>JAJSOF020000011.1:12797359-12869859 GCA_025594305.2 Periplaneta americana | reverse complement strand
TGTGAAGTCTAGGGAAGTGTACGGCAAAGAATATGCTATATTTGAGCTTTGGATGAGAGATAAATATGATGCTAGTATGAATGAAATTGTTTTTCTGGCATACTTGGGACCTGGCAAAATCATTTTTACCAAATTCATTGTGGGGCAAAATATTTCATGCTGAAGACGACGTTATTGTAGAACAAAAATGCGAATATTAGTAATTATTGTAAGTTGGAGTTTTTAATGCAATTGGGAACATTAATGTTTTCTTGTTGTATTTTAAAGTTACATATTGCATTGAATACTTTAAAATATTAGTTTCTTGTTATGTTTCCATGGTAATCCTGTAACACACATACAGGCATTATAAATCCTTAATAGCTAGCAAGTTGGCTCCGACAGAAGTGTTTGAGACTCGCATTCAGGAGGTCCCGGGTTCAAATCCCATGGGCGACCAATGTAACTGGAATTTTTCATCGTTTCCTTCAGTCACAAAGGCAAATGCTGGATTGAAATATAATTTATATACCCTGATTCATCACTGTCTCAATCACAAATATTGAACATTAATCAAATTAGTTACTTGAACACAAGCCATCTATAACACAAAATAGAAACAGGAATTCAGCAATAGTAACAAGCCTACTGGTATACCCACAGATTCTAAACACGTGATATGATCAGTAGATGTTAAAGTACGTATAAATAAATAAATTTAAAAAAAAATTTTTGTCTGAACCAAGTGTGCCAATATTAGTTAACCAATCAGCAAAATATAAAATACATCAGGACTGTCACTGGGCATTTCCCTTCTGAAAAGTTTCAGCTAGAATGCATATTGTTGACAAGGGCCTAACAGCCATCATCTTAGCTTCAACCTGAAGCATCTAACAGATGCCATCGATAACAACAAGGAAAAAAAAATTTATTTCTATGATTGTATATAGGCCATTCAGTAAACAATTATTAATGAATAGTTACCATAAATTTAAGGGTGTACCAAATGTTAAAATTAATCTTTTAAATCAACCTACATTATAAAGATACAAAGAAACAATCATATCAATAAAAATAATAATTTAATGAAAAAAATTTAATTCAAATCAATGTTAAAATAAAAATATATTTAAGTTAATAAGATAATAAAATAATAAAGGTTACTTTTTTAAAATGTCTTGACTTAAAACTTCTTGGATTCATGTATCATCACCAGACATCGATTCTAGGGCAAATGCCTATCTTTGTTTCTTTAGGAGAAAAGTAAAAATAATTTTAATATTTGTTCCCATGGAAATCTGAAAGGTATTCAAAGGTCTTTTTGCCCTAAAATCCCTAAAACGGTTATTAGAGCATTTTGATTTAATATTGCCTAAAAATGCCTAACTCACTGTAAAGTTTCTCAAACGTCTTATTTAATAATTTATAATGCATTCACTGAAGAAATACAAGGCATTTAAAAAGTTGGAAAGTTTCTTCCATTCGGCCATGAAACCATTGATAAAGAAACAAAATTTTAGAATCTAAGACACTCCTTATTTCAAACAATTTAACATGTTTGGAGGCATAAATGCAGAAGACAAAGAATTCTAACTTTCAGATTTTTGAAGCAGGCAACAATCACAACATGTGCTTCTACCGATTCAGAATAACTAACTATTTAAAAATGACTTTTTCTGGTTTAACCGATTAGCTACTGCCCTTCAGAGTGTCATAAAATCACATTTTTTTGGAGAAAGATAATTTTGAAATATTTATGAAAAGTAATAAAATAATAATTAGTAATAAACCGTTACAAAATATTTAAAAGAATGGACTATTAACACTACCAGGAAATGCAACAAAAGTTTTGGAACTTTGTATTTTACAATTGAATTCAGTAAATAATGGTTCATTTGAATCCTCAGTTGCTCGGGGAATCACCTTGGAATGATGAAGTTTTGAGAAATAGTTGACGTTTTCCTGATGAAGTTTAACGCGATAATGCCGAAAAATATAAGTGCAAAACTAAATTGATCCGGCAATGGCTAACAGAATATTCAGAATTCACTTATGATGGAAAAATAATATTCTGCAAGATTTGTTTCAAACAGGTATGTAACTTTTTCAGTGAAAGAAAGAAAAGAAGTTGAGGTGATGTGCCTAAAATGCCTATTTTCATTAAAATCTTGAGCCAAAATTTTACTTTCTTTGAGCTTATTTTAACTCCTTAAAACTGCAACTTTTTAGTGCCTAAAAATCCGATTTAATCAAACACAATTTCTTGTAAGACTTGGAAAAGGGAAAAGACAGAATGCAGTTTTTAAGGAAGCATTTCGTCAGAAAACGGCATTATGTCTTTCTCTTTTCCTCAAGTGATAAAAACATTTGTAATCAAGATAAAAAAATTTCGTGTTGTATATAAACAAGTAATTTTGATCTTTTCATTTGCAGAAAGACGAGACTCTACAGAAGGCTGCTGAAATCTTACAAAAATGGAAAGCTTCAGGTTAATGAAACGCCATAGAGATTGTTTGAATAAATAACGCTGTGAATTCCTGACGAGCAACATCTGCCGACTAGCAGGGCTTGTCGTGTGTCCAGACTTGTGATTGTTCATTTGGTGCTGTTTTGAATTTGAGAAATTATTTTCTTATAAACAGAATAAATATTATAAAATAAAAGCACCACTTATTTAAAATATGAACGAGGAATCTTTCAGTTGCATATCTAACTAATTTCTTTTATCCAACTAACAGATAACCACAGTACTAATGTGGCACATATTTGCAAAGTTAGCATTTTCACCCGAAATTATGACTCCACTTCCTTTAACTTCTACCTCTTGCGTGTCTTTGCCCTGAACTCCCTCAAACAGCAGACCATAAACCTAGCAGGAATAGGGGAGTTGCCATATCTGCAAGCCGCTATTCTTCACATATAACAGACTGTTCAGCCTAATGGACTTCCAAGAAAAATTTGATCAATTTTACTATGCTGCCATCTAGTGACTGCAAAAGAAGTCATATTACAACCCTGACGGAATTGCATGAGGAAAGTTTTAGTTATTTAACGACGCTGTATCAACTACTAGGTTATTTAGCATCGATGAGATTGGTGATAGCAAGATGATATTTGAGAGATGAGGGCGAGGATTCACCATAGATTACCATAGATTGGAAACCTCGGAAAAAACCCAACCAGGTAATCAGCCCAAGCGGGGATCGAACCCGTGCCTGTGCATAGGGAAATAGCTTGCAACTATAGTTCCATCTAGCGACAAGAATGGATTGGAACACCTCAAAATTTGTGCTTCAGTGGCTGGTCATGATAATATCTTTGAAAAATATTGGAGTGCAAGAGGTCAAATGACTTTCTCAAACGCCTGGCATTAGAAAACATGTTCCTCTACTTCAATTGTTTTACATTCAAGATTTGGAGGCATTGACAGTATTAGGATCAATAATTTCAACTGGCTGCAATAGTACATACACGTCTGTTGTACGCATACTGGTAACACTTAAAACAGTCTTTTAGGTACACACATCCTGTTTTGTGGTGTAATTGATATTTCAATAGCTTCCACTTGAAATACTGAAAATAGGTGTGATTCTCAGCAGGGTACCTATTGAAATAATTTAATCTCATTTTCAACATATTTTTATTCAAAAACCATTTACAATTTTTACCTGTAGTCTAAATATGAACAATTCTCAATCACCTTTTGACAACTTAGCCAATAACTGAACATCTTTTCTTCCTTTTGACGCATTTAGTTTAGGAGCTCGAGGTTAATTGCCCCCTCAAAACAGGCATTTGATCCAGGGAACATTTTACCTTGGGGATTTATGAAGGACAAATTTTTAATGGCAGGCAGAGTAACTATCTCATGCCCCCATGTTTAAAAGATTGCTAAGTGCACTTCATTAGAACCAGGTACCCAGAGAAGCCATTAGGCCTTACAATATATTTATGTTCCCCTATTATCATAACTCAGGGTTGTTATCTAAGAAATTAGCAAGTTCTTTGTGATAGTAGAAGAGAAAGAGTGGGGGAAGGGAAGTGGTCCGTGGCCCATTTCTTTTAGGGCTCATCCCGACATTTGCCTTATTGCTCAAGGGAAACCACGGAAAAACCTAGAGCAGGATGAGATGTCGTGCTGACGACAAGCCAATTGGCTACATCAATATATTTGAAAATACTGAACACATTTTATGCACAGATTGGAAGTAATCTAACTGCAGGTTTTAACAGATTATTCCTTGGATAGATATAACAAAAATGTCTAATATCATATTAGTCCAAAATGAATACTCAGACAAAAATAATGTCCACCAAATGTTAACATGTTTTACTCAAACTTATCAAGAATGATTTATTTTTGCAGTTTTTGAATATAATGGTTTTCCGAAAATTATATAGAAATATTAACACACCGTTATTTCCTGCCATTAGTAAGTTTGGCAACCCTGCTGGAATGCTGCTGTTCAGACCTAGAGTTCGTTTGTGTATTCATGGATGAGCCAGTGATGCACTGTTGCCAAATTGCGCAGAATTCCAGCTATTTTTCCAATTAGCTATACACTTGATTATGAAACTCAGACTATGTACTTTCTTATTTTAATGTATTCTACTGGGTGTTCATTTCAAAGCGTGTCATGACGTCACTGTTGTGAGTCAGCGATTTGAAGCGAGTTTCATTTTATGTCAGAGAAGTGGCATTCAATCTGAACTTGAGAACGTGTACAGTATAATTTGAACATTGTAGCAACAGATGGCGGTCTGTACGGTCTGTGTGCATCCATAAAACCTCTTTCGAACTGTGTTTTGTGCGGGCAAATTTTAGGTTATTTGTTATCATCATTTCATTTTTGGCAACATTCCACAACACAAATCAAATGCGTCGTGTCCATGTTGACAGTCGTGTTAATGTCAACAAATATTAAACGTAAGTAATCGTCTTAACCCTTTCCCCGTATCCCGACAGTAAGAAAAAAACCCACTTCAGTACATGTTTCCAAACAAGTTCACATTCCTGCCACTACCGGCGTTACCATACATATCGGTAAGTACTCTTCAGAATGAATGCCGTACTTGCTAGGCAACTTCTCTGAAACACATAGGTAATACCTCTGCAGAAGAGTTAGGAAGATTGAATTTTCTTAGGCTCAGTTCAAAGCCACATGAAGGCATACAGCGAGCCATGACAACTTTGAACTGAACACCCAGTATTTCCTGCTCAATATGTACAGTTTCCCTGAAAAAGGATGAGACGATTGAATATTCCTAAGTCTCAGATGTGAGACACTGCGCATGATCGGAGACCAGAGCACTGATACACAAGATAACGAATATTGAGTTATTTAAATTCAGGCTATTTGGTTTGTTACTAGCATCGTTCGAAATTCACTTCAAAAACTGCAAAAAATATGATAATATTACGTAAATGAAAGATAAATATATACATAAATCGTGTAGTTAAATCGACAATGACCCTTCATGACTAGATCGACACTCCGCACAGAAAGGAAAGCTTTCATGTCATTTCAATAGCTCAGACGGTAAGACTTCTGCGTGTTGTGTAGAAGAGTGCGAGTTCGATTCTTAGTCTACACAACGATTTTTTTTGTCTAAATAACGTTGAAATAGCTAAGTAACGTTGAAATAGAGTTTTACAAAGTCCTGAGATTAAGTGTTAATGATCGCAAACAATACAAAATTACAAGTTATAATATTATAAACGTTAATCTAATGAATGCATTTATACACACACATATACAATGTAAATGCATATATATTAAAAACTAACAATTAAAATGAAACTATAAAAATATATATAATAATAGACAAACTTTTACAAAGGTTTAGAGTCCTTAGGCTATGTCATTTGTTGAGTAATTATTACAATATTTTATTAATAGCTTTCCCATATGTGTAAGAAATACACTCGCACAAAACAATTTTTGTTAAAAGTATGGCTTTAGATTATTTCATTCTCACACCTTCAGTTAATTTTAACTATTTTATCTACGTGTTTGCAATAGTGTTTAATTTAATGTGCATTCAATTTTATTCATGTTATGATTGAATGGAAAAGCACTGTTGCAGTTATTGACTAATTACATATATTAATACTAATTATTAAATGCATCTGTTAAGTAACCAATTGCAGTATCTTTTGCAAAATCTTGAATGTTTAAGTTGTCAATAATATTTCTGTACTATATACTGTAATACATTAAAAGAATTTGCAATAGATTTGGGATCCTCTACTTTATAATCGTTGGTTTTAGTGAAAAATATTCTCTTTCTTAGGATATCTACAAGTTTAAATTTAATAATATTCCGAATAGATTTAATTGCATTATCTGAATTTTGTACTTTTCTATTCAAATATATTCTATTTCCTCTTTCATAATTTTTGATAAATTACACTGTACTCCTTGCAGTATTTAAGAACATGAGGATCATTACATTGCAACTCATTACATATAGATTCTTCTTTTTAATACATGAGATTTTGAAGTCCCTGCGTTATCTACATGTTTTTACTTTTGAATTTTTCACAAATTGAGTGGAGAAAATCCACTGAAGTGATTATGAAATTAAGTGAAAAATGCAACACATTAACTCTTAATATCAGTAGTACCAGTATCATATACATTTTTCCAAGATTCATTTTGTAGACATAAATGTAAATAATCATTAGATACAGCATTTACGACCCTTTTTAGTTTTAAAATTAATATTTTGAAATTGTTCAGTGACATTGGAAACACTTAGGATTTGTTTATCATGTTCAGACAAGCCATTGATTATAGGTTCTGTCGAATAGAATTCAGTCTAATTCTGTGTACAAAACATTTATCAATGGCTGTGCTACTTCAGCTTAGATTTAATTTGATTAGTTTCGTAACAGTTGGACTTTCTTTTATATCCTGTTATTTAGATATTTAATTTAGGGTTGATTTATTAACTCTTACTATGCAAGATGCCTCTTATTTCAATAATTCTAAAAGGTAAAAAGGTAAAGGTATCCCCGTAACATGCCATGAAGACACTTGGGGGCATGGAGGTAGAGCCCCATGCTTTCCATGACCTCGGCACTAGAATGAGGTGGTGTGGTCGGCACCACGCTCTGACCGCCTTTTTACCCCGGGAAGGACCCGGTACTCAATTTTATAGAAGGCTGAGTGAATCTTGGGGCCGTTCTGAAAGTTTGGCAACGAGAAATAATCCTGTCACCACCTGGGATCGAACCCCGGACCTTTCAGTCCGTAGCCAGCTGCTCTACCAACTGAGCTACCCGGCCGCCCATTTCAATAATTCTATATCACGTTAAATAGTCATTGTCTACACTAAAGCATTATCGTCATCCCTCATTTCTCATTTCAATAATTCTATATCACGTTAAATAGTCATTGTCTACACTAAAGTATTATCGTCATCCCTCATTTCTCATCGTAATGGCGAACCGACGTGGCATGAGACAGCGAGTTATAGCTCTAGTTGAGGCTGGATATGGGGCTAGATCTGCTGGCCGTTTGGTCGGTGTTCCTGGAAGTACAGACGCGAGGTGGGTTCATCGTTACCAAAATTTAGGAGAGGTCAAAAATCGCCCTATTCCTGGGCGTCCACGGATTTCTTCATTGGAAGAAGATGCTCTGTTATTCGAGACAGTTCGACAGGACCCCTTTCTGACTGCTAACGAAATAAGAGCAGTATCTAACTTTCCCGGCTCTTCACAGACTGTGATCAGCAGGTTGAGGAACCGCGGTATTAGGAGCCGGAGGGCTGCGCAAATGGAAATATTGGGGAAGCACAAGCTGTCGACCGTCTTGCCTTCGCTACCGAATCGAGTGGATTTCGATTGGAGAAATGTAATTTTCTCCGACGAAACAACCATCTCGAGTGATTACGAAGGTCCTGTCCGTGTCTATCGTGAGGATGGTCTCCGACATGACCAGCGCTATGTGCACCGACGTGAAAGATCGGGGCGCTTTAGCATATCGTGTTGGGGGTGGATGTCTTACGATGGACCTGGCGTTATAGAACGAATCGATGGCCGGTTTAATGCGGGAACTTACAAGCATATTCTGGAAAATATATTCCTTCCCTCCGCCCGAGAACGTTTTCCCGAAGGAACATTGCTGTTCCAGCAGGATAATCATCTCGTGCACTATGCTGCAAGCATTCAAAGATGGTTTCAAAGGAGACCCGAGATCGAAATCATTAATTGGTCTCCGAAGTCATCTGATTTGAATGTCATCGAAAATTTATGGGCGGAATTGAAAAAGAGAAGAATAGCCACCTATGCCCACCGACGCCCTCGAAATCGAGACGAATTGTGGGATCAAGTTGTTGACACCTGGGAAGATCTCGCCGGGGATCAGAACTTATTCCACAATCTCGTGACATCCATGCCGGATCGACTTAGAGCTGTAATAGAAGCTGATGTCATGTGGACAAGATTTTAAGTTAACAGGTCTCTTTTTGTTTATGATTTTTGTTTGAGGAAGAATACTTTTAACATCCAAGTAAGATTTATTTATTTTGACGAGGTTCAGCCCACTTGTAAGACCCAGAAATTGGGCATAAATTATTCCATATTTTTCTAGAAATTAGACAGTCGAGGATCTCTGAAAAAATTAATTACACCTCAATAAAAAAAAAGTTTTACCCGGGATCGAACACGAGACGTTTCGGTTATACATTGGAACCGACACGCTACTATATGAGCTACCGAGACAAGACAGTGACAGCAGCAGTCCAGAATGTAGATCCCTTAGCAGGCATTTACCATTCGGTACAGTGAAGCAATGATATTTTGTGACTCGAGCTATGTTGTGAAATCCTGGCCTTAAATGGTAGTATTCTTCGTGATCCTTATTCTGGTCCTTGTCCTTGTTTTGGTCCTTGTAACAATTCTTTACTATTTGTCATGTTACGTATCGTTACGTGATATCGAGTGAACCGCGCTGTAGAACTTTAACTTCCGACGACCAAGAATCGTCTCATTCTTTTTAAGGGTAACTGTACATTCATTATGGAAGACATATTCGTTTTTATCAGACGCTATTTTTAGAGTATATAAAAAGGAGAGCTATTCAACTGTTTATATCCGAAGCTGAATACAATAGCTACGTAGAAACGTATTCATTTGTTTTTATCCGACGCTAAATGCAGTATTCAATTGTTCATGTAATGTACATTCATTATGGAAGACATAGATCTATTCGTTTTTATCAGACGCTATTTTCAGAGTACTTAAAAAGGAGCGCTATTCAACTGTTCATATCCGACGCTGAATGCAATACGTAGAAACGTATTCATTTGTTTTTATCAGACGCTGAATGCAGTACGTAGGAACGTATTCATTTGTTTTATCCGACGCTGAATGCAGTAACTTATTCAATTGTTTTTAACTGGCATTACAATACATTCATTATGGAAGACATATTCGTTTTTATGAGACGCTATTTTTAGAGTATATAAAAAGGAGAGCTATTCAACTGTTTATATCCGACGCTGAATAGAAGTTACATATATAAGATGTATTTATCATAAACCCAGTACCGTATTTCCTTTTCTGGTTTTGGACATTTCTTTTTTGCACGTTACTATGTTTTCTCGTCATGACAGCAAACTGCCGCCACGATTGAAAGTTAATTTTACTGACTTTCAACCTAGATAAGTATGTTGAAATATTACAAATAACTGCACTAATGTTGTAATGAAACCACTGTCTTCTGTATGCTACAATCCTATAACATAAAATTCATACGTAAAAGGCAATGTTAAAGGCTATAGCCAGGCATGGGAATAGAGAGGAATGCGTTTTTTATTTATTAACCCACACCACTTCCCAACAGCAGCGATAGACTTACTTCCTTGTTTGAAGTTCTGTTTTTTATACCATACCTCGGCATCTTATGACTCACGAGCCAGCCCCTGGAAAACGAAGCAGGGTAGTAGAGGCTATACCCCCACCACAACGGACTTGCAGTTCAGTGTACACAACGCTGGTGGCCTGGCTTCATAACATGTCATTGAAAATCCCACGGAAACGTGAATTTCTGCGAAAATACCTATCCTTGTAAAATATGTATTAATTATTATTATAATTATGTTAAAACTGTAACTTCATTTCCTGTAATTTCACAAATATTTGCCATAAATATTATAGAGCTGTAAGGTGGGTAAGCATTGGAAAAATGCTTCGTCGGTTTTTTGACACGAGGAAAATAATTTCTGTTTTTATGAAAGAAAAAATGCAGTAATATAATATAATAATATATTTTAAGTACCAGTAATTGTCGCCTTGTTTTAAATATATTTCGTTGGCTTAGGATTTCAATATGTTAATAAATGATTAACTGTAATAGGACACAGAAATTAACTTGTTAGGGAATCAAATCGGTAGCTTCAGGGACATAATAAAAATATACGTAGTTCATATTATGTACGACAGCATCAATTCTTTTGTTTTACTTATATAGAAGATTTCACGTTAAGAAAAAGCATTGAGCAAATGGGGCTATTCCATCAAACGACCAGTTGCCATAGAAACTCCTACCTACCACATAGCTTGTACAATGTACTAGACAAGGCCTATAAAATTACTGTTTTTTTTCTTATAGATGTATGGAAAGGAAATTTATCAGGAAAGAAGTTATTTAATTTTCTTTGTTTACACTCATTTATCAATACTGTATACAAGATATAAAATTACTAGGCCTATATTACATTGACCTCTTGAATGAACTACAAATAGATTTTCATAACAAAAGATTCCTTCAATTTAAAATAATTCAAACTGATTTTTAATTGCATGGAAATCATTTTAGCTTAGAAATAATGAAAATAAGGCCTGAAATATAAGAGGAAATTGTATATTTCTTAAACGATATGTTTTCGGAAACCATAATAAAGATGTGGAAGATGTTAATATTTTCAAATTGCTAAACAAATTAAAATACTCTAATATGAGGTCTTAAGCAGCCAAAATCACAGCCATGTTTGCCTCCACATTGTATTAGGCCTTATAATATGTGAACAATTTTTTTTTACAAAAATGAACGTAGTAAAATAAAAAAACTCCTATTACAGATGAGTGTCTCATTTCACAGCTAAAATTAGCCACACGTAATTTTACTCCAGATTTAATAGTTAACCAAACGCCATTTTTTATTACTGTTCCTCTTTCGTTTTGTTATACTGTGTATCATTCATTGTTCTACGAAGTTTGTGAAAAACGACGAAGAAACTGAATTAAAGCATATCAATATTAACCACTGTGTTAATCAAGATAAGTCATTATAACAAGCTATTTTTATGTTATTTTATGCTCGACCATGCCGAAATGTAGTAATTATACACCTGGTAGCAGTCCTTTAATCCATGCCATTAAAGTGCACCTATTCATTAAAGTTCAGGTTTTCGATTATTCTCGGATATGCAATCGAAAGACAACGAGGGAAACGTCACGGAGGCTGGAAATCTAATACTGTCGCAGAAGGTTATGTTCTGTTACTATAATAATTAGTGTTAATTGTAAATAATATTCAAATAAATTCAATTTGTCATCTCGTTTTTCAATTCTAAATCAATTTCCATGTTATACATTCTCTGCATTACATCAAGGTCAATGACATAATTGTTCCTCGGAAAAAAAAAATCAATACTTTCGCGTCTGCGCACATCTCACAATTCACGAGCTATGAACAAGGTCACTTTCGATCTTCTGTCAGATACAAATAAAGTGAATACTTCTGAATAATTTCAAGTTAGAAATATGGTCGAGCATAAAAAGTCGTATGAAACTTGCCTATAATGGTAATTAAGACGCTCGTATGAAAATTATGAAACTCGCTTGCGCTCGTTTCATAAACAAACATACTTGCGTCTTAATTACTATCATTATAGGCTCGTTGCATAATGTACTATTGTGCCGCATTGTTCTCCTCTGTTTGAGAACCATAATTGTACAAATCAACACAACACTGAATATGCAATATGTCAAACTATTGTGTATAATAAATAAATACTTCGTTGCTATGGAAACGTGAACAGCAGACGAGCGATAGTTTCAGTACTGTTTTGGCGCGTACTATACAATAAGTGGGAAGTTTTATAACTGAATGATTTTTGACAGCAAATTGCAATCACGTGCTACTATTTTCTCATAAAACTGTGGTTTTTGTCCCTTGGGATGGTATCTACCAGAGGTCTGCATCGGACGTTTTCGCTCGAGCGACAAATAGTTCATAGCATAATCCGATAGGTAGCGCACATGCATGATTGGTAAAATTGTCGCGAGCGATAAATCCTCGAACGGTATAAGCCGAGCGTTAGACATTCGTTCTTGTTACAGTGATGAACTGTGTAGTAACATCATAGATGTTTATCATTTCAGAACTTTGCAGTGTTTAACTAACCTCTCCATAATACAACTGCAAAACTTGCTTTAAAATGTAATATAAATGTTGTAGGTAAATGTTCCCCCACAGGAGTGATTTTGTTTTTGCCATATCTGATAGATGTTATTGGATGTAAATGTAATTATTATAAACGGAGAACACAATCACGATAATCCAAGAACTATATCAAGTTTTCTAGTAATAATAATAATAATAATAATAATAATAATAATAATAATAGTAATAATAATAATAATAATAATAATAATAATAATGATCTCTAAATTAGTGTATCATCTTTGCGTCTGTAACAGTTGTGCAGCATGATTATTCGTTTTATTATATTTTCTGTGACGTTATCTCTGTACTAATATTATTAATTTATTGCTATATAATAATATTTTGTAAAACGTTTCTACATTGTCGCAGTATATAGGCGGAACACTATGTATGGACCTATCATATTATATATGTGGTAAATCAAATATTGAATAATTATTAATTACCACTAATAACTGTATATCGAAGTTTTTCATACTGTTTTATTTATAACTTCATGTTCCTGTTTTGGTACGTTCCATTGACTGTTCCATTAAACGTTTGTCATAAACGCAGAAAATAAAGCCTTATTTTTACCGTGTGAGCAAAACATATGTGTATCTTATCTGTCGCCTTCCATACAAGATAAGACATGTCGGTGAGATGACCTTGTACTGTGCTTCTATTTATTACGAGCGTATCACGACCGATCGTATCTCACTCGAGCGTGCGACATTCGACCGAGTTCAAGCGAGCGATTTAACTCCAATGCAGGACTCTGGTATCTATACATGCTTTGATACAAATTAATATTAGTCACTTTTATTGCAATTAATTTTAATTTCGAAATGTTTTATACAAAAATCTTCCTTTTCAGAGCAGAAGTTTTTGGCATTGATCTTGTTCAGCTATATAACTGCATTTGCTTGTATAATTTTATTGTTAATCCTTCAGTACATCTCCTTGTAATCTCGCTCTCCGTGCCTCAGTTCCAGGCACGACTGATCCACGATTCTCACGTGTTGAAGTCCCCTCTGAGCCAGCGCTTCGCATCCCGGGTATCACTTCCGTACGTTTTCCCGTACCGGAACTGAGCACCTGGCACGTGACCTTGATAATTGGGAATAAGTCCAACGTGTTTGTGGTAGATCTCTGTTGGTTGGATCAACATCGGTGGATCAGGTCTGGACACAGATACTGGCGCCCATTCTGTGCTCTGCCGGTGTCGGTAGTTGGAACTAAAGTCGCATAGAGCTGAGTTCGTCATTTGTTGGTGGCCTTGACCAAACCTACTGTATCCGAAGGGAACATGTCCTCCATAGCCTGCGTAAGAAATCGGTACCAAAATATGTGTATTGTTCAGTAATGGTAAAATTAATTATCGGTAATTCTCTGTATTATCACAGGGCAGAATCAACATCCTGTTGGACGGATGGCGAAGATAAAACAAATAGGTACTCTTAAGTAACACGTAAGTAACATTTAGTCTGTGGCGGCATCCAAAACCAGTGGCGACTGTTTTTGTATGTAGGATATGAAATTGATGACTGATGACCAAGACAGAAAAAAAAAAAAAAAAAAATAATAATAATAATAATAATAATAATAATAATAATAGAGGAAACGTAATTAATTTCTTGCTACAGTTAAATTCTTCTAAATGAAACGAAAAGTACAAAGTAGAAGCATTCAGTGAAAGAACTGTAGCTCCTAATCTTACAACAAATAAACAAATAGACAAACAAACAAACAGATACAAATGAACAAATAAATAAACAAGTAAATAAATACATAAATAAATTAAATGAATTAATTACATAAATACACAAATAAATAAATAATATAAATAAATAAATCTATAAATTTTAATAAATAAAGTACGCAAATAAATAAAATATACAAATTAAATTAATTAATTACATAAATATATATATATATATATAAATAAAATAAAATAAATTTAATAAGTACATAAATAAATAATTTAAATAAATAAATAAAATAAATAATTAAATAAATACATAAATAATTTAAATAAGTACATAAGTAAATAAATAAATAAATAAAATCAATTTAATAAGTACATAAATAAATAAATAATTTAAATAAATAAATACAATAAATAATTAAATAAATACAGAAATAATTTATATAAGTACATAAGTAAATTAATAAAATAAATTTAATAAGTACATAAATAAATAAATAAATAAAAATAAATAATTTAAGTAAATAAATAAAATACATAATTAAATAAATACATAAATAAAGTAAATAAGTACATAAGTAATTAAATAAAAATAAATATATAAAATAAATAAATTTAATAAGTACATAAATAAATAAAAATAAATAATTTAAATAAATAAAATAAATAATTGAATAAGTAGATGAATAAATTTAATAAGTACATAAGTAAATAAATAAATAAATAAATAAATCAAATAAATAAATTTAATAAGTAAATACATAAATAAATAAATAAATTAATTAATTAATAAATTAATAATTTAAATACGTACATAAGTAAATAAATAAAAAATAAGTAATTTAGATAAATAAATAAAATAAATAAATGTAATAAGTACATAAATAAATAAAAATAAATAATTTTAATAAATAAATAAATAAAATAAATAAATTTAATAAGTGAATAAATAAATAAACAAATGATAAATAATTTAAATAAATAAAATAAATTAAATAAATGTATACGGTAAATAAATTAATAAGTACATAAGTAAATAAATAAATAAAGTAAATGAACTTAATAAGTACATAAATAAATAAATAAATAAATAAAAAATAAGCAATTTAGATAAATAAATAAAATAATTAAATTAATACATAAATAAAGTAAATAACTACATAAGTAAATAAATAAATAAAATAAATAAATTTAATAAGTACATAAATAAATAAAAAATAAGAAATTTAGATAAATAAATAAAATACTTAAATAAATAAGTAAATAAAGTAAATAACTACATAAGTAAATAAATAAAATAAATAAATTTAAGAAGTACATACATAAAATAATAAAAATCAATAATTTTAATAAACAAATAAAATAAATAATTAAATAAGTAAGTTACATAAATAAATTAAATAAGTACATAAGTAAATAAATAAATAATGCAAGCAATCATTCTGAACCCTATAATATTTTCATCCAGCACTCCCATCTATGCAAGGCTGACCAAGAATTAAATATAATAATTCTCTATTAACCATTAGGCCTACTCACTGTACAAGTACTGCACATTACGGTTGAAACTTTCTCGAATGACGTCCAGCATGTTAGTCAATGCACTGGTAGAAACTGTACGTGTTAATTTAGACATTTGCTGTAAATCTCTAATTTATATAAACGTATCCATAGTTACAAGTCAACAATTTCATTGTAATAATGCTAACTGGAACATGTAAACGACATCAAAATGGAAGTAGACATTGTTGCTTTATACCACTATTGCATCGCTAAGAAACGAACTGTTTCATTTGATGATTTACATCACGACAATAAAAATATTAATTTAAAATTAGGCAAATGAGGAACGATATGGCATAAAACATATTTTTGTTTACTTTTTAACAATTCAAAATTAAATATAACAGGCACCAAATATTAAACCAATCATAGCACGTACGAGTAATTCAACCAATATACTAGAAATAGGTGTCTGTAGGGTAATGGCAAAGTCAAAGACCGTGGTGTAATGGAATCTGAGATCAGCTAATCTTTCATCTCTTTGTTAATATTAATATTTAGTAGGCTATATTATTTTAGATGCGTTATTTTATTTTAACTTGAAATAAAGGGGATTTTGCTACATAAATGATATATCCGTAATTCGTACTAGTCCAGCAATTTAGTAGTCTATTATTATTATTATTATTATTATTATTATTATTATTATTATTATTTTGTCAACTGTCAGAAGACAGGTCTGAACGTCAGAAGTGATACCAACAAGACACGCAACTAGGCCAGGAGATAACGGGGTAGGGTGGCCAGTTCCTTTTCCCTCCATTGCATACATCGCTGACTAGCTGCATATTACACTAGTCAGACTTCAGATGCATACAAACAATTGTTCTTCCTCTGACATATCGTGAAGTGAGATGTACTGCCTGGTAATAAGGGTACATATCAGCCAGAACCTCTACAGGCTTAATTGTCAGAGGCGGCTCCTCAGGGCAGGCAGGGTAGGCTAAGCCTACCTCAACACATTTAGAAAAACCTAAAAGTGGATATTTATTAACTACCCCAACACATTTGGAAAACCTTATATAATTATATACTCTTGTAGGTGCTTAGAAATTCTTCAATTAACTATGAATGGGATTTTTGAGGGTTAGTTGGACGTTGCTTACTACTGGCAGTTCGATTTATCCGACAAGAATACACTGGACAGATCACGATGCGTCAGAAGGTAGGCAGAAGCGAAGTTAGCCGACCTTCCACGTAACTTTAAAGCCGGCCCTGAGTAAGCATTAAAAGAGATCGCTATTCTAAATGCTTTCTTAGCGCATGCGTTCTAGGCTGAAGCCAGCGCGCTAGAATTCTGCCTGCCCTAACGAGAACCCACGAGCATTATCGAACACCTACGATTTGCGAAATTTCTGTTTGAAAGTTTCACGAGTTGGAACGTAGATTGTTACGAGTAGTATAACAGTTTTTAAACAGTGTGTTTTAAAATATGTTTTTTTAACAGTGTATTTTAGAAAATGTGATTTTTGCAAGTACGTACTGTATATTAATGTTACGTATATTTGGTGATTTATAGTTAATGTAAGTGATAACAATAATATTATATTATGACTGATATAATAAGTAAACTGTTACTTTGTCCGTTTTCGCGTCGTAATGACATTGAAAAGAGTATTTTGGACAATGGACGACCCACTCCTGCATTAAGCTCTATTGTTCATAAAGTCAGTGCTAAAGGTGCAAGAAAATTTAATCCTTCATGGTATGAAACACTATGAAATGGAAATATAAAAATTGGAGGTTTATCTTTCGAACAGGTGGAAAAATTCAAATATCTTGGAGCAACAGTAACAAATATAAATGATACTCGAGGAGAAATTAAACACAGAATAAATATGGGAAATGCCTGTTATTATTCGATTGAGAAGCTTTTGTCATCTAGTCTGCTGTCAAAAAATCTGAAAGTTAGAATTTATAAAACAGTTATATTACCGGTTGTTCTGTATGGTAGTGAAACTTGGACTCTCACTTTGAGAGAGGAACATAGGTTAAGGCTGTTTGAGAATAAGGTGCTTAGGAAAATATTTGGGGCTAAGAAGGATGAAGTTACAGGAGAATGGAGAAAGTTACACAACACAGAACTGAATGCATTGTATTCTTCACCTGACATAATTAGGAACATTAAATCCAGACGTTTGAGATGGGTAGGGCATGTAGCACGTATGGGCGAATCCAGTAATGCATATAGTGTGTTAGTTGGGAGGCCGGAGGAAAAAAGACATTTGGGGAGGTCGAGACGTAGATGGAGAATAATATTAAAATGGATTTGAGGGAGGTGGGATATGATGATAGAGACTGGATTAACCTTGCACAGTGTAGAGACCGATGGCGGGCTTATGTGAGGGCGGCAATGAACCTGCTGATTCTTTAAAAGCTATTTGTAAGTAAGTAAGTATGGTATGAAACACATAAATGGCTAACAGGAAGTGAAGTTAAAGCTAAGCTGTAGGTGGTCACGTTTGTTATTGTAATCTAAAGAAGGTACTTGGAATCAGATCATATTTGTAACTCGGTAAGTCTAAAGAGACTTGAAAAGAATTTGAATCCAATTTCGGAAATGTTGTCTGAACAACAAGGGTTGCAAGACAACAGTATAACAATAAACTAGAAAAACCGACAAATTATGAGACGGCTCATTGATGTAGCAGTATTGTTATGTAAGCAAGAGTTAAGTTTTCGGGGGCATGATGAAAGCGAGCTGTCATTGAATCGCGGGAATTACATAAAAATGTTCTGTAAATTTTGCCTACCCTGAACATTTGACTACGAGCCGCCACTGTTAATTGTACAGGGAGAATTGTAGAGATTATGAAAGTGCGGCATTACAGGTAATACTATAATGCAACTTTTCTATTTCTGCTACGCGATCTGTTTTTTTTTTTTTTTTTTTTTTTTTTTAGATGGGACTTGACAGTTAAGCGGCCTATCTTGGAACTACAGCGCTATCTTGGCAATATGGACTACCACGCTGAATATATATTTATTCATGTCAAAACATTCATTGACAATTCACGCGAAAGTAAAAAAACAATAGACTACAAATGTCGACAGAGAATGAACGACGAAACATATCAATGCTAACGTGGTGTGCAAATTAACCGTTGTTACCATAGCAACAGGCCTACCAGGCTTTCAGTTGTTTTTCCAATCATAGCGCTAATATCCCATCTTAAAAAAAAAAAAAACCGGTGTAGTCTTTCATTCGCTCTTTTCGTCTTTCAGATATTGTCGCTACTGCTGCTCCTTTACGACGAATCCTACCGGCAGATTTTGCAACTCATATGAAGATGGAAGATTGGGAACAGTTGAAAACGAACTATAATATAATATTTATGTTGTGATGGACATTTTTGTGATTTAATTAATAAAGAATTAATAAAGGTGGTGTAGAATGGTATTGTAGTGATCACTATCTATAGACTACATGCAGCTAGCCCACCCCCCACCCCGTCCATAGCATACTTCCTATTTAATCGGTTCAGAAACTGAGCTCCATTATATCTAAGAGCAGGAATTGAACGAAAATCTCTCTTCTGGTAATCATACTCGCTTGTCGTCGTACTATCGAGGGCAATGAATTTTGCGTAACTGGTATCCCTACATCAGAAGTTGCATTCAACTTTTCCCCGGAGCAGTATTCTAAAATCCTTAAAACGATGCGCTACCGAAATGTCTAAAATCCACAATTTTTTAGCTGGAGAGTTGAAATTTTTACTGAATATGCATATCGATATCATAATCACACATTGCAAATTTTAATCTTTTCTCATAAAGACTTAAAAAATTAAACTTATTATTCTTCTTAGTAAAAATCTTATTTCTAAAAAATTATTGTTGTTTTAATCTATTTTTTTTCCTTAAAAGGAACATTGCGTTTTGTGCAATGGAGCATTAGTAATTCCTCACTCTAATTTTTTTCATTCGTAAAAAATATATATTTATACATAATTATTTCTTTAATGTTCAAACATTAAGATAAAAAAATAATACTGCTTTACGTATAATTCTCTAGCAATTAAACTGTGCTGAATACAGCCAATCAAATGTTGCTTTTCATAACAGAGATATTAATGAATAACTATGCCAAGTTTCATCACTCTAAAAATGAATAGGTACTTATCGTTGAAATCTTAGAATTTTTTTTTGAGATAATTAAATTTAAAGTCCTGTTACACATAACTCGTACATTAACACAACTTCTAGCAAATTATGTAGAAGTATACTTATAATTAAGATATTGTGATAAAATTTCCATGAAACCGTACATTTTTAAAGCGAAAAAAATAAAATTTGTTAAAATTCGACTATTTCCAGTAGGGCATCGCCTTAACGCATTAGACATCAAACAATAAACCAATTTTATTATCGTCCTTACCACGAGATCAGCTAATGGACGCTAAGGCGGACGTTTAACATCGTAACAACTATCCGTAGAGTCGGATGGTTGAGCACTCAAGTAGGTCTACTGTACAAGATGGTAAGAAATTAATAAGGAAAGAGCAGGATGCTTACTGACCTAGCTTGAGATATTTCTCCGGGTTGAGGTTCTCCATGAAGAAGGGGGAGGTGCTCTGTCTGAGGGGACACATGGCGGGTTCCGTGATGGGCAAGGTCCTCAGCACCCCCACCCTCTCCGGACGCACCGCCAGCAGGGGTAGTCGGAACTGACTCTCCGTCAACTGCAACCGGAAGTGAGTGGCATAAGAATTACATCATTGCCGAGTTTGAAATCTATTACCACGATGGATGCAGGGATGTAGCGGAGGTGGGGGAGAGTAGCGACGCTCCGGCACTGTTAGAAGGTAGAGCGGAGCTCCGGCACTGATTTACGGATCGAGCAAATCAGATCAGATCAGGTTAAGTCACTACGAAAAAATCATTGAACACAGGAAATCCAATGCTCATAATTAGACTTCGTTGAATTGCCACACGCATCATGCTATCAGGTTGCCGATGTACGGTAATATAGAGGAGGTAAGAGACCGCCCGGTCTCGTAGTATAAGCAGTTCATGTCAAGAGTTGTGACCGGTCCAAATAGATAGAGCAGCTACAGCTAATGTATACCTATGTAAGCACTTGCTTTTGCATTACTGTGGTTGGAATAGTCAAAGCTTAACATTTGTTCAGTGCAGACAAGAATTCAATCAAACATACTACAATGAGAGTGTTGCTGTTCCAAACAATTGCCCCTGGAATACCCTTACCCCCGCAGCCAGTCTTGACCCGTTGGGGAACGTGGTTGGATGCTGTTAATTATTATGCAGAACATTACGGCAAAATAATGGAGGTAATTGATGCATTGGATAGCACAGACAGTTCCGCTGTTGCAGCTGTAAAATCATTGCCTTCTGAACATCTATTGGAAGATATTCTGTTCATTGATTCTAATTTTAAAATCCTGTCCAAAAGCATCATCCTGTTAGAATCGTCTAAACTACAACTCTCAGAAGCCCTTAATATAGTGGATAAAGTATTACAAACCGTTATCGAAAATAACAATTCACTAATTTCAGAAAAAATGAAATGTAAGTTGAGAAACATTATTGCTAAAAATGTTGCCTATTCACAACTTCGTACTATAAATCATGTACTATCAGGTCACGACAAGACATCTGAAGTTGGTGTACTAAAAAGTAATGACTTCCCGTTCTTCAAATATGTACGTATTACATCGTGTGACGTTGAACGTACATTTTCCCAAAATAAAAACTGTTTAAGTGACCATCGGAGGAGGTTCACTTTGCAATCGCTCAAAATGTACGTAACTCTTCACTACAATGCACATACTGTATTAAAAAATGATGTATCTTAAATTAAATTTTAAGAGTTAATATATCTCACTATGAAATAATTGTGTATTTACATGCTTAGACATTTCCTACTTCAATGATCATTCATTATATTTCTTGAATGCAGGATACAGGTTTTATTGTAACCGCAGTATACTGCTCAGTGTTTACATCAGAGGCATACTCCATCCGTTGCACGCCCCCTTCTCATACAGTCTATACCGCGTGCGCAGTAAACCTTGCGAT
Organism: Periplaneta americana; assembly: GCA_025594305.2. Classification (NCBI taxonomy): domain Eukaryota; kingdom Metazoa; phylum Arthropoda; class Insecta; order Blattodea; family Blattidae; genus Periplaneta; species Periplaneta americana. The sequence continues at coordinate 12,848,133 of JAJSOF020000011.1, read as the reverse complement.
TCTCGTGGCAATTCCACGAAGTCTACTCATAATATAGCACAAAAAATTATCGATGCGTCTGAAAAGCAATCAATTGAAAATGTTGGCGAATAAACGAGAGCAGTCCACCGTGAAGCAACAAAAGCGAAATTTAGATCAGCTTACTACATTGCGCAGAATGACTACCCTTATAGTGACCATTTCGGTTTACTTGAGCTTCAGAAGCTAAATGTAGTAGATATTGATTGGTGTTGCCTTGCATTCTCCTTACAGTCTTACTTTATAGCATTTCTTTCTTTGTCTTATTATTTTTTTGCAACCAAACATTCCCCTTTCCCAAAGATTAAAAACAAAGAGCTCCGGCACTGCAAAGTTTGGGACTACAACCCTGGATGGATGGTACATTCAACAAAATGCGTTGTCCTTACAGAGGTGCCAACTATTACGGATTGTCCATAATTATATTGTAAATTTTCCCCCATCATTATGGAATTTGAGCTGCTGCCAGGAAGACAAGAGGAGGACAACAATAATAATAATAATAATATGCGTTACAAGAGCGGTATGTTGACGTTTTCATGTTCGAGGAAAAGATTGAAAAAGCGAAACGTAGTTGAGCTTTTTAATTTCCGAGAACATGAAAACAAATATACCGCTCGTGTATCGTATATTATTTTGTGCGAAGATCGTTTATTACATACCTGAAAGACGAATTTATAATTAGTTGCAATGAAATCTCCATCTTGGTTTCTGTTTAATGACGGCAACTTCGAAAAACTTAATATCTTTCTTCAACATTGTTGCTATAAAATGTTTTCTATGTTTACTATACTCCAGCAGGCCGTGATATATGTCTGTCTTTTTTTTTCCCTAGTCTATAAATGCGAACTTAAACGGTAAGGTTATGTAATGATTTATTTTTCATTTTAATATTTTAACAATATTATTTATATAACATATTGCAGTAATAACATCGGCATCTGGAATCTTGTTGATTTTTTCACGGCTTCCTTAATGTTACTTGTGTCAGGAATGCAATAAGTTTCGTGGAGTAGTAGACTTTACTTAATTTTTGCAAATATTTAAAAACAATAGTTAACATTGCAATTTAGGTGAAATTGCAGTGGTAAGTTTCAATTTATAATTATTACTATGTTAAACGTCTCTAAAAATAATATGTTAAAAACCTAAAGCAGTAAAATGAATGTCGCGCTTAAGCGGTAAGAAGAGGGAAATTGTTATGTGTGTTACGTTGGGAATACTGAATGTGGTATTTCACACTTATTGGTTCTGTGCGGAAAACAAGCAAATACGATCTCGCACAAAGGATGTTTTAATAGAAAAAGGAGCATCTTCTGTGAACCTCTGGTAAAGGAACTAAGGAAGAGACTAGTGAAGTACTTGGTGTGGAGTGTGGCATTGTATGGGGCAGAAACATGGACATTACGACGAAGTGAAGAGAAGCGAATAGAAGCATTTGAAATGTGGATATGGAGAAGAATGGAGCAAGACTTTATAATAAAATTACAAACCATTTTCCAAATTTGAAATATTTTAAAATTGAAGCTTTTAAAAAAGAAATTTTTAAAATTATCCATGATATATAATATTTTTTTACCTTTTATTTCTGTCGACTATATTCTTGTTTTTATTGAATATCACTGGCTTCTGTCGGATTGTCAATTTATATTAAATGTGTATTTTTCTCTCTTTTTCTCTCTCTTGTTTATTCTTGCTCTTGTGTTGTATTTATTGGTTTGAATTAAGTTACTTACTGTATTTAGTAAACTGTCCTTGTAAATTTTATGTTATATTATTGACTAAGACCACACCGTACACGAGCCTGGCTCTTAAGGTAGTGGCTAGAAACATTTTGTTTTATAAATGTAATTTGTACTTGCTAGCTAGTTAAACAAACAAACAAACAAACAAATAAAAAAAATAATAAATAAATAAATAACTAAATAAATAAATAAATAACTAAATAAATAAATAACTAAATAAATAACTAACTACATAAATAACTAACTAAATAAATAAATAACTAACTAAATAAATAAATAACTAAATAAATAAATAACTAAATAAATAACTAAATAAATAAATAAATAAATAAATAAATAAATAAATAAATAAATAACTAAATAAATAAATAACTAAATAAATAAATAACTAAATAAATAAATAAGTAACTAAATAAATAAATAACTAAATAAATAAATAACTAAATAAATAAATAACTAAATAAATAACTAAATAAATAAATAAATAAATAAATAACTAAATAAATAAATAACTAAATAAATAAATAACTAAATAAATAAATAAATAACTAAATAAATAAATAACTAAATAAATAACTAAAATAAATAAATAACTAAATAAATAAATAAATAAATAACTAAGTAAATAAATAACTAATTAAATAAATAACTAAATAACTAAATAAATAAATAACTAAATAAATAAATAAATAAATAAAAAATAAAAAAAAAAAAATAAAAAAAAAAAATAAATAAAATAATAAAAATAAATAAAAAAATAAATAAATAGATAAATAAATAACTAAATAAATATATAAATAATAAATAAGTAAGTAAGTAAATAATAAGTAAATAACTAAATAAATAAATAATAAATAAATAAATAATTAAATAAATAAATAAATGAATTAAATAAATAAATAAATAAGTAAATAAATAAATAAATATGAAATGGACAGACAGAATAAGAAACGAAGCTGTGTTGGAAAGAGTGGGTGAAGAAAGAATGATGCTGAAACTGATCAGGAAGAGGAAAAGGAATTGGTTGGGACACTGGCTGAGAAGAAACTGTCTACTGAAGGATGCACTGGAAGGAATGGTGAACGGGAGAAGAGTTCGGGGTAGAAGAAGATATCAGATGATAGACGACATTAAGATATATGGATCATATGCGGAGACAAAGAGGAAGGCAGAAAATAGGAAAGATTGGAGAATTCTGGGTTTGCAGTGAAAGACCTGCTACTGGGCAGAACACTGAATGGCTGAATTACGATCAAAGAAAAAATTATTGCACGTAAAAGAAATATTATCATTGGAAAAAGTTGTAATAATAATATGTTAATTTATTCTTCAAATATAAAACGAAAAAAATATGTCAACACTGCTTGCTTCTAGTTCTATGCGCAACATTTGGTAACTATGTAGGTGAAATCGTCACTTCCGTCTGCTACATTCGCTGGTGTTGAAGGTTAAACTGTGGCGCTACGTCGGCTTGTGGCATGGTTTGTAAACAAGACTAGAGAATTCAGTAACTTCTGTTCTGATATTATCTGTTACAAGTACAGGGACATCATTTTATTTTTACTTCAGTTTTTATTGTACCTGAGGTTTTGAATTATTTCACTCCCACCCGTTCTACTAATGAAATTCAACCGTCCTCCACACAGATCCAAGACCGCATTTACAGTCATAGTAGCCTTACGGCCATAGTAAACAGTACGTTCCAAAAATATGTTCGCGTTTTCCAGTGACGAAAGAGCTTTCAATATTGAATCATTTTCGCACAGGTACTGTCGTCCATTTGCCTACGTCGTATCCCGGTTTCCCCACCAGCTTTTATTCGCCAGCTAGTGGCTGGGCTGTCTTAGCTCTTTTCTGAGAACATTAATTCTGTTAGGAATTGGACGTCTACGTAATATTATACAACTGTTTAAAATAACTTAAATAAAAGGACCTCGTTAAGTAATTAACTGTCACGTGATTTCCTCCCTTTCTACGACCCTACGACATAACCACTTGGACGGACAGTAGATAACATGTCTGAGTAATTTTATCTTTTCGGATCGGGCAGAAGTGAAGATTGAATTTACAGTACGTAAGGTACTCTTGTATACAGTAGGTACAGAATTATTTCAACATGAGTTACTAGTACGAAGGACGAAACGGTAATTGGAATTAGGTACAATAGTCTATAGTGCGATAATATGCACATTAGAACTGAAGCCTGTATCGAAATGAACGGCCACCATTTTCAAAAATGTGTTTAAATATCCATATTATGATTATTTTTCAATTTAACTTCATTCTCTATATTGTACGCTAATGTGTTGTAGACAGTATAATATACACTGCATAATGAATACGTCCACATGGACAGCTCAGTTCGTGAGTAAAAACACCCATTGTTAACACTGTACTGTATTTTTATTAAACAAAAACCTAATGAAAATTATCAAACTCAAAATCGCGACATTTCCTAGTTTACGTAAATGGATGAACTACTTTTCTTCCCTCCTATACCTAGTGAATGATTTGTTTGTATATTACGCCAGTATCATCGAACTCCAGTCGTGGAAGGGGGTAGCAAACGGCGTTGATCCAGAGGTATAGCCAAGTTAATATTAAAAATGTTAGTAAAATAAAATGATGTCCCTGTACTAGCCTGTATGTGATTGTTATTTTCAGTATTTTAATATTCAGTGATTAGTTTTCTGAAATGAAGCGTGTAAACTCTCAAATGTGTCCACTAGTAAGAAGACAGCAGTATTACCAAATACCTTACTATAATAATACCGGACAGCTGTATACTAGCAGCATTGACGTGAGTGCGAAATATCGCGGACCTGACATCTAGCGGAGCGGTGTCGAATTACGTCCACAAATACAAATATTAACTTAGCGGAAATCGGACTTTTGTTTAAAACGTGAGGTATTAATGTGGAATAATATACGAGACACTTAAGAAATGTTGAATAGTACCGTATTTAATGCAACATTATTTTATATCAAAGCTGCATATTGTAAGAAATATTGCATGCTTCATATTATTTTCCGTAATTAATTGTTGCGTATTTTTTCTTTGCTTTAGTGAGACAAAATTAATTCTGACATTAAGAATGAATTTACAATAATGCTTTATATACGCATTGCTGACAACTGCAAAAATAAAATTGGTAGTAATCTGATGCTTGTAATAATTAGTAAATGTTTGTGGACAACAATAAAACTTAATTTGCTAAAACCTTAAAATTTCCAATACGTTTTAACTCATTTATTAGGCCTAAATAAAAAAGCTGATTTTTAATGTTTTATCAACACAGAGACAAACGCATTAGGCCTAATAAAGAATTTTGTTGACTCACGTTTTATGAACTCTCGGCAATTTGTAACACTGTAATTTTGTAGCAATTATAAACAGCACATATACACCCTGACATTTTAACACAGCACTAAATAATAAAACTATTAACTAGCCCAGCAACAATATACATTGCAGTTGATTACAGCTTGTTTCGCGAGTATCTCAACACCGGCCGCCTAGGTAGCAGCACCAGCGTCGTTCGCGCGCAGAACTGGTAGCTGTCCGGTATTATTAAAGTATTTGCTTAAATTGGCAAAACTTCATTTCTCACACTATTTTATTAAACCGTGTCGGACCGTAAAGAAAACAACTATCGCAATGTCCATATTTTATATGTTGTACAATATTATAGTATTGTGAAATTTTAATTTGTGCGAGATTGTACGTATTTGCTTGTTTTCCGCACAGAACCAATACGCGGTAAGTGTGAAATACCACATTCAGTATTCCCAACGTAACACACATAACAATTTCCCTCTTCTTACCGCTTAAGCGCGACATTCATTTTACTGCTTTAGGCTTTTAACATATTATTTTTAGAGACGTTTAACATAGTAATAATTATAAATTGAAACTTACCACTGCAATTTCACCTAAATTGCAATGTTAATTATTGTTTTTAAATATTTGCAAAAATTAAGTAAAGTCTACTACTCCACGAAACTTATTGCATTCCTGATACAAGTAACATTAAGGAAGACGTGAAAAAATCAACGAGATTCCAGATGCCGATGTTATTACTGCAATATGTTATATAAATAATATTGCTAAAATATTAAAATGAAAAATAAATCATTACATAACCTTACCGTTTGTTTTAAGTTCGCATTTATAGACTGGGGGAAAAAAAAAAAGACAGACGTATATCACGGCCTGCTGGAGTATAGATATTTTTGTTTTCTAAAGTTGCCGTCATTAAACAGAAACCAAGATGGAGATTTCATTGCAACTAATTAGAAATTCGTCTTTCAGGCACGTAATAAACGATCTTCGCACAAAATAATGTACGATACACGAGCGGTATGTTTGTTTTCATGTTCTCGGAAATTAAAAAGCTCAACTACGTTTCGCTTTTTCAATCTTTTCCACGAACATGAAAACGTCAACATACCGCTCTTGTAACCTATATTACTATTTCCTACCAATTTTTTCTATTGTTCTATTAAAATTATAGCATATAGCCTATTAACCTCTTGTATCCTATAGGATACTTTGTGAAATTAAGGATTAACTCCAGTAGCGTATTCCTTAGTATTATCTTCTCTTCTACTTTGGACCTTTTTCGATATGTCCTGCAAGGCCTACTAGGTTAATTTCCGTTCACACGTATTACAGTTTCTTAGTCAAAGTATGCCGTATGCTGTCTTGAGCTTGGCCCTATTTAAACACATTTTGAATTTCAGAACCTGCTAGTTTTCAATAAAATCAAAACTAGACAGCAGCCATACCTGTCGATCGTCCAGATCGCGCGGGCAGTACCGACCACTCTGAAGCGCCACCTGCAGGTTCAGCTGGTTCAGCGCCGAGCGGTCCTTCATCCTCTGGCGCTCATCTTCCGCCAGTGCTTCTGTGGCGACCACAGAGAATCGCTGCCCAAATAACCCATTCTGCCGGGGGACGAACCCTGCACATAACAAGACAAACCCACTTAAAATGCAGTCGTAATTATAATAGAAATGTCGGACATTTATTAAATATACTTACTAGCTTTTAAGGAACCCGGAGGTTCATTGCCGCCCTCACATAAGCCCGCCATTGGTCCCTATCCTGAGCAAGATTAATCCATTCTCTATCATTATATCCCATCTCCCTCAAATCCATTTTAATATTATCCTCCCATCTACGTCTCGGTCTCCCTAAAGGTGTTTTTCCCTCCGGCCTCCCAACTAACACTCTATATGCATTTCTGGATTCTCCCATATGTGCTACATGCCCTGCCCATCTCAAACGTCTGGATTTAATGTTCCTAATTATGTCAGGTGAAGAATACAATGCGTGCAGTCCTGTGTTGTGTAACTTTCTCCATTTTCCTGTAACTTGATCCCTCTCAGCCCCAAATATTTTCCTAAGCACCTTATTCTCAAACGCCCTTAACCTATGTTCCTCTCTCAAAGTGAGAGTCCAAGTTTCATAACCATACAGAACAACCGGTAATATAACTGTTTTATAAATTCTAACTTTCAGATTTTTTGACAGCAGACTGGATGACAAAAGCTTCTCAACCGAATAATAACAGGCATTTCCCATATTTATTCTGTGTTTAATTTCCTTCCGAGTATCATTTATATTTGTTACTGTTGCTCCAAGATATTTGAATTTTTCCACCTATTCGAAGCATAAATCTCTAATTTTTATATTTACATTTCGTACAATATTCTGGTCACGAGACATAATCATATACTTTGTCTTTTCGGGATTTACTTCCAAACCTATCGCTTTACTTGCTTCAAGTAAAATTCCTTGTTTTCCGTAATCGTTTGTGGATTTTAATAATAATAATAATAATAATAATAATAATAATAATAATAATAATAATAATACATTAAAACAATATACTACTAAAAGGAAAAAATAATTGTTTTTGAGCCACAGACAATAAAATTAACAATTACCTGCTATAGTCTAAGGTTCTATAAATACTTGGTATAATCGTCCGCCAATTTGGTTCTTTCGTTGTCGTTCTCAGCAAGCAGATGAGAGCGATCTTCACCGCACCGTTAAACTTTATCACGTCGTAGTTCTTGTTAAAAAATTAAATTAAAATATGGTTTATTTAACGACGCTCGCAACTGCAGAGGTTATATCAGCGTGGCCGGTGTGCCGGAATTTTGTCCCGTAGGAGTTCTTTTACATGCCAGTAAATCTACTGACATGAGCCTGTCGCATTTAAACACACTTAAATGCCATCGACCTCGGCCGGGATCGAACCCGCAACCTCGAGCATAGAAGGCCAGCGCTATACCAACTACGCAACAGAGGACGACCCGTAGCTCTTGTGATAATAAATCAATCGCGCTTTAATTTTTAGGATCCATAGATAAATGTAAAATTAGACATGATTAATAAAAAAATTAGTTCAATTTTTAAAATCTCGAGAAATAAATCGACATTCTTCTCCGCTTCATCTCTGCAAGTCTTTTCAATCTATTCGGCGATGTCAGACGCCTTGCTTGTTAGACCACTTCTCTGCCAGCTTTAATAAGCGGGTGGCGTTCTCGTAACTCACAGGCGCTAGCTCATGAATCTGCTTCTTTGTGTAGGTTGGGCTGTGTGTTTGTTTTTCCTGCTATCATCGCTTATTTTTACTGTTTTGCCAGCTTATCAACCCAATGGAATAAACCAACACATGCGATACTGTTGATTTATATAATAAACATTATTCAAAGAGACCGATGCGGTATCCATGGCGATAAGAGCGATGTTTATGAATACTGACAATACGTACAAACAAGACATATAATATAGGTTTGGACAGCTTATGTAAGATAAAAACAGACCTAACTACAGTAAGAGTGATGAAGATTTGAGAGTTGCAAATGTTGTCTTCACATCGCTGCAAATACCCAAAAATTCTTGGACACTGTATGAATCACTGTTACAGTCCGTTAAGGCCCAGCATTACGATTGGGCGTAAAGACAGCTGAGCTGCGTGCTACAAGTTCAGCTTACTCCGTGGCGTCGCAAATGTTAGGGTTTGTAATTATTTTAAGGGGTTAGGTACAGCTTTAATACTTTCTGAAGTCGAAATTGCGATAGAAAATCTGAAAAAGCATAAGTCTCCAGGTATCGATCAAATTCCAGCAGAATTAATACAAGAGGGTGGAAGCGTATTATCTAGCGAAATTTATAAACTTGTACTTGCAATTTGGGAAAAGGAAATTGTACCAGAACAATGGAAGGAGTCCATAATCGTACCTATTTTTAAGAAGGGGGACAAAACTAACTGTAGTAACTTTCGAGGAATATCACTTTTGTTGACGTCGTACAAAATTTTGTCCAATATCCTTTTGAGAAGATTAACTCCATATGTAAATGAAATTATTGGGGATCATCAGTGTAGTTTCAGGCGTAATAGATCGACTATTGAACAGAAATTTTGTATTCGACAGATATTGGAGAAAAAATGGGAGGATAATATTAAAATGGATTTGAGGGAGGTGGGATATGATGGTAGAGACTGGATTAATCTTGCTCAGGTTAGGGACCAATGGCGGGCTTATGTGTGGGCGGAAATGAACCTCTGGGTTCCTTAAAAGCCAGTAAATAAATAAGTAAGTAAGTAAGGTTAGGTACAGCTTACAGCAGTAAAATTTTGGAAATATTCAACATTTTTTCCTCTATTACTGTATTATTTTTATTTTAGTAGGTTATTTTACGACGCTTTATCAGCATCTTAGGTTATTTAGCGTCGAATGAAATGAAGGCGATACCTATGGAGTGACGATTAGCGCGTCTGACCGGGAAACTAGGTGGTGGCCCGGGTTCGATTCCCGGTCGGGGCAAGTTACATAATTGAGGTTTTTTCCGGGGTTTTCCCTCAACCCAATACGAGCAAATTCTGGGTAACTTTCGGTGCTGGACCCCGGACTCATTTCACCGGCATTATCACCTCCATCTCATTCAAACGCTAAATAACCTAAGACGTTGATAAAGCGTCGTAAAATAACCTACTGAAATAAAAATAATACAGTAATAGAGGAAAAAATGTTGAATATTTCCAAAATTTTACAAACAAAATTAATGGTGGAGTTAACACGCGTAATTGAGGTTAGTTTTCCGACCAAAGTCATCAATGGGCACTTTCCAACAACGTGGCCTCCGCGATCTCCAGATTTCAATCCGGCCGAGTTTTGGTTGTGGGGTTACCTTAAGAATGAGTTTTCCTGACACATCCAACAACCCTACTGCAACTGAAAGATGCAAGAAATTGCCAATATTCCAAGATATTGTCTGCAAATGCTGTGCATGGGGTTGCAGACAGAATGCTGTACGTCAGCCGTGGCGAAAATGTGATCGTGCGCCGAGCCACTGTGTAGCACCTATGGAGGGAGGCGGACACCCGAAGGGGAAGTGAAGCAACTGTCTGACTTATTAACGGATTTTCATTTTCCTTACGTCAAGCACTTAAGTATAATTTTATAAAGTACAAGGCTACAAACTAATGTTTAGTACGTATAACGAAGAAAGAAATTAATAAGAAAACATAGGACACATTATCACAACCTAAAATTAACTGACTTCAGAATGTCTCTGCAACAGAGTTTCAAAATCAGGAATTATGTCACTTACTGCCAAACGTAGTTGATCACGAAGGTATTTGTCTGTCAGTCGTGATTTAATTTGGTTTTTACTGTTTTAATTGTTGAAAATAATTTTTCACAAACTTAAATTGTAGCGAACATGGCTTCAACAGAGCAAGCGAAAGAACGAAGCTTCGGATAATTATTCATTTTTTTGTATAGATTTGAAAAGTTCAACATTTGTCAAGTCCTTACACCTAGCTTTCATTTAACGTCACATAGTAAATCTGTGAGTTTAAATTGAAGATCTAACCGCATTATTAGTACATCTGCTGAAAAAGGATCGACGTACAGAGATGATGATGATGATGATGATGATGATGATGATGATGATGATGATGATGATAACACTTAACCTTTTAATGTTTCATGAGTAAAATGTAGTATAATGCCGTTTCATGTTATACAACCGTTTTCCTCGTAATGCTTGTGAACAAATCATACATTTAATATTCTCATCATATTGGCAGCAAAAATGCGTCCTCCCATCCTACTTGAAACTTTCGTTTTCGTAGAGGTACATGGTTTCGAGAGAGACATATGCCACTCGCAGGTCAGAGACAAATACAAATGGAACGGAGTTTGACTCCAGTGAGTGAGAGGGTGGGGGTTGGAGGATATAGGAAGCAAGAAAAATGCACAGCCATCATTGCGAGCCACAATGTGCTCGCGAGTCGCATTTTCGCCACGGCTGCTATGCGTTGAACAAGAGAACGGCGGACGTCTTCGCAATGTTTTGTAAACCTCGTTGTTTTTCCAACACTGTGTCAGTGAAGTGTGTTGTGTAAGTGAAACGTGTTCCTGTCAGTGAAGCTTTATAGTTTATAGTGGCAGTGCAAAGTATTTGAACAGTGAAATGTTTTTGAAGTGTTAGTGAAATCAGGATAGAATCAGTGAAATGTGTCGTAGTTCAAGTGCAGTGAATGAATTGACAGCGAAATGAGTGTAATGTTGAAAGGTACTTGTGCAGATATGAACATATCATACTCGTGGGTTTTAGTTCGATCTTAGTTTTAAGATACAAATTAGATTTATTTCAAATGTTATTTTAAGTGATCGTTTCATTTAATTTAGTATATTCCCTGTTGTTGTTATTATTATTATTGTTATTAATTTTTGTTAGTATTAATTATTAGTTTTTACTGGAAGCAAGTAAAGCGATCGGTTTGGAAGTAAATCCCGAAAAGACAAAGTATATGATTATGTCTCGTTACCAGAATATTGTACGAAATGGAAATATAAAAATTGAAGATTTATCCTTCAAAGGGGTGGAAAAATTCAAATATCTTGGAGTAACAGTAACAAATATAAATTACATTCGGGAGGAAATTAAACGCAGAATAAATATGGGAAATGCCTGTTATTATTCGGTTGCGAAGCTTTTATCATCTAGTCTGCTGTCAAAAAATGTGAAAGTTAGAATTTATAAAACAGTTATATTACCGGTTATTCTGTATGGTTGTGAAACTTGGACTCTCACTCTGAGAGAGGAACATAGGTTAAGGGTGTTTGAGAATAAGGTGCTTAGGAACATATTTGGGGCTAAGCGGGATGAAGTTACAGGAGAATGGAGAAAGTTACACAACGCAGAACTGCACGCATTGTATTCTTCACCTGACATAATTAGGAACATTAAATCCAGAAGTTTGAGATGGGCAGGACATGTAGCACGTATGGGAGAATCCAGAAATGCATATAGAGTGTTAGTTGGAAGACCGGAGGGGAAAAGACCTTTAGGGAGGCCGAGACGTAGATGGGAGGATAATATAAAAATGGATTTGAGGGAGGTGGGATATGATGATAGAGACTGGATTAATCTTGCACAGGATAGGGACCGATGGAGGGCTTATGTGAGGGCGGCAATGAACCTTCGGGTTTCTTAAAAGCCATTTGTAAGTAAGTAAGTAAGTATTAATTATTATTATTATTATTATTAATTGTATTTTAATTAATAAGTTTATTATTGTCATTATTGAGTGTCATTAGTTACCACTGCCACCGGGTATATAGACTACCCATTGCAGTGTGAATAAATACATACATACATACAAATCAAGATTTCAGGTATAACTCCCTGTAAAGTTGATTTGAATATTCGAGGGAAAAATTGTTCCGGAGCCGGGTATCGAACCCGGGACCTTTGGTTTAACGTACCAACGCTCTACCACTGAGCTACCCGGGAACTCTAACCGACACCGATCCAATTTTTTCCTCTATATCCACAGACCTCAAAGTGGGCTGACAACCGTCAAGCAACCAACTTCGAGTGCACACTAACTCCGTGTGACTTAAATTGTGGTTTTCTGTTAACGAACAGTGACGTGTATTATGCAAATCAAGATTTCAGGTATAACTCCCTGTAAAGTTGATTTGAATAATTTCGAGGGAAAAATTGTTCCGGAGCCGGGTAGCTCAGTGGTAGAGCGTTGGTACGTTAAACCAAAGGTCCGGGTTCGATACCCGGCTCCGGAACAATTTTTCCTCGAAATTATTTAGATACGTACATACATACATACATACATACATACATACATACATACATACATACTGTGATGTTTTTGTTTTTCCCTATCTCAAATATTATAATATTTATAGCGGTTTAATATTTGAACTGACTTTTGAAATACCCTATACTTATAGTAAACTTGATCACAGGACTTCTCACCAAATCTCCATACGATAGAGTTCAGTTCTGGTTGTGCACGGCGTGATGTGCTGTATAAAGCCGTGATTTGGCCCTAATGGATTATTTTGGTCCCCCTGCTGGAAGCGAGAACTGTGATTCCAATTACCCCACTTGTATTATTGAATCACAGGAAGAGCCACTCCAATGTCACAATTAGGTGAGGCATTAGCATGCACCCCTGCAGGGAGTCACCCTCGCCTGCCCGCATGTGTTATTACCCTCATATCCTGGAACGAAAGGATGCTGGTAGACGGTGTCCCCGAACCGGAAGCGCGCCTTCACGATATCAATATCTCGTTCCGGAGGTCGATATACCTGCGTCAAGAAATAACAAGTGAATAAGGAACAGCAGTTTACTTCTCTTTTCTTAGGCCCAATTGTATAAAACTCCTGACTAAAGATCAATTTTGATCGAAGATCGGAAATTGAACCGAGTTCAGACACTTCTTCTATTGTATAAAACTTTTCTGCGATCAAATTACCTGGGTTCAAATGCAGTGGCGGTGCGTCAATAAGAGCACAAGAGCACGTGAACACCTTGTTTCCATTAATGCACGACTAGTTTTAGTAAACTAGCTGTACCCGTGCGCTCCGCTGCACCCCTTAGAAATAAATATAAAGTAATTACATAATTAAAATAGGACATTTGATCCAGGGAACATTCGTGTTTGATAGAAGGACAAATCGTTTAATATGTTACTTAATTTAAATTGTATTTAAGTAATTAAAATGCGATCATTTTGGTCCAGAGACACTCATTTGGTGCAACGACAATTCCTTTAACATGTTTCTAATTTTTATTACATTCAACCATAGTTTAATGAAGACTGACATCATTTAGATTTAATGTGTATACTTTATTTTACTTGCTATATGTTTCCATTGAATTATGGTAATAACTTAATTTTAACCCTTGTTTTCTACGTATTCAGTAAATGGTGCTTGGCCCACTATGGTTCTGAACCCTTCAAATAACTTAAATTATATTATATTATATTATATTATATTATATTATATTATATTATATTATATTATATTATATTATATAAAAAGTGCGTTGATAACGGATGTGCTCCGATAAGTAAGTTTTTAATTTGTTATGGCGGCTCTTGAATCTCAGGAGGAACAACTTTTACAACAGCGCAACATAATCTGCTTGGCTCATTATTCAATTTTTTTGCATTGCATTTAATGCATATGTATTTTATGTGTTTTAACACGTTTCAATTGAGCATAGTTAAAATTTGAATTGTAAAATAATGGATTGCTAAGCTAACATACTATTACTGCATACTAAATCAATACACTCTCGTTGTTCGTTAATTCTCTGAGATTAAAATGAATGTGTACATAAACATTATTTTAAGAAATACAGGAAACGAATGTACAGAATAGCCTATCAAGTTTTCTGTGCATAAGAAGCTATTTTAATCTTACCTGTCCTCGATTCACTCACAAGTTACTGTAATAACATTATAGCATTATGTCCATCTAGAGAAACTACACTTTCCAATGATGAAATAATAATTAATTATACAAATCGGTTAATTTAGCTTCTGATATTACTTCATACAAACACAGAAACATTCTCGTAGGCTATCTTTCATAGCTTTCGATTGTTGTTGACTAAGGCCCCTTATAGACGAAGTCATTTGTTTTTTATTTCATTACACCGCCTTAGATGGCGTTGTTATTGTAATTTTGAAACTCCCTTATCTCATTAAATATCAGCCCTATCAAAATTTTGCATAGAATAAAACTTATCGGAAATTATTTTTGAAGAACGTTTTTTATGTAATATTTTAATGAAAATTAATAATAAGCGAGATATTTCGATTTATTTAATTCAAGCCCCCTTATAACCCTCCTTTTAAATAAAATATTTTGAATGCCATATAGCCTAAATTCTAAGTTACAACGAACTTAATTTATATCCAATTCTCATATAAATCGGTTCAGCCATCATCGCGTGAAAAGGTAACAAACATCCAGACAGACAGACAGACATACAAACAAAAATTTCAAAAAAGCGATTTTCGGTTTCAGGGCGGTTAATTATATATGTTAGGACCAATTATTTTTGGAAAATCGAAAATTACCAGAAAAATTTCGGCTACAGATTTATTATTATAGATACCGTATTGACGTAGTGGGGATGTATAATATCAGAATCGAGTATTTTAAACTTCTCGCATCTTGCATAAACTTCTTATGTAAACTTGGCAACATCCGTTCACGTACAAGCCGTGCTCTTTTCAAGAAGGTTACAGGAATTTCACGCATGCGCGGGAGAAAATTGTCTTTCGCTGGCCGCTTATGACTCGTCAAGAGCACAAAGCATTAAGTGAACATGATGAGTATCTATCCTACAGATGTCAGGTGCATCGATGCTATCGTTCACGTGCTATATCTCGAGGAGGAAATTTAATAGTCTGTATTTTAGCCTCTCACTGTCGGAACGTTTACTTTGTGTGGATGTGTGTACAGTGCCGCTACGAGAGTGTAGTTTGTGAATTACTATACTTCAGTGTCAGCAAAATAGCACAGTTTGGCTTTCAAATACGTGCTGGCTGAATTTGATGGTGGTATGAATTTAAATATCTGTATGGTGGTGTATATTATTTAAGAATAATATTTACTGGCATGTATTTATAGTAATCAATCAATGCGAATGGGATTACAGTACTGGTATAGACTATAGTGTATCAGTGCGTTGTGAATCAAAATATATTACTGAACACACGCTTTTGTAAATTGTGTTATGTATTAATTTTTAACAAACGTAAACAATGAACTCTGTTCAAGTAATTTTGAACAGTAAAGAACTGGGTAAACTGGCTTACCAAGAAAAATTGGAAATAAAAAGACTGAGTTTCATTATTATTATTATTATTATTATTATTATTATTATTATTATTATTTTTTATCTTTATTATTATTATTATTATTATTATTATTATTAAATAATTGTCTTATTTTTTATGCTTTGTATGTCTCATTTATTTTGACCTGCTGTTCACATTTTATTATGCTTTTTTCTTTCTTTCTGTATGTTATATATTATGTCTGATTTCTACTTACTTGTTGTTTACATTTTATTATTATTATCTTATTCAGTTTTTGTGTAAAATTGTAGTGTACTTTGTAAATTTGTAGTGTTTTTCGTAACGCAGTTTTACTCCTGGTTGAGTGTTAGAGAAGGCCGTATGGCCTTAAGTCTGCCAGGCTAAATAAATCATTATTATTATTATTATTATTATTATTATTATTATTATTATTAATTATCTTATTTTTTATTTCTAAACATATTTTATTATGCTTTTTCCCTTCTTTCAGAAACTATTTCAGAACATTTGTTGATTAGCTTACAGAGCGATTGTAAAATGTGCAGAAACTGAAATGCTTGGTAGAAACCTGAATATTCACGAACTCTGCCCGAGATATCACTCCAGCCTCGTTTGGTGCAGTGTAGCCAGTTAAATAAAAGAGCAGAGGTTGGGCTCTCCAGATCTGGAGTAAAATGTTGATATTATTATTACATTAATTATTGATTGATGTTAATCAAACGAATTGTCGTATTTTTAACTGTTTGTCGGACAGCACATTTATTTTGACCTGCTGTTGACAGTTGGGTCCAGCAGCAGTTATGCTTTTTGGCCTTCTTTCTGTGGCCGACCCTGTTATATATTATGTCTGATTTCTACTTATGTTGTTTACCTACGCAAACAGAATCACGCACATTTACCGTTACTGTTCGATCTTTCCTGTTTTAAATAATACTGAATTTTAAAGCGCACTGTATTAAAATGTTTAAGTAAATACTATATCTGAGAACATAACCAGACACTAGTTAATAAATCCATTTTGTAACAATCCTTGTAGTGTTTTTCGTAACCATTTTACTTATCCATCCATCCAGTGTTCAGAGAATCCATCCATCCTTTCATCCATAAATAAATCTATTATTATCCATCCATCCATTATTCATTATCCATCCATTATTTCATCCATCCATCCATCTATTCACTTATCCATCCATCCATTGATTCAGCTATCCATCCATTTCAAAATCCATCCATCTAAACTTATCCATCCATCCATTCAGAAACCTATCCATCCATCCTTTCATCCATCCAGATATCATCCATCCATCGTATTCAGTTAGCCATAAATCCAGAGCAGATTGGGCTATCCAGATCCTTTCATCCATCCATGATATTCACTTATCCATCCATCCATTGATTGATGTTAAACAAACGAACCATCCATCATTCAACTGTTCCATCGGATCCAGCATCCAGCTATTCAGTGATCCATCCATCCAGCATTCAGTTTGTGGGTCATCCATCCATACATTGGCCGATCCATCCATCCTTTCATCCATCCATCCTGTGTATCCACGCAACAGATCCATCCATTCATTTACCGTTCCTTTCGATCTTCCATCCTTTTTAAATCCATCCATCCATTCACTTATCCATACATCCATCCATTAAAATGTTTCCATAAATCCATCCATCCATCTAGAACATATCCATCCATCCATTAATAAATCCATTAATCCATCCATCCACTTATCAATCCATCCATTCATTCACCTATCCATCCATCCTTTCATCTATCAATCCATTCACTTATCCATCCATTTATCCATCCATCCATCAATTCACTTATCCATCCATCCATTCATTCATCTATCCATCCATCCATCCATCCATTCATCCATCCATCCATCCATTCACTTATCCATCCATCCAACTATCCATCCATCCATCTATTCACTTATCCATCCACCCATCCACCCATCCATCCATCCATCAATCCATTCACTTATCCATCCATCCATTCATTCACTTATCCATCCATCCATCCATCCATCCATCCATCCATTCACTTATCCATCCATCCATCCATCATTCACCTATCCATCCATCCATTCTTATCCATCCATCCATCCATTCCTTCCATCCATCCATCCATCCATCCATCCATCCATCCATCCATCCATCCATCCATCCATTCATTCACTTATCCATCCATCCATCCATCCATCAATCCATTCACTTATCCATCCATCCATTCATTCACTTATCCATCCATCCATCCATGCATCCATCCATTCATTCACTTATCCATCCATCCATCCATCCATTCACTTATCCATCCATCCATTCATTCACTTATCCATCCATCCATCCATCCATCCATCCATTCATTCCATCCATCCATTCATCCATCAATCCATTCATTCATCCATCCATCCATTCATTCACTTATCCATCCATCCATCCATCCATGCATCCATTCATCCATTCACATATCCATCCATCCATCCATCCATCCATCCACGCATCCATCCACTTATCCATCCATCCATCCACTTATCCATCCATCCATCCATCCACTTATCCATCCATCCATCCATCCATCCATCCACTCATCCATCCATCCATCCATCCATCCATCTATCCATCCATCCATTCACTTATCCATCCATCCATCCACCCATCCATCCATTCATTCATTCACTTATTCATTTATCCATCCATCCCATCCATCCATCCATCTATCCACCCATTCATCCATCCACTTATCCATCCACTCACCCATCCATCCATTCATTCATTCATTCACTTATTCATTTATCCATCCATCCGCTCACTCATTCACTTACTCACATTGTAAAATTCCTTTCCAGAACGAAAAGTTGTTCGGATGAAATTTCTGCACATTTAAAGCACAAAACTAAAATTCTTCCAATCATTTATTATCACAATACACTGCTCTCTTAAATTGACTGAGCATATTGGGAATTAAACCAATGGCTTTCACAAAACACGCCATGAAATGTTTCATATAAAACAACTTTTATCTGGAAAAGGAAGCAAAACCGTACAAAATTAATTATATTAAACTTTTTTGTTTGAAATATCACGAAAAATAACTCCCTGAAATTAATGACACTACTTACGGTTCACTCTGTGCATAATGATAAATATTTTGCTAAAAATATATTTAATATCTGCATTATGCACTTTAGTATAACCCCACACACACCTCCTAGAATTGGATATGTGTTGCTATAGCAACACTGTAATTTCTGTTAATTTAACAGCTGAATACACCCATGATCTGCAGTTGCTGGTAACACTCATCTTTTGATTAATTTGCAAGGGAAAACAATATTTTCCTCTTAACTGACGACGTTTCATGAACAGGATATTTCTCTATTCTCGCACCTCAAAACTAAGAAAAGAATGTAGCCTATTTTAAAAATCGTGGTTCTAACCACGTTTTCGCGAATGCCGTGGATTATTCAACTGTTGACACAAACAGCGCTCGTTGTTATCGAGGGACGAGTTGAGTCATGTGACAATCACGTTGTGCTCCACGAGTAACTTCAGAGTTTCAGTTATCTCCTTTGACAGCCCGACAAGGTCATTCAGTCAGTGTAATTACGGGTAACATGAGGTGGAAGTGAATTCAATTTGAGAAATGGCAGACATGCATCTTAAGTATGGCTTTGTTCAAGCAAGACATTTGAATGCGGAAAGATTTTCTAATACTCGTCTGTCAAATGTCGAAGACTGGACGATTGCCTTGGGCTAACGTTTTGTTTCATACAGGGTGATTCACGAGGATTTACCGCCACTTACGTAAGAACGATGTCATTTTTAGTTAAAAATTGAAAAATAAAATCTGTGCAAAGCAATTAACGACACATTTTTAACTTCAGAACACAAGCCAATTAAAGAAATGACAGTTCTGAATACAGTACTTCATTCTCTATTTTCAATATGCATTTACCCTTAGAGCTAGAGAAAAAATGTATTTTACAAACAACTTCGAATTAGTGTAACTCTGAAAATATTGAGATTAGGACAAATGTTTACATGACATTTCTTGCTCAGAATGTCTTCGGAAATAAGGTGAAGAGAACAATGCGTGCAGTTCTATGTTGTGTAACTTTCTCCTGTAACTTCATCCCTCTTAGCCTCAAATATTTTCCTTAGCCTCAAATATTTTCCTAAGAACCTTATTCTCAAACACCCTTAATCTCTGTTCCTCTTTCAAAGTGAGAGTCCAAGTTTCACAACCATGCAGAACAATCGGTAATATAACTGTTTTATAAATTCTAACTTTCAGATTTTTTGACAGCAGACTGGATGACAAAAGCTTCTCAACCGAATAATAACAGGCATTTCCCATATTTATTCTGTGTTTAATTTCCTCCGAGTGTCATTTATATTTGTTACTCTTGCTCCAAGATATTTGAATTTTTCCACCTCTCCGAAGGATAAATTTCCAATTTTTATGTTTCCATTTCGTACAATATTCTGATCACGAGACATAGTCATATACTTTGTCTTTTCGGAATTTACTTCCAAACCTAAGTCTCTACTTGCTTCCAGTAAAATTCCCGCGTTTTCCCTAATCGTTTGTGGATTTTCTCCTAACATATTCACGTCATCCGCATAGACAAGCAGCTGATGTAACCCGTTCAATTCCAAACCCTGTCTGTTATCCTGAACTTTCCTAATGGCATATTCTAGAGCAAAGTTAAAAAGTAAAGGTGATAGTGCATCTCCCTGCTTTAGCCCGCAGTGAATTGGAAACGCATCTGACAGAAACTGGCCTATACGGACTATGCTGTAACTTTCATTGAGACACATTTTAATTAATCGAACTAGTTTCTTGGGAATACCAAATTCAATAAGAATATTATATAAAACTTCTCTCTTAACCGAGTCATATGCCTTCTTGAAATCTATGAATAACTGATGTACTGTACCCTTATATCCCATTTTTTCTCCATTATCTGTTGAATATAAAAAATCTGATCAATATCGATTACTACTACCTCTCAAAATATTGAATCCCTTTTTAAACACCCTGTATATACACACACGAATAACCATATGAAGATTAAATTGGTTCAAGAAACTTTTGTGCGAGATCGTGCGTATTTGCTTGGTTTCCGCACAAAACCAATCCGCGGAAAGTCTAAAATTCCACATTCAGTATTCCCAACCTAACACAAATAACAATTTCCCTATTCTTACCGCTTAAGTGACATATTGATTTTACTGCTTTAGGCTTTTAACATATTATTTTTAGAGACGTTCAATATAGTAATAATTATAAATTGGAAACTTACCACTGCAATTTCACCTAAATTGCATTGTTAATTATTGTTTTTAAATATTTGCAAAAATTAAGTAAACTCTACAACTCCACTAAAGTTACTGCATTCGTGATGCAAGTAACATTAAGGAAGTCGTGAAAAAAGTCAACAAGATTCCAGACTCATCATAGACTGGGGGGAAAAAAAAAGACAGACGTATATCACGGCCTGCTGGAGTATAGTAAACACAGAAGATATTTTAAAGCAACAATTTTGAAGATAGATATTTTTGTTTTGCAAATTTGCCGTCATTGAACAGAAACCAAGATGGAGATTTCATTGCAACTAATTAGAAATTCTTCTTTCAGGTATGTAATAAACGATCTTCGCACAAAATAATATACGATACACGAGCGGTATGTTTTCTTTCAAT
Organism: Periplaneta americana; assembly: GCA_025594305.2. Classification (NCBI taxonomy): domain Eukaryota; kingdom Metazoa; phylum Arthropoda; class Insecta; order Blattodea; family Blattidae; genus Periplaneta; species Periplaneta americana. Next base: position 12,826,486 of record JAJSOF020000011.1, on the reverse strand, counting down.
TCTCGGGAATTAAAAAAGCTCAACTACGTTTCGCTTTTTCAAACTTTTCCTCGAACATGAAAACTTCAACATACCGCTCTTGTAACGCATATTACTATTACTTGCTGTTAGTAAACAAGACACCGTGAAGAAAAGCCCCTTGTTCTGGCTCGTGTCAGACTTGTCCGCCTTTAAACTAACATAACTCTTGTCACATACCTCCAGCTACATTTTTCTCATATAGAAATGTTTCTTTTTCTTGTGTGTTTGCTTGGGAAAGAAAGTGAAGGTTATAAGGCAATTCATGAAAGGGAAAAGACTCTGGGAATCAGTTTCATGATCTTCAAAGGTGACGTAAATGCAAGGTGGTTAAACAAAGTAGATTTGTTGAAAAGACCCGTCCGTCTCCACGGTTTCTCTTTTCACTGAACAAGTCGCCCGCTTTGTGATATCAAGTTACTCGACACAAGAACGTCGCAGCGCGGAACAAAGATGTGTTCTTACAACTGAGAGATTTCCGTAGCCTTGGACCAGTCTTTGTGTCCACATCACTTTTAGGAAGCCTCCGGTTCGAATTAAACGGATCACGCCTGTTTCAGCATTCAAAGCAGTTGTCGTTTAAGATAATGCACTGATAACATCGTCCGTCCTCCAGGATCCCAAGCATTCGCAACGCACTCTCATCTTGACATTTTGTCAGACGCTTCGGACGTGATAGTTCACGGCTGGAATGCCGCCGCATACTAAGAATTCTCGCATTAAATTCTATAGAGTTCCCCAGCGTCCTCCAAGACGGACAATAAAATGCAGACGTCATATCCTCTGTTTCCAGTGAAACGTACAGCAGAGTCCGTATAGGTCAATTTCTGTCAGATGCGTTTCCAATTCACTGTGGGCTAAAGCAAGGAGATGCACTATCACCTTTACTTTTTAACTTTGCTCTAGAGTATGCCATTAGGAAAGTCCAGGATAACAGAGAGGGTTTAGAATTGAATGGGTTACATCAACTGCTTGTCTATGTGGATGACGTGAATATGTTAGGAGAAAATCCACAAACGATTAGGGAAAACACGGGAATTTTACTTGATAGGTTTGGAAGTAAATCCCGAAAAGACTAAGTATATGATTATGTCTCGTGACCAGAATATTGTACGAAATGGAAATATAAAAATTGGAGATTAATCCTTCGAAGAGGTGGAAAAATTCAAATACCTGGTAGCAACAGTAACAAATATAAATGACACTCGGGAGGAAATTAAACACAGAATAAATATGGGAAATGCCTGTTATTATTCGGTTGAGAAGCTTTTATCATCCAGTCTGCTGTCGAAAAAACCTGAAAGTTAGAATTTATAAAACAGTTATATTACCGGTTGTTCTGTATGGCTGTGAAACTTAGACTCTCACTTTGAGAGAGGAACAGAGATTAAGGGTGTTTGAGAATAAGGTGCTTAGGAAAATATTTGGGGCTGAGAGGGATGAAGTTACAGGAGAATAGAGAAAGTCACACAACACAGAACTGCACGCATTGTATTCTTCACCTGACATAATTAGGAACATTAAATCCAGACGTTTGAAATGGGCAGGGCATGTAGCACGTATGGGCGAATCCAGAAATGCATATAGAGAGTTAGTTGGGAGGCCGGAGGGAAACAGACTTTTGGGGAGACCGAAACGTAGATGGGAGGATAATATTAAAATTGATTTGAGGGAGGTGGGATATGATGGTAGGGATTGGATTAATCTTGCTCAGGATAGGGACCGATGACGGGCTTATGTGAGGGCGGCAATGAACCTCCGGGTTCCTTAAAAGCCAGTAAGTAAGTATTATTTTCATATTATTTACAAATCTGACTTAACAATGTTCTGTATGTATTGTGATTAACCCTCCTCCTAGCAAGGTTTATTACAACTTACTAATACCAAGGGTAAGTAATATAGGTTATTTCAAAAGTCAATTTAAACATTAAACCGCTATAAATATTGTAATACTTGAGACAGGGAGAAAACAAAAACGTTGGGCAAACAACGGGGTTTACAAAACATTGGGAAGATGTCCGCCGTTCTCTTGTTCAACGTACAGCATTCTGTCTGCGACACCATGCATAGCATTTTGCAGACAATGTCTTGGAATATTGGCAATTTCTTGCGAGATGGCATCTTTCAGTTGCAGTAGGATTGTTGGACGTGTCAGGAAAACTCGTTCTTTAAGGTAACCCCACAACCAAAAGTAGGCCGGATTGAAATCTGGAGATCGGTGTATTCATTTATTTAATTCATTTATTGAATTTATTTATTTAATTTATTTACGTATTCATTTATTTAATTTATTAATGTATTTATTTATTTAATTCATTTATTGAATTTATTTATTTAATTTATTTATGTATTTATTTAATTTATTAATGTATTTATTTAATTCATTTATTGAATTTATTTATTTAATTTATTTATGTATTTATTTATTTATTTAATTTATTAATGTATTTATTTATTTAATTCATTTATTGAATTTATTTATTTAAGTTATTTATGTATTTATTTATTTAATTTATTTATTGTATTTATTTATTTAATTTATTTATGTATTTATTTATTTAATTTATTAATTATTCATTTATTTAATTCATTTATTGAATTTATTTATTTAATTTATTTATGTATTTATTTATTTATTCATTTAATTTATTAATGTATTTATTTAATTTATTGAAATTATTTATTTAATTTATTTATGTATTTATTTATTTATTTAATTTATTAATGTATTTATTTATTTAATTTATGTATTTATTTATTTATTGACTTTATTTATTTAATTTATTTATGAATTTATTTATTTATTTAATTTATTTAAGTATTTATTAATTAAATTAATTACTTTAATTATTTGTTTATTTATTTATTTATTTATTTATTTATTTTATTTATTTATTTATTTATTTAATTTATTTATTTAATGAAATTTATTGAATTTATTTATGTATTTATTTATTTATGTAATTATTTATTTAATTTATTTATTTAATTTATCTATTATGTATTTATTTTATTTATTTCTTTTTTAATTATTTATTTAATTTATTTATGTATTTATTTATTTATGCATTTATTTATTTAATTCATTTATTAAATTTATTTATTTATTTTATTTATGTATTTATTTATTTAATTTATTTATGTATATATTTATTTAATTTATTTATGTATTTATTTTATTTATTTATTGAATTTATTTATTTATCCATTTATTTGTTTATTTATTTAATTTATTTATGTATTTATTTATTTATTTAATTCATTTATTGAATTTATTTATTATGTATTTATTTATTTAATTTATTTATGTATTTATTTATTTAATTCATTTATTTAATTTATTTATTTATGTATTTATTTATTTTATTTATTTATGTATTTATTTATTTTTAATTTATTTATGTATTTATTTATTTAATTTATTTATCTACTTATTTATTTTATTTATTTATGTATGTATTTATTTTATTTATTTATCTATTTATTTATTTTATTTATTTATGTATTTATTTATTTAATTTATTTATCTATTTATTTATTTTATTTATTTATGTATTTATTTATTTAATTTATTGATTATTTATTTTATTTATTTATGTTTTTATTTATTTAATTTATTTATCTATTTATTTATTTTATTTATTTATGTATTTATTTATTTAATTTATTTATCTATCTATTTATTTTATTTATTTATGTATTTATTTATTTAATTTATTTATCTATTTATTTATTTTATTTATTTATGTATTTATTTATTTAATTTATTTATCTATTTATTTATTTTATTTATTTATGTATTTATTTATTTAATTTATTTATCTATTTATTTATTTTATTTATTTATGTATTTATTTATTTAATTTATTTATCTATCTATTTATTTTATTTATTTATGTATTTATTTATTTAATTTATTTATCTATTTATTTATTTTATTTATTTATGTATTTATTTATTTACATATATTTATTTATTTATTTATCAGTAAATTTGGCCCCTCCTTATGATTTATGCATATATGTGTTTACGTCTGAGCCCTCTATTATTTATTTTTTAAGTTTGTTTTCTTCCAAACACCCACTGCCACTACAACTGCCATAATAAACTGCAATCCTCACTATCAGCCGCCACTACTGTCGTCACATCTAATCGCCATCAAATTCGCAGCATTCACAAACAGGAGTATTCTGCTGCTAAGGTACAGACACTACACTGAACCCCAATATCAGATAGAACACTTATGGCTCCCCTTAGGAGAAGCTACCACCAGTTCAGAGCACTTGAAGTCTGTAATAGATGTGATATTTCTTCTTTTACTTGCAACTTCTCTGCTGCTGAATTATTTGTCACGACATCTTGGTAGCGTTTGTATTTTCAGGAAGATGTATTACGCATAGATTCAGTAATACAAAGATTGTGACAAGCCTGCCTTATCCGGTGCAGTAACAAGACACTTGGCGACAAAAAACAAGCTGTGAGCGAGTCATCCGTGGCATACTAATGGAGCCCGGCAGCTCGTGTTTTGGATAAATGCTTTCAAGTGTTATGAAAATCCTGCGGTCTTCAAACTCCGTCATTAGTTGGGCCAACTTCTTATTTCAATATCTATGCAAACAAAAAGCGTCTGAATATTAACATCGCACCTGTCCAAGTATCGCCCAGCATGCAGATTCTGCCGAAGACAGCTTTGCACGATGCCGTAATGGGTACGAAAAGAAAATAGCCTGGCCGTAGTTCAGTCAACCTAGACTTTTCCACCAAAGTAACCGAAGTTTGATCCCCTGCAGATCTTATGTTTCCTGAGGACAAAACGAACGAGGGATTTTCTGAGAATTTCCACTCCCCTAAGTGTTACTTACTTATAAATGCCTTTGAAAGAACCCGGAGGTTCATTGCCGCCCTCACATAAGCCCGCCATCAGTCCCTATCCTGAGCAAGATTAATCCAATCCCTACCATCATATTCCACGTCCCTCAAATCCATTTTAATATTATCCTCCCATCTACGTCTAGTCGACCTGGTTGGCGAGTTGGTATAGCGCTGGCCTTCTATGCCCAAGGTTGCGGGTTCGATCCCGGGTCAGGTTGATGGCATTTAAGTGTGCTTAAATGCGACAGGCTCATGTCAGTAGATTTACTGGCATGTAAAAGAACTGCGGGACAAAATTCCGGCACACCGGCGACGCTGATATAACCTCTGCAGTTGCGAGCGTCGTTAAATAAAACATAAATAAATAATCTACGTCTTGGCCTCCCCAAAGGTCTTTTTCCCTCCGGCCTCCCAGCTAACACTCTATAGCCTATGCATTTCTGGATTCGCCCATACGTGCTACATGTCCTGCCCATCTCAAACGTCTGGATTTAAAGTTCCTAATTATGTCAGGTGAAGAATACAATGCGTACAGTTCTGTGTTGTGTAACATTCTCCATTCTTCTGTCCTCAATAGTTGATATAGCGTCGTTAAATAACTAAATTAAAAAAGATAAATTAAAATGTGTTAAGGTTACTAGAGTAAATCAAGCTAAAGTAACATGAAGTAAGTAAAGTAAGCATTTGTTATCAAATCAGAATTTTGAGGACGATAATAAATCACGATGTATTAATGTCTTATTATTTCGCACACGTCGAGTCAAGGCTTTCAAATGGTATTTGTTTTTGGGGATCTGGAACCATGCTGAATGATATATTTATTGCTGAGGGAAAAGCGAAATTGTCAGATGCTTTACCGGTGTTGACAGTAGGACCTCTTGTAGGGAACATTTTTACAATATAATATTCTTACTGTTTATGGTTTATACATTTTTAATGTTTTACTACTAATTTATAAAAATCTGTCTGATTTTCATCAAAATTGTGATTTTCATACCTACGACACTCGTAACAAAAATAGTTTAACTATTCCAGCTCACCACCTTACAAACACTAGTAGAACATATATGGTCTTTGGTATTAAAATATACAAAGTTTGCCTGATGACATCAAATATACAAACAATTCTCTGAAATTTAGGAATTATATAAAAAGTGAAATTAATAAAATTGTGTCCCTACAGTCTTGAGGATGCAAGATAAAGGAAGTTGAAATGAATATATATATAATATAAGGTAAGATAAATAGTGGATAAAGATATATGAGATGGATAAAGATGAAGTATGTATATAAGATATATGTGTATAAATATATATTTTATATTTGACTTATTTTAAATTAAATTGTAATTGTATATATTTGAAATGTCTAAAGATACATTATGAGATGACAATAAAGTTCTATCTATCTATCTAATGAAGTGACTTAAAGATTATGTGAGATGGATAAACTTTAGGATTTCTAAGTTTTTAAAGGGTTATTTAAACGATATCAACATCTCAGATTATTTAGCGTCTGAATGCCGGTGAAATGAGTAAAGATCCAGCACCGAAAGTTACCCAGCATTTCTTTGTATAAAGTTGAGGAAGACCCCGGAAAACCTCAACCAGGTAACTTGCTCCAAAGATAAACCGGGGACCTGGTTTAAAGCTGCCAGACGCGCTAACGTAAGATAAAGGTGTGGACAGGATGTAAAGTTAGATGGATAAAACAAGATAAGGTCAAGAAAGGTAAACTGAGGTGAAGTGTGATATGATAAGGTAGAGGTGAAGCAATGTGACATGAGGTAAGGTGGACAAAGATAAAGTGAGATGGTAAAATGAGGGAGGTAACATTAAGTAACGTAAAGTAACGTGAAGTCAGGTAAGACAGGATGAAGTGAGGTGAGACAAGGTGAAGTGATGTAAAATAAATTGAAGGAAGATAAAGTGAAGTAGATAAAGATAAAGTGAGGTGAGGTAAGATGAAGCGAGCTGAAGTAAGGTAAGATAATGTGAAGTATGGTGCCTTATTCAAAGTAAGGTAAGACTTTATCACGTAATGTCAGGTAAGTTTAGGACAAAGTTGAGGTAAAATAAAGATAATGAATATAAGTTGAGTGGGAAGGAATATGATCTTATGAGAGGAAATGTGGTCAGTAGAGGGAAAGCAAGTTGAAGTGCAGTACCATAAAATAAGCTAACATATTATGATAAGGGAGGGGGAAAGGAACTGGCTACCCCACCCCATTATCTCCTAGTTGCCTCATGAGTAGGGACCGGTTTTTATGTAATATCAAGGTGTGAAATATGTACATATTTATGTAAGAAAAATAAGCTGAATGGACAAAAAATGAGATGGATAAAATCATGAAAATATTTAATATCAATATCTGGCAGGTATAGGATAGGTAAGACTCTCCACTTGTGATTTCATAAGCACCCTTCTTTTTTACCAAAGCATACTTGAGATTACTATTTTTCCATCTGTAGGTGAAAGCTTCGTCCATCGCAATCCATGATTTTATTTTTATCGTTAGGGTTGAAGATACAGGGACCATTTTAGTTAGTTAAAAGCAGTAGATATACTCAGTTGCACTTTGTACTGTAAGATAAACTATAACAAAGATAACTGATGGATGAAATGAATGACACAACAGATACTGGAAGCACTGTTTCGCTTTACTGTATTGGAGAAAATAAGAGGAGATGTGGGACACATGCATTTTAGCTGCTCCCTGTAAGAAACAAAGTAGATGGACTAAAACCTCAAACTACTGGGTGTTCAGTTCAAAGTGTGTCATGGCTCGCTGTATGATGGATCATGTGGCTAGCTGATGAGTGGACAGAGATCAATCTTCCTACACTTCCGCAGCTCAGGTGTATAACCTAAGAGGCAGAGAAGTTGGACAAGATAACGGCGTTCATTCTGAAGAGTACGTACCGATACGTAAGGTAACGCCGGTAGTGGCAAAGGAATGTGAACTGTTTGGATAAAATACGTACTGTCAGGATAAGGGGAGAGGGTTAAGACGATTAGATAACGTATTTGATGATAAAGATGACGGTCAACATGGACACGGAGCATTTGATTTGTGTTGATGGAATGTTGCCGTACGCAATCGATGATAACAAATACCCTGCGTACGACTTTCCGGCGCAAAACACAATTCGAAAGAGGTTATGGATAAAGATGAACACAGACCGTACAGACCGCCATCTGTTGCTACGACGTTCAAGTGAGATATACCGTACACGTTCTCAAGTTCAGATTGAAGAACGCCTTAAAATAAAGGCAACTTTTCTAACATATAAGCTGAAACTCGCTTCAAATCGGTGACCCAACAACAGTGACGATCATGACGCACTTTGAAATGAACACCCAGTATAGGCATTTACAAATAATTGTTGTTTGCCTGGAACTAAGGACGTTATGTTTCGTGCCGAAATATATCTTTTCTTGGGTAGGGTCGATCTGGTTGGCAAGTTGGTATAGCGCTGGCCTTCTATGCCCAAGGTTGCGGGTTCGATCCCGGGCCAGGTCGATGGCATTTAAGTGTGCTTAAATGCGACAGGCTCATGTCAGTAGATAAAGGGATTTACTGGCATGTAAAAGAACTCCTGTGGACAAAATTCCGTGCACATCCGGCGAAGCTGATATAAGGTCTGCAGTTGCGAGCGTCGTTAAATAAAACATAACATTTAACATTTCTTGGGTAGGTAAAAAGGCTTTTTAAATCTGTGTACTGTATTTCAAATTGTAAACTTCCCTAACAGAACTTTTAGAGAAGTAAAAATGAATAAACCCCCTAAATATGTAGATTTATGTAATACCAAGCCATAATATGTAATGTGGGATAAATATGTAGTATCAAATTTTAATATATTAATGGTAATTACATGATTCGAAAAAATTGATTATTTATATACGGTTAGGTTGAAAGGAATATAATATGTAATTACATAAAACACCGGTCCCTACACTTGAGTAATGCCTTAATGCCTTCATGTTACTTAAGAGGTTCAAACCTGTCTTCAGACAGTTGGCTAAACAACAATGATAAGGGAAGTTAAAGGGACATGAAGTGAAATAAGGTAATTTTTACTTACGTATATGACATTCCATTTTCGTCTTTCGCTCTTCCAATAAACTGTAAAGTCAAATATATGGACGTTTTAAAATTATCTAATGGTTCATTCAAACTACAAAGGTCATTTTTATAACTAACTGAATAACGACATAAGTGTAACAATGGTTTGTAGTGATTTCCAGGAAACAAGTGACATAAGAAAATTCGTCTACAAGTCGCTTTATTTTCTAAGAGTCTCACAAAATGAATCAGAAATCGAAATCTGGCCCATTTTAAGGAAAGACGTCACTCAGTTGATTTGCGAATATGTGATTGTTTATAGCTATATTTTAACAAAAGACAATAAGTGAATACATTTGATTGAACGTCACTTAAGTAACAGTGAGGTAATCTTTTCGTACTTTGATTTTTATTGTAATTGTAATTGTAAATTTAATACTAATTGTAATTTTATTTGTAATTGTAATTGTAAATTTAATACTAATTGTAATTTTATTCTTCATATTATAGTTGGAATCTCCTGGTAGAGGGGCAGAGAAGGTCTGACGGCCTTATCTGTACCAGGTTAAATAAATAAATACTAAAATAAATACTAATACTAGTTATAGGCCTATAGTAGGCCTACTACTGATTAAAAGTGACAAAATATATACTGTGTGGTATATTGTAGCTTATTTTAGAAAATGACTTCACGCCGAAATGCTAGAATTCTGATCTGCACACAAAGTTGCACGGATGCCAGCAAGATAACCACAGTTTGAGAACCACAGCGGAAGAAAGAAAAGCAATAATTATATTACGAACATACGTAACTTACCCAGGGATGAAATGTGGCTGAGGTGTAGCAACTAAGTCCACGGACATGGTTAAATTTTCTTAGTATTACTTTCAAAATTAATAACAAAGATTTAAGCCGTAATTCTATGCCATTGACCCTTTTACTACATCACAAATTTTAATCCTAAAATGAACACTTAAAAATTTTGTCTTCTATCTGAACATTGCAGCAGTATATTTCTGTTTCTTAGCAACGATTTTTTTCCCTTTAATGTACCTTTCGATAATGACAATCAGTGCAAAACAGTTGACATCTGCTTTAAATATTTAGGCCTACACATTTGCAGAATAATAAATTCATTAATGAATACAAGAATTTCAGTCGTAACCTATAATGTGGAGGTAAAAATAAGATTAAAATAATTATTCTGTGAATGTTTCCTGAGAACGCCATCTTTCAGAGTCATTGTGCAAAGAAACGATAACAAACATTCTACTATATAAATAACACAATGTTTATTATAGAAGTATGGAAGAACGTGTCTGAACTGTAAAATATAGTTCATTCACCGAGTTGTGATAGCGGGTTGCCCTCGTGACAGGAAGGTGAATATTTTTTCCTGCAATCTCCTTACTTACGACCAATATGATAAAGCACAGTTCACAAGATAAGGATTTCAAGTCCGTAGCTACCGTCATACGACTGCAAATTTTGGGAAGGTTTGTGCTAGTGTAAAATTGACACATTTACGTGATCCACTATCAGGACTTTGCGGACGAATATCTTGTTTACCGGGGCGATAAGAGCTTCGAATGAAAGCAGAAATAGTAAGGTATGAACCAAGATCTACCGACTTTCCGCACATATTTATTTATTTTATTGCTAGTAAGTTTGAAATGAATACAAATTAATAAATACAATGAAAGATAAACTAGCCCACTCCTGAATGAGTAAGACTCGTGCTCAGGAGGGGATTCCACTACAGACAAAAATAAAATTAAATAATTGATTAAATGGCAATCTTACTCGTGTTAATTATGTAAGCATGTGTGGCTTACAGCTGTTTCGGTGTTACTTGGCACCATCCTCAGAGCCTACTAGATCTCGGCGCTATCTCAACTTCGCTGCCTGTTGTGTGGTTGCGTTCGTGTGATGAAGAGTTGTGTCAAATAGTGTGTGTGTTCTGAAATTGATCTGTGTGTTGAGAATTTGATCCGGGTGTGTTTTAGTGTGTCTGTATATTTCATATTGTTCTAGTGTGTTGAGTTTTTGGTTTTTGGGTTGTATGTGTAGGATTTCCATATCTGTATTTATGTTATCGTATGTGTGGTTAGCATTAGTTATGTGTTCGGCATATGTAGATGTATTGTGTCCTCTGGTTATTGCTTTGATGTGTTCTTTGTATCGAGTTTGGAATGATCTGCCTGTCTGTCCAATGTAGAAACTGTCGCAACTATTGCATGTGAGTTTGTATACGCCTGTGTGGTTGTATTTATTTGTTTGTGTTGTTTGTGTTTTGAGATGTCTTGTGTTGTATTCTTCTGTTTTTTGTGATTATGTTTTGTCTTACGTATTATGTTGTCTATTATGTTAGGGTTGTATCCGTTTTCTTGTGCTATGTATTTGATTGTGTTTAGCTCTTCGTTGTAATCCTGTTGGTTCATTGCTATGTTGAGTAGTCTGTGCACCATTGTTCGGAATGCAGCTTGTTTGTGTTGTGTGGGGTGGTTGGATGTGTTGTGTATGTGTGTTGTTGTTGTTGTTGTTGTGGGTTTTCTGTATATTTTGAATGTTTGTTTGTTGTCGACGTTTGTTATTGTTATGTCTAGAAAATTTATGGATTTGTTGTTTTCAATTCGTAATGTGTAGTGTAGGCTTTGGTTTATTATTAATTTTTAGGGACATTTCTGGGGATTTTTAAACAAACTTTGGAGAGATTTAGCTACTTTTTGTTGATAAGTTAGCGAGATTGTAGGGCGATATGTTGGCAACAGTGGTATGACTTCAACATAACTACTAAGCACGTCGTGGGTAAGTTGAGTTCTTCTTCAGTGGATACAAGCTGATAACTCTGGTGAACAGCTGTGGGAGGGGGGTCAAGGGGCAGGTGAGGCCACGGTCTGTAACGAAAATACCCGCACAGAAGGGGGCAATTTCCAGCACGAAGCCCATTCCGATGAATAATAATTTATGTCTTATTTCTGTGGATGTAGGTCGGCGCATTAACCCAGATTGGGCAAAACAATCCGCTGACTGACATCGGCCCGTTACTGAACAATCTCAGTGTTACGTCACACTTGTTTTAGGAAGCACGTAGCTAGAATATTACCTACACTTTGGTAAACAAATAGAAGCGAATATCAGTAACGTCCGACCAGCTGTACAAAATTCTTGAGGTAACATTAGTAAGGGATGAAGCACTCCATCTATAGTCCGGACCAGCTTACTTAATACCCTAAGGGTGAAACCTAACCATTTTCCCCCCATTACTACATATGCTAGTGGATTATGGTGATTTTATAGTTTGAAGGTTGAATTTTCTTTTGCCAATTTCGTTTTGAATTTCGATACTGAAAAATACTACAACTAAATTAATTTATTCTGAATTTAATGTATTTAATATTGAACAAATTTATAAGTATACGCTGTTAAAATTTTATCATAAAAATCGTAATAAGTTTGTATTACAGACACACAATTATGACACAAGACGAAATATTAATTCAACATTAGTAGAACCTAAATGTCTCACATCTGCTGGTCTAAAGCATAGCATAAATTTTGGCCCTCGGTTGTACAATGCTTTAACTAAATTACACCCAGAACTTCTAACATGTAACCCACTAACATATAACAAGAAAATTAGAAACGTGTTAATATCTTCAATTTGATTAAATAAATTTATAGCCTATGTGTATGAATTAATCAACCTATATTATATTTGTATTCTATAATTTTGAAATATATATTAGTCCTACTTTTCACGTGCGATATTATTCTTCTCTAGTGTTAATATTATATTATATACTTAATTCCATTGCCGCTGTAATTATATTTTAGTTCCTATTTTGTTTTACTTATTTATTTATATTATTATTATTATTATTATTTTATTTTTTATTTTAATATTATATCTGAACTGCGACCGAGCACGAGCGCCGCTCATTCGGTCTCAAATTTTGTTAATACTACTGTATCTTCTTTTTATATTGCTTGTATTATTTTATTTGTATTTCTCTTTGCTTGTTTTTGTAATTATATTTCTTTATTCTGTATATTTGAATTTAAATAAATAAATAAATAAATGGTAGTGATTTCATAACTGTTATGTTGGCAGCAGTGACAGCCGTTGTCGGTAGTGCAAATTCTGAAAATTAAAATTATTGTTCTAGATTTCTGAGCCGATTACTGGAAGCTAGTGAAATTTGATCATACTAATAATTAATTAAAATGAGTATTAATAATAATACATAATACATTAGTTATTTCATGTGTTGCGTTGTTGTTACAATACAAGATTATAGTCAGGTAAGTGTAAATAAATATAACGTACAGTGTGTTACATGCACTTGGGCGATCGATAGAATTGTCATTTCACATTATAATTAAATTCTTTCATGTTCAGATTTTTATTACAATAACGTCAATCAGAGGAAATAGCATGACAGTGACCCTTCGAAGAAAGAAAGCATGTACCATTCAGAGTATCCTTCAGGAATCTATAGTTCATATGTATAAAGAACTGGAGAAAGACGATAATGGAGAAGGAATTACGCGCACGGAGACAGCAATAATTATAACTAGAATAGCAAAATTATTAGGAGTAAGTATTCCTAAGTATACATTTCAAAGTGGCATTCGGTTTTCGGAGTTTGTACTAATCATTTCATGTGATAAAACAAAATACATTCTTAGGTTAGGTCTTGTGAATCGTAAACTGTTCAGTCAAAGCAAAGAATTTCATGTTATGAGACAAAATACATTTTAATAATATAACTTATCATATTAATCTACTAAACATAATGTGCGAGAGGTCCAGGAGGAAAATATGGGCCTACTCTTTCACAAATTATTGAATCATTTAGAAAACACCTTCCAACATGAAGATGAGATGTGGTAAATAAGTAAATAAGCAAAACATCGTTATTGTTTTTTTTATCCGTGGCGTTACAGCCCGTGAAGGGCCTAGACCGACCAGCCGGCTGCTGGCCTCACGCTCACATGCCGAAGCAGAGGTGGACGATCATCCAACCAGAATGGAGGTATCGTGTGGTTAGCACGATGATCCCCCAGCCGCGTTATTGTTAATACTATATTATTATTATTATTATTATTATTATTATTATATTATTATTATTATTATATCGATTTCTCAAGTGATTATATATATATATATATATATATATATATATATATATATATATATATATATATCGTCCACACTTGTGGCGTAACGGTTAGCGTGTCTGGCCGCGAAACCAGGTGGCCGTTAAAATCACCATATAAAGTATAATAAAATAAACGAAAAGAATAACATAGTTAAACCTGTAGAAAAAAAAAGAATTAAAAAATCCAAAGATATTAACATATCTTAAAGACACCATCTACAAAATCAAATCTTTCTAATAAAACCCTAAGTTTGAGTTTCAGGAACACCCAGACGAGTATTATATTCTAACAAGTATACCCAGGGGTTCGATCCCCGGTCGGGGCAAGTTACTTGGTTGAGGTTTTTCCGGGGTTTTCCCTCAACCCAATATAGGCAAACGTTGGGTAACTTTCGGTGCTGGACCCCGGACTCATTTCATCGGCATTACCACCTTCATCTCATTCAGACGCTAAATAACCTAAGATGTTGATAAAGTGTCGTAAAATAACCTACTAAAATAAAATAAAAAAAGGTTATATATCAAATATTTACATTTTCTAAGATAATTAAGTAAAAACATTTCTATGTTGTTTAGATGTGCAGAAACCTGCTTGCTTTGATTCTATTTTCACAAAAGTACCACTGAAAACTTTTGATTATAAATCTGTGTTCAGTCATCCGACACATCACTGTTGCAGCCACACCGGGAGTGGGGGGGGGGGACGATCCAGGTGCTCCGGATAACGGTCTGCTGTCTGGCACGAGACCCGCCATTGTTCGTCACATACGTCAAACCCGCCCCCGTAATGTCAAGAGGCAGCTCCCTGCCTTGCCTTGTGTATTTACTACCGCGGCCGGCAGGCTCATATTTCCACACGTCTGTCCACAGCTACACAACAGTCATACAAGACTTTCTCCATGAAACTGTCTCAAGACAGCTAGGAGTTGAAAGCAATTGCAGCTATTTAAGTCTGTCTGTAGCTACAAGACTATAGAAGATTTCACGTTAATAAATAGTAATATACGTTACAAGAGCGGTATGTTGACGTTTTCATGGTCGAGGAAAAGATTGAAAAAGCGAAACGTAGTTGAGCTTTTTTAATTTCCGAGAACATGAAAACAAACATACCGCTCGTGTATCGTACATTATTTTGTGCGAAGATCGTTTATTACATACCTGAAAGACGAATTTCTAATTAGTTGCAATGAAATCTCCATCTTGGTTTCTGTTTAATGACGGCAACTTCGGAAAACCAAAATATCTTGCTGCTATAAAATGTTTTCTGTGTTTACTATACTCCAGCAGGCCGTGATATACGTCTGTCCTTTTTTTCCCCCCCAGTCTATAAATGCGAACTTAAAACAAACGGTAAGGTTATGTAATGATTTATTTTTCATTTTAATATTTTAACAATATTATTTATATAACATATTGCAGTAATAACATCGGCATCTGAAATCTAGTTGATTTTTTCACGGCTTCCTTAATGTTACTTGTATCAGGAATGCAATAAGTTTCGTGGAGTAGTAGAGTTTACTTAATTTTTGTAAATATTTAAAAACAATAATTAACATTGCAATTTAGGTGAAATTGCAGTCGTAAGTTTCCAATTTATAATTATTACTATGTTAAACGTCTCTAAAAATAATATGTTAAAAGCCTAAAGCAGTAAAATGAATGTCGCGCTTAAGCGGTAAGAAGAGGGAAATTGTTATGTGTGTTACGTTGGGAATACTGAATGTGGTATTTCACACTTACCGCGTATTGGTTCTGTGCGGAAAACAAGCAAATACGCACGATCTCGCACAAAAGTATTGAGCATCAAATGATCAGTTGCCATAGAAACGCTAACCTACCACATAGCTTGTACAATGTACTAGGCAAGACCCATAAAACCAATGCTTTTTTCTTAACGTGCAATGCTGTATAGGGAACTGGAGTCCATTTCTGGTAGGGAAAAGAAGATTTGGTCTCTCAGATTCTCTTTGTTTTGCTTGCTCTATGATGTCTTCTTTCACGTCGACCAGAGTTGCCACCAGATAAAAAGTTTTCGCGCTAAATTTGTTTCACATAAAGACACTATATCAGCCCTGGGCATAAGAGGGGAAGTGGAAGGGATGGAGAAACCCCCACGCCATTTTATTGAATTATCGGCTTCTGATTTTATGTGATTCGTATTTGATTCTAACAACATCAATATGTATTCCACTGTGTTTATTTTTATTTTATTAGGTGAATTTTTATTTAACTGCCTCTTTTGATCTCATTATGTAAATCGCATGTAGGCCTACCTCATTACTGAAATCCGGTACAGTTGTGTGTTCAACTATGTAAGCAAGTTTTAATCCAGGCTGAGTGTAAAAGAAGACCCTACGACCTTAACTCTGTCAGGTTAAATAAAGCCATTATTATTATTATTATTATTATTATTATTATTATTATTATTATTATTATTATTATTATTATGCGACATCACAGAAACGTAACCATGTCATTCAGGAGCTATCATCTGGTGGTATATGAAAGAAACTCACTGTCCGATATTACCCGATGTCCGATACTACCCAACTCTACCCTATGCATAGGCCTATGCGAATTCCATAATGCATAATACAGAGTGGGTCAAAAATCGCTTTCTCCAAACACTTCCTTACATTTAATTACATTCAATTTACGTTTCACTACACATTCTTTTACTTATTTTGTTCAAAATGGAGGCCTGTTACTCGATACACAATTCACAACGTTTAGACATGATTTACAGATGGCAGAACATAACTCAGGATTTTCATCCATTTTCACGAATGACTGCTCGATCAACTGTCGCAACTCATGCAGATCGTGCGGTTTCTAAGAAAAACATCATTTTTCAAGATACCCCACAGAAAAAAATCACATGACGTCAGGTCGCATGATCTGGGTGGCCATTCTGTTGTGCCACGATGGCCAATCCATTCATGGAATTACTGGTTCAAGAAGTCCCTCACTGCTACACCAAAATGAGGCGGTGCTGCATCCTGTCGTCATAGCAACTGTATATCGGCAAAACGAGGGCTGTTTTCAAGACATGACATCGGAAAAACAGTTGACGCACGAACATGGTTGCCAACCCACCACTTATTACACCGCTATTCGTAAGCAGTAACCTTCGTAGTGAGTTCATTTGTTATATTACGACAATAAAATGACGTCATAAACAGAGGTAACCTCAAAACATATTAAAATCACAGTCTAGTATATACAGTCACGAAGCTTGAGTTGTTGAGGGTACTAGGAACAATAGACTGTGCCGGTACTATTTCGCATTGTCTGTAATGAGGCGATAGTAGCGATCCTAGTGGTTAGCAACTTTCTATGGACGCATATTTACTACGTATTGAGCTTCGTGACTGTATATACTAGACTGTTTTAAAATTATCGAAAACAAAAACGAAGAATGGGCAGAATTTAGAAGACAAGAAGAAAGACTGGAAATAAGTAGAAATAAATATTAATGCATAAAAACTTCATCCCAGTGATTTCAGCAATATTGAAGAGAAAATGGGATAAAAATTACGAAAGTAGATACAAGGAAATATCATGTAACAATCAAAATGGAAAGACTTCATGAATTTGCACTATTCCAGTGTGTTCAAATGTAGCTAATATTAGACCTACATGAAAAATTTGGCATTGACAACCGAAGATTGATTTAACGTTTCTTCAATAAAAGTATCATTTAAATGATATTATGAAGTACTTAACTATCAGTTGGAAATTCTAAATCACCTTCTCTACTATTCAAAATATACAATGCTTATGTCTTTTTTGGATTAAACTGCATTTGCAAATCTTTTTCGTCCATTGTATTAAAATAATCTTCTTTTTCGGAAATTATCCTCGCCCGTCTTGGTGAGAAATCATGATTTTCAAATATCGCGTCTATCATTCTCCGCGCCATAATGAAAATCATTCATTCATTCATTCATTTTATTCCATAGATCTTACATGAGCAATGAAACTTTAAGATGTGGAACAAGTCAAAATTTTACAATATTACAATTACAATTTTTACAAATTGTTACAATATTTTGCAATTTTTACAGTTTTACAATGTAGTAGATTTCTACAATGATGAGGTGAGGTCCGAGGATTCGCCAAAAGATTAGGTACCCGGCATTTGCTTTTTGGTTGGGAAACCTCGGAAAACCCCAAATCAAAGGGGGAATGAAGTGATGTCATTAATGCAGGATTAATTATTTAAATAACCAAATATTGACCAATTAACTTAAGTGTAGTTTAATGAGAGCTTAAAGTCCAATTTGTGTTGGCGAAATGCGTTGTCTCTTGAAGTATCAATTCAAAAAGATTTTAAGTTACAATAAATTAAAGTTAAATAAGCTAGACCCTATGTTAAGTTATTTAAATTGATAAATAACAACTTAACTGTGTTAACATTGTAAACAATGACGTCATTGTACCTGACTGACCAGTTTCGATGTTATTTTCATCATCTGCTGAATCCTAGTGAGGCAATTTCATCGTTTCTGAAATATGTCAACATGTACCAACATTATAACCTTTTTATAGTTTTTAGTTGACTTAACAATATTACACACTACCGCTTTCATACTTTCTTTATCTCTTCCTTGAAGCTGAGAGCAATTTAGGTTACAGCGATGTATTCCTCGTAAGTGGCCATAAAATCAAGTTTCAAAAGTTCTTTGTTCAGTACAAGATACGAAATGCCTCTTCCGCTATTACGTTCCTTGAAGTCATTAACTCTACTGAGGCATTCCAAGTTATTAAAATTTGTGAACTAATTCAAACACTCCATAATAAACAGTAGTCATCTGTCATGAAGTTACTTCAGGGAAGAGGGTACTGAAATTTTGACTAAAATTCACTTTATTTTTAGTGACTTTTTTGCTAAAAATAATCTTTTGACTGTAGGAAATATATTACAAATACAATTTAAGTTCTAACTCAATATATTTAATGATGCCATTTTTAAAACTCTGTTAGCCCACTTCATTTTCCAATCTCATTTGTTCCAAATTTACTGCATTCGCAATCTGATTTCAGTTGTTTATTTCATATAATTCCATTCTTCAACAATGTGGCAGCCCTATCTCCAATAGTGTTTCTTTTTATTTACTAGTTAGCAGAAGATGGTATTATTCCTTGATTTGTTTTTGTGAGACATGCTTGAAAATTTTTTATCTAAACTATAGAAACGTGGTTGATACATCATGACAGAAATAGTTGTTGTAGTGTCTGAAACACTTAGTATGTAAATAGTGTGTATTATATAGGTTGCAGTTAGTGTAGTTTTGTGTTTTGTAATGCATATATAGTTAGTTAAATCATGGGCAGGATTAGCAAATGCATAGGTTGGATAAAAAGTAATGACAACACTGCTGTCACGTGACGATGGTGCGTTCGAGAGCTGCCAGCTGTGTGGACATGAACAAGGACTGTTAGATGAGTTAGTGCAGCCAGCGGCGACAGTACTCTGTCAATCTACTGCAGTGTGTAGAACGTGGACTTTCATAGGGATAGTGCGAGCGCCCTAAGACCATCCTTACAAAAGTAGAGCAACGTTCCTGGATCAAAATTGAAATGGCACGAGGTCGTAGTACACAAGAATGTTTTCAGGGACTGCGTGAAGTTTGTGGCGATGCAGCGTTGCCATATTGCACAGTTGCACGATGGGTTAAAGCGTTCCGGGAAGGCCTTGTTGCACCGGTACCAAAGGGAAGGTGACGACTTTCTTGGACGAATCGTCGCTATGGACGAAACCTGGACTAGCTCGTATGAACCAAACTTGAAACGCCAATCAAATGAATGGAAGCATCCAGGTTCTTCTCGTCCGAAGAAAGTGCGCCCTACACAAAGCGCTGTGAAGGTGATGTTCATTGTGGCGTATGACATTGATGGGGTAATACTGCACCACGCTGTACCTCCAAGGCAGACGGAAAACGCGGACTACTGGAACATCCACCGTACTCACCCGATATGATCCATGCGATTACGACCTTTTCACCAAAGTGAAAGAACCACTGCGAGGGACCCGGTACAATACCAGAGATGAACTTATCCGTGCTTTAGGGCGGTCAATACGGAACATCAACAAAGATGGACGCGCTGATGGTGTACGACGCCTTCCAAACATTTGGCAAAAGGTGATAAATAATAATAATAATAATAATAAATAATAATAATAATAATAATAATGATTTATTTAACCTGGCAGAGTTAAGGCCATACGGCCTTCTCTAACACTCAACCAGGAGTAAAAACTGCGTTATAGAAACACCACAAATTTACAAAGTACACACAAAATTGAATAAGATAATAATAATAAAATGTAAACAACAAGTAAGAAGAAATCAGACATAATATATAACATACAGAAAGAAAGAAAAAGCATAATAAAATGTGAACAGCAGGTCAAAAATAAATGAGGCCTACAAAGTGTAAAAATAAGACAATTATTGATGATGATAATAATAATAATAATAATAATAATAATAATAAATAAGAATAGTAATGATAATAATAATGATAATAATAATATTAATAATAATAAATAAAATAATAACAGGCCTAATAGTAATAATAATACTAATATTAGTAATACAATAGTGCAGTACAAAGCATACAATGAATACAATATTTTTAAGTATACACAGTAAGGAAAATTATGTTTATATATAGCTCAACTTATCACATTAGAGATATACCATTATCGGAAAATATGAAAACAAAAATATAAAATAAGTTAAATATCACTAGAACATAAAAAAATGTGAATACGTGGAAACATGCAATACAACACTTGTCATAATAGTAAGTTAGTTTGGCAACTCGTCATAAGATAATTTTCTAACTTGGATTTGAAAGATTTCAATGTTCGGCAGCCCTTGACTTCAGGCGGCAGAGAGTTCCAGTGACGAGAGGTAGCAACAGTGAAAGATGAGGAATACAGAGATGATGTGTGAAGTGGAATTTCTAGCGTGTTATCGCGTTGTGATCGAGTATTAATATTATGATAGCGAGAGAGAGTATGAAAACGAGCGAATAAATAATAGGGGGATGAAGTGTGCATAATTCGATATAGGAGAGAAAGTGAGTGCAGATTTCTCCTCTCATGTAGCCTAAGCCATGATAACTTCTCGAAAGAAGGTGAGATATGATCATAGTATCGAACATTACAAATGAAGCGGACGCACGCGTTATGAACACGCTGTAGTTTCTGAGCGGAATCAATCCTGAGATCACTGAACAAAACGTCGCAATAATCGAAGTGAGGTAGAATGAGTGTCTGTACCAGGGGGGCGACTATATAGAAGGTACGTAAATGTTGTACCTCTGCCATGGCAGAAATATCGAACTGTTGCCATTACTTTTTATCCAACCCTTATAGAAGGCAATATGAAAACTGTGAGCAAATGCTCAGAAAATGAGGCAGAAAATGCAAAACAAGGTAGTAAATATAGTAAGGCCACAACAATCATTGTCTGGCGCTCTAAGTGAGTGTTTATATAAAGTGACTCTTCAGATATTGTGTTTTTCTGTAAATTGTCTTTTTGGTCACAGTGCTCACCACAAATTGATATAACTCACAAACTATCAATAATAGGAAACTCAAATTTTGTACAGATCTTAAAGGGGCTATTTAAAAAGGTTTGGCTTCATTAGAATTTTGATATTTAAATTTAACATAAAAGTAATCGTTCTGTATGGTTGTGAAACTTGGACTCTCACTCTGGGAGAGGAACATAGGTTAAGGGTGTTTGAGAATAAGGTGCTTAGGAAAATATTTGGGGCTAAGAAGGATGAAGTTACAGGAGAATGGAGAAAGTTACACAACACAGAACTGCACGCATTGTATTCTTCACCTGACATAATTAGGAACATTAAATCCAGACGTTTGAGATGGGCAGGGCATGTAGCACGTATGGGCGAACCCAGAAATGCATATAGAGTATTAGTTGGGAGACCGGAGGGAAAAAGGCCTTTGGGGAGGCCGAGACGTAGATGGGAGGATAATATTAAAATGGATTTGAGGGAGGTGGGATATGATGATAGAGACTGGATTAATCTTGCACATGATAGGGACCGATGGCGGGCTTATGTGAGGGCGGCAATGAACCTTCGGGTTCCTTAAAAGCCATTTGTAAGTAAGTAAGTAAGTATAAAAGTAATCAGTAATATGCAAAGAAGTGGACTCGAAAACTGAAATCCATGATATTCTAAAATCAGTTACAGTGTTTCTGTAAAGTATATTAAAAATCAAGTGAAGCTATTTTGTAGTAAATATTTCTATGAATCTAATTAGAAAAGAACTTCTCAAATATCCAAAAAACTGAGTTATATAATTTTTGTAAACAGTTACAAATTGAGGGCTAATTGCCAGATTTGCTCCCTCTTTTGCTTTTTTTTTTTTTTTTTAAGATAATACTCAAATTCAGATTTTATACATATTGTTTTTCAGTACACAAAAAATTGTAAGTTTCAAGGAGAAAACAAGGAATTTCAAATTTTCAGTATCCTCTTCCCTTAAGGGGTTCGTGGGTTCAAATACAGCTTAGAGGTATGAATTTGTAAGGGCAGCAGGAATATCTGTTATGACTTCCTTGAGAGGGGATATAAAGGGCGGCGTCCATTAATGAGAGGGTTCTAGGCAAACTTTACCAAGAAATGAACTACGTGGTCCACAGAATATGCCGGGGAAAGTAATTCCATTTATTGAACGAGGAGAACTAATGTATTACTTTCTTTAGTTTTGCGACTTCTATAATTGAAGAGCTTAGAATAGGCTAATAACGGCAGATCCCAACCGACCTCGAATTTTGAGGTAAATGTACGACTGTATACTCCTACCATTTACCTTTCATACGGTGAAATATCACATTAATTGGGATATGCCAAAGCTCTCATATTTCACATTGAAAATTAGTCTTTACTGGGAAAGAATAAATGTCATATTCCAACTATGTGTGCTTTTGTTTTCGTCCTCTGCAAGTTCATGGCGTTGTAGTCAATATGATGGCGCCCACTAACACTTTTATTGGACATTCATATTGTTCCTCTTTCGATTTACTTAGTAAAAATGAAAGTTTTTGATTCAATCATAACTTATATAGATTATTCGTACCAGGACATATAAATAAAGAAAACTTATCATTATTCAATTTTTTTTTATTTCCATATAGACCTACTCTATTTAATTAAACAGCAGAAAACAGACTAAGTACTAATGCAAAGGTTCAAGAATTTGCACCATATTTAACAAATCCTTTAAAAAATGAAGTTTTAATATTAAAAATTCGCAGAGATTTAAAAATAAACGTCAAATATAATTTTTAATGGATTTTCCATCCTTCCTAACATAATATATCTAAATCTTAATAATCTGTATATATAATTTGAACTGGTAATGGAAATTACGGGAAAACGGCTGAATGGATTTTAATAAATGACCCCTCATTTTGAAGCTTGGAACTCAAAGTTTTTCAGAAAAATAGTAGTTTTCAGTGAAATGTCAATTTTTCAACATAATTTCCCTATTTTCCAAAATCCATCTGTCGTCAGTTTTGAGAACTAGCAAATTGCATTTCAGAATAAAACAAAAACACACACTACAGTAAACAATATTACACGAAGGCCATGATCTCCAAGAATGCTGACATATTTAGAGCTCAAATTAAATTGGTTATTAAAAACTTAACTTGCTAAAATAATTTACAGGTTCGATTCTGTGGTGTGTAATTTTCTGGGTACAGCTGTGTATTGTATATTAAAAACTACAAAACTTGAGGTGGTTTGGTGACATTATTATCTTTAGAAATGAAATATTATTATAGTTAATGCCATGATGTGACTATTTTTCATTAATTATACATATTAATGCTATATTGATGATATGAAAGTGAAACGTTTTGGGGTTATATAAGTAAATGTAGAGAATAACTTAAATTAGATTTTGATTTCTATATTTTACTGAGTGGCGGCTATATAGTATATATAGTATATGTTACTGAAAGCTATAAAACTTACGTAAGATAATAATATTATTAAAAATCAAATATTTTTACAGTTATTAATCAAGTGGGGTTGGGTCTTTTTCATATATTTAATGGCGGTGTGGTGTAGATATTTATATGCGTGGTTCTCTTCAGTATTGGCTCGAGAGAGAGTATCTTTCATTATTATGGAAGCAAATAACTTTCAGAATGTCTGGTATTCTTCATTTGAAAATAAATGTGAAAAATGTTTATTTGAACGTCTAATTAACTTAGTTTGCAGCATTTGCTGCACAAGCCACTTGTAAGTCTATAAATACATCAAAATCGCATTGGAATATAATCATTCTTGCATTGTATTCTTAATTTTGTAAGTTTTTAACCTAATAGCACTGAAAAACAAATAAATGCAACCTGCAAACATAACAACGCCCAAAGACAAACAAATGCAACGCGAAAATAAAGGATACGTTCGTTCTCATGTAGAACGGAGTAAGCGCAGTCGTTTTTTCACATTGACTATCATCTTTGCAGAGGTATGGACGCTTTCCTTTAGTCATTTTATAGAAAGTGAACCATCACAGATTTTATCATGGTTTAATCACAGTCTAGTATATACAGTCAAGAAGCTTGAGTTGTTGAGGGTACTAGGAACAATAGACTGTGCAGGTACTATTTCGCATTGTCTGTGATGAAGCGATAGTAGCGATCCTAGTGGTTAGCAACTATCTATGGATGCATATTTACTACGTATTGAGCTTCGTGAATGTATATACTAGACTGTGGTTTAATGAAATGTCAGCTAACCATGTTTAAGTAATCGGTGATTATGACACAAAACTTCCATTTTAATCACGGCTACCGTCTACTGCGTTTTTAACCAAGGTTGATGTACTTCACCACTAGCCAGAAACAGATTTGTGTACCCAAACCACTACAGAATTTGAAAAGAATCCGACTCTTTGGTGAGTGAACTATAATATTAGGCTTCCGAGAACAAAGTGTAAAATGATTTAGGCCAAATTGTATAAAACTCCCTAATTAAAGATCAACTTTGATCGAAGATCGGAAAGTGAACCGAGTTCAGACACTTCTTCTATTGTATAAAACTTTTCTGCGATCAAATTACCTTGGTTCAAATGCAATATAAGTTCACGTGAAAAGGATTTGGCAACATTGCATAAACAGGTGAAGTATGTGATGCGCGGATCATGTTGTACAGGTTTGTTCAGTGTTGCCAATCTAGTGACTTTAACTCTTTTTCAACGACAATTTCTTTTAACTTTTATATTGCTTAAACAGGGATTTAACGACCTTTTTAGCACCCCATAGTGACAAAATTTAATCTTTCTTTGTTGATAATGAGAAATTTAGCAAATTTCCAACTACTTTTTGGCGACTTTCCGTACACTCTGTTGGAGACACTGGTTTGTTTTGTGCATTGTAAATGAATCCTATAGATTCAAAATCTCCTATATCCACTTTCACAAACCGAAGGATTTTGACAGTAAGTAGGCCTAGTGAAAAATTGAGAGAGTTTTCAACCTGAGAGTAATTTTGACAAACCTTTTGCTTTAAATTTAGTGGCTTTCTTAATTCAAACTATATAAATCGTTAGAATTCATTCTCTGCAAGCAATCTGTGGGCGTAATTCAATTATGAACAAAATTGTCTTTAGGGGTTTTGAATCTAGAGGATTCAAATAATGGCGGACAATAAGAAGAAGGTTGACTGTTCTCCGAGTTGTTATCATGTTATGGTGTTTGATACTGCTAAACATAATAAAGCTTTATAAAACGACAATTTTCGTTTAGTAATACGGTTAATTGAAAATTTATGAATGTACCTATCATACCCATTAATAATTAATGGTTGTTATAAACATAATATAATTATAGGTTATGTTATTTGATACTGGTGAACACGATAAAGCCTTATAAAATGTAAGAAAGTGTATTAAGGTAAGAAATTGAAATATATATATATATATATATATATATATATATATATATATATAATATAAATATATGTATCTTCCATATCTATTAATAATAATAATGGATATTTTATTTGCACAATCTGTCACTCGTATATTTCAAACAGAAAGAAATAACTGAACTTAGATCGTCTAACTTAATCGGAGAAATTTCTTCAGTTAAAGTTGACTTTAGTTTAAGACAAATTAATCTCAGATTAGACTTTATACAACACAAAATTTCAAGTTCAGCTAGAATGAGGATCAATTTAACCTCTGATCTAAGATTAAATGGTTTATACAATCGGCCCTTAATCGGAGAAATTTCTCCAGTCAAAGTTGACTTTAGTTTAAGACAAATTAATCTCATATTAGACTTTATACAATACAAAATTTCAAGTTCAGCTAGAACGAGGATCAATTTAACCTCTGATCTAAGATTAAATGGTTTATACTATCGGCCCTTAATCGGAGAAATTTCTTCAGTCAAAGTTGACTTCAGTTTAAGACAAATTAATCTCAGATTAGACTTCATACAACACAAAATTTCAAGTTCATCTAGAACGAAGATCAATTTAACCTCTGATCTAAGATTAAATGGTTTATACAATCGGCCCTTAATCGGAGAAATTTCTTCAGTCAAAGTTGACTTTAGTTTAAGACAAATTAATCTCAGATTAGACTTCATACAACACAAAATTTCAAGTTCAGCTAGAACGAGGATCAATTTAACCTCTGATCTAAGATTAAATGGTTTATACAATCGACTCTTAATGGGAGAAATTTCTTCAGTCAAAGTTGACTTTAGTTTAAGACAAATTAATCTCAGATTAGATTTTATACAACACAAAATTTCAAGTTCATCTAGAACGAAGATCAATTTAACCTCTGATCTAAGATTAAATGGTTTATACAATCGGCCCTTAATCGGAGAAATTTCTTCAGTCAAAGTTGACTTTAGTTTAAGACAAATTAATCTCAGATTAGACTTCATACAACACAAAATTTCAAGTTCATCTAGAACGAAGATCAATTTAACCTCTGATCTAAGATTAAATGGTTTATACAATCGGCCCTTAATCGGAGAAATTTCTTCAGTCAAAGTTGACTTTAGTTTAAGACAAATTAATCTCAGATTAGACTTCATACAACACAAAATTTCAAGTTCATCTAGAACGAAGATCAATTTAACCTCTGATCTAAGATTAAATGGTTTATACAATCGGCCCTTAATCGGAGAAATTTCTTCAGTCAAAGTTGACTTTAGTTTAAGACAAATTAATCTCAGATTAGACTTCATACAACACAAAATTTCAAGTTCAGCTAGAACGAGGATCAATTTAACCTCTGATCTAAGATTAAATGGATTATACAATCGCCCTTAGTGACTTATAAGTGATTTTATATTCTTTCTACATGTTAGTAGAATCGTTGTTAACATAAAGTCGGTCAAAACGATTCGGAGTCTGTTCTCCTGTATCTGCATGGTGATGGGCTGAAACAGCTGACGCTCGAGATGGCTGCCTTCCTTTCTTGGCTTGTATCACTAAACGCATGCCCTTGCCTACTGTTCGTCCGACATAAAAAAAACTCGTCATCCAAGTACTGTAAATCAAACAAAACCTGAGCATCGCCCCGCCTCGAATTCAGCAGCGGCTCGTAACGCACAGGTAGACAGACATTCAACAATCAGAGCAAGTGTGCTGTGACTCCCCGTTTGGAGGAATCGCCACATCATGTCACGTGGACTCCAGCAATTACTTTTCTCTTTTGATCCTCATCTTTCTTGTCCTACTATTCTATTTTATCCTTGCTACAAACTTTACAAATAATTGATTAAATGGCGATCTTACTCGTGTTAATTATGTAAGTATGTGTGGCTTACAGCTGTTTCGGTGCTATTCACACCATCTTCAGAGCCTACTAGATCTCGGCGCTATCTCAACTTCGCTGCTTGTCGTGTGGGTGCGTTCATATGATGGAGAGTTGTGTCAAATAGTGTGTGTGTTCTGAAATTGATCTGTGTGTTGAGTATTTGATCAAGGTGTATTTTAGTGTGTCTGTATATTTCATATTGTTCTAGTGTGTTAAGTTTTTGGTTTTTGTGTTGTATGTGTAGGATTTCCATGTCTGTATTTATGTTATTGTATGTGTGGTTAGCATTAGTTATGAGTTCGGCATATGTAGATGTATTGTGTCCTCTGGTTATTGCTTTAATGTGTTCTTTGTATCGAGTTTGGAATGATCTGCCTGTCTGTCCAATGTAGAAACTGTCGCAACTATTGCATGTTAGTTTGTATACGCCTGTGTGGTTGTATTTATTAGTGTTGTTTGTGTGTTGAGATGTCTTTGTAGTGTGTTTTCTGTTCTGTATGCTATGTTGTATTTCTGTTTTCTGAATGAGGATGCGATCTTGTGTGTGTTTTTGTTTTCGCATGTTAGTGTGATGTATTTCTTGTGATTGTGTTGTGTTTTGTGTGTTTTTATGTTTGTTGAGTTTTTGTTTTGTCTTCCTTATGATGTCTATTATGTTTGGGTTGTAACCATTTTCTTGTGCTATGTATTTGATTGTATTTACGTTTCTTCTTGTCATGGCCCTCATTCTCTTCATTTCTCTACTACCTCTTCAATTTCCGGTTGTCCCCCTCTTCTTTTCCTTCTTCTAGTTCCCATTTTATTCCCCTTTCACTCTCTTTTAACGTCAAATGTTTAAGCGGAACCTATATGGATATATGTAACTGCCCCACTTCTTGTAATACGATGAAATCACTCCTGGTGCCATGGAAACAGTGAGCGTTTTCGACGCGGTCCGCCTCTACTTAATGTGCCCCGATGATATCAACAGCCTATGAATGGAGAATAGGACGAGAAACAATAATTAAAAAGTACGCTAAACGCATCCTTGCAAGGGAGTTTCGGACTGAGAAAAACTTAATATGTGAGCTCCAAGCCTGTTAGTCACTTGTCCCACTCCGAGTTTCGCCATTCCTCTGAAGGAGCTTTAGAGAATTTTGAAAGTCGAAAATGGACGTAAC
>JAJSOF020000011.1:12784859-12789859 GCA_025594305.2 Periplaneta americana | reverse complement strand
TATTTATTTGTACATTCATTCATTCCTTCATTCGTTATTTATTCACTTATTAATTATAATTAATTTGTTTGTTTGTTTATTTGCTTGTTTATTTATTTATTTATTTTAATTTTGTATTCTCCAATTAGACAATCTTTTACTGTTTCAAAAGTTCTCCCAGTCTTCTTTTCAAACAGTAGCCTAACTCCTACTTCTTTCTCATTTGTCCTCCTTTTCAAGACTGTTTCGCCAGCTCGTGTCAGTTGTCTTCCTGATACGTGTAAGGTTTACCCGCGTGTTATCTGGTTGCTGTAATCTGGCACGAGCACATCGGATGGGCTTGCCGTGCAATTCGTCGTTTGCTTGCAGATTCTATAGACGATTGCCACAGTCGTTGACTGCAACTGAACGGGGTGTGTCCGCCAGCCCCTTCAAGTCGTCCTGGACGCAAAGACACTGGATACGACCCCTCTAGCCTGCCCTACCCCCCTCTCATTCATATTGAATCTCTCTGAATAATGGAATAAGTCTCTTTCCCCCCCCAAGACCGTTGAGAGTTTTTTTTATACGTTGAGCGAAATGAAACTTGCCTAGATGGATTTGGGGATACTACCATTGCTGAAAACATGAGAGTGCTGTGCTCAAGGAGTAACAGATTTTATTTTAGTAGGTTATTTATCGACGCTTTATCAACAACTTTGGTTATTTAGCGTCTGAATGATATGAAGGTGATAATGCCGGTGAAATGAGTCCGGGGTCCAACACCGAAAGTTACCCAGCATTTGCTCATATTGGATTGAGGGAAAACCCCGGAAAAAACCTGAACCAGGTAACTTGCCCCGACGGGGAATCGAACCCGGGCCACCTGGTTACGCGGCCAGACGCGCTAACCGTTACTCCACAGGTGTGGGGTCGTAACAGAGAAACTCAAGATATCCTTTTTACGAAATATTATTTATTTATTTATTTAAGGCAGAAAAATATATCAGATGATAGACGTCATTAAAATACACGGATCGTTGCGGAGACTAAGACGAAGGTACAAAACAGGAAAGATTGGAGAATGCTGGATTTGCAGTGAAAGACCTGCCTTTGAGAAGAACACTACAAACGAATGAACAATTGACGAATGTTACATGCTCAATGCGCAATGCGCAATAATCATGGAGTCCTGTAAATTGCATTGCCCAACTAAAGATAATCTTAGGAATATGTATTATATGTCTTTCTCGTGTTAAATTTTACCGTACCTGGTTAACATGTTTCGGCCTGCTATTGGCCTTCTTCAGAAGTGGTTGTTGTTAGTCTTGGCGCCTTTTGCTTTGTTTCCTGTGGGGGTGTGTTTGTGTAGTGTAATGTGGAGTCAAAGATGTGTGTGTTCTGAAACAAAGCAAAAGGTACCAAGACCAGCAACAACCAGTTCTGAAGAAGGCCAATAATAGGCCGAAAGTATTTGAACAGTGAAATGTTTTTGAAGTGTTAGTGAAATCAGAATAGTATCAGTGAAATGTGTCGTAGTTCCAGTGCAGTGAGTGAGTTCACAGCAAAAAGAGTGTAGTGCTGAAAAGTACTTGTGCAGGTATGAACATATCATACTCGTGGGTTTTAGTTCGAACTTAGGGTTAAGATACAAATTAGATTTACTTTAAATGTTATTTTAAGTGATCGTGCTTCATTTAATTCAGGATTCTCATTATTATTATTATTATTATTATTATTATTATTATTATTATTATTATTATTATTATTAGTAGTAGTAGTAGTAGTAGTAGTAGTAATTATTATTAATGTATTATTAATTATATTTTTATTAGGCCTAACTGTGTTTATTATTAATTGTTATTACTGAGTGTAATTAGTTACCACTTTCTTACTTACTTACTTACTGGCTTTTAATGAATCCGGAGGTTCATTGCCGCCCTCACATAAGCCCGCCATAGGTCCCTATCCTGAGCAAGATTAATCCAGTCTCTATCATCATACCCCACCTCCCTCAAATCCATTTTAATATTATCTTCCCATCTACGTCTCGGCCACCCTAAAGGTCTTCTTCCCTCCGGCCTCCCACCTAACACTCTATATGCATTTCTGGATTCGCCCATACGTGCTACATGCCCTGCCTATCTCAAACATCTGGATTTAATGTTCCTAATTATGTCAGGTGAAGAATACAATGCGTGCAGTTCTGTGTTGTGTAACTTTCTCCATTCTCCTGTAACTTCAACCCTCTTAGCCCCAAATATTTTCCTAAGCACCTTATTCTCAAACACCCTAACCTATGTTCCTCTCTCAAAGTGAGAGTTCAAGTTAATTAGTTACCACTGCCACCGGATATTTACTCATTTGCAGTGTGAATGAATACATACAACATACATACATACTTTTCCATCTTAGAATATAAACCACTGAGCGGTAAGTGTGAAATACCACATTCAGTATTCCCAACGTAACACACATAACAATTTCCCTCTTCTTACCGCTTAAGCGCGACATTCATTTTACTGCTTTAGGCTTTTAACAGATTATTTTTAGAGACGTTTAACATAGTAATAATTACAAATTGGAAACTTACCACTGCAATTTCACCTAAATTGCAATGTTAATTATTGTTTTTAAATATTTGCAAAAATTAAGTAAACTCTACTACTCCACGAAACTTATTGCATTCCTGATACAAGTAACATTAAGGAAGCCGTGAAAAAATCAACAAGATTCCAGATGCCGATGTTATTGTTAAAATATTAAAATGAAAAATAAATCATTAGATAACCTTATCGTTTGTTTTAAGTTCGCATTTATAGACTGGGGGAAAAAAAAAAGACAGACGTATATCACGGCCTGCTGGAGTATAGTAAACACAGAAAACATTTTATAGCAACAATGTTGAAGAAAGATATTTTGATGTTCCGAAGTTGCCGTCATTAAACAGAAACCAATATGGAGATTTCATTGCAACTAATTAGAAATTCGTCTTTCAGGTATGTAATAAATGATCTTCGCACATAATAATGTACGATGCACGCTTTTTCAATCTTTTCCTCGACCATGAAAACGTCAACATACCGCTCTTGTAACGCATATTACTATTTTAATTAGTACGTAAAATGTTGAACTAGATGTCTTGTGTCTTTTACAATGCACCGTTTATTTTCTATTTTTCTTTCCGCCCATCACAGGCGTGCTTTACTCGCTAATTTGAAGGTGGGAGTCGCATTCTATTCAGAAATGAAGGCAGCACGTGTGAGTGCAAGCCTCCAGACTGTAACAAGGACTTCCTGCGCAGAAGGCACCCAGCCCAGGTCGGCCAGGTGGTGTGCTGCAATTAAGCGAACGTGTCCCCAGCATGAGTCACACAACAATGTGCCTGTTACAGTTCTCATGACAATATTGGAACCCGCTAACGTGGAGGAATGGCAAACTTTCCTCCCAGACTGTGGTTCAAGAAGGAACAGCGAAGCTTCTGAATTGTTTCTAACCGCTTTGTTGATCATATGGCCGGTTTAGACGGCCATGAAATCTTGAACATGAATAAAACAGGCTGCCATTCCATAGATACTTACGTCACAGTCTAGTATATACAGTCACGAAGCTTGAGTTGTTGAGGGTACTAGGAACAATAGACTGTGCCGGTACTATTTCGCATTGTCTGTTATGAGGCGATAGTAGCGATCCTAGTGGTTAGCAACTATCTATGGATGCATGTTTACTACGTATTGAGCTTCGTGACTGTACATACTAGACCACAGTCTACTATATACAGTCACGAAGCTTGGGATGATTTTTTGCAAATCTCGCGATAGTTGCTAGCCGCTTGGAGCGCTGTGAGTACTAGGAACAATAGACTGTGCCACAGCCATCGTGATCTAATACAGGTCGTAAGGCAGACCATGTAACTTGCTTAACCCGATCACGAAGGGCGGCGTTTCAACCATATAAATTAGTTGGAATGCATAAACAGTAACATATATTTCTCTAAAATGTAGTGTAATTGCATTAATAAAATTTAAAACAATGATTATGAGACACTTCAGACATAATTTACTTGCGAGTTAAGATGTAATGTTATTTATGGAGTGAAAATTACATTGTTCGTATGTGTAATACCTGCCTTTATTTGGATTAAATATTGCGAAATTCTTGTACAATCATTTATCCACGATTCAATAATTTTCAATTACACCGTAAGGATACTTCGATATGTTGAAATTATAGGTTATGTTTACTGTACCAGTTGCCCCTTTCTGTCTAAATTTAGAGATCTCCAATGCCTTGCCATTCATATGAAAATTATAGGTTATGTTTACTATATTTAACTTATATTCATAAATTCGCATTCATACATTATAATTAAGCATAATGTCATGCATGATACCCCAGATATTCAATTTGTCTATATTTTAATACTACAATTGAGTACTGAATTATTATATTTATCTACTACTTAAGAGATGAAGTAACACAATCGTACGTACACTAATTTCATAGGAGTGGTATGGTAAATGTTTTGTCTAAAATTAAGGAAGGTAGATGTGCTAAATTGAAATCACAATATAAATTCTTTTTATTAAGCCTCAAAATAGCTTCCATTCTAAACTTGAAATGTTGACGCGAACAGATTTTGTTAACATGTAAAATTCTCTTCACATTAAAACAACACAGTTTTGTAATTATTTCTGCAACATATTATGCAACAAGAAGTAAACGGAACTTATGGACACATTACACTAAATAAAACTTAGCAATGATACGCAATAAAGTTATAATATAATATTTCATTGAGCTCCATACACTGAAATAGAAAACCCGAACAAACATTACGGCCTGGTCTAGATCGAAAAGGCATTGACTGTGCCGTATTTCGCATTGTTGTGAAAAGCTATGCAAACTGTGAAATGTTCGTTATCGGTTGTAATAATGTAAATGGCTAAAATACAATAATTTGAATAATAATATGGGACAAGGAGACGTTTGTAGTACTATAAATTGTAAGAAAAATAGGTTACAGTTATCCTTCTTCCGAA
>JAJSOF020000011.1:12764859-12779859 GCA_025594305.2 Periplaneta americana | reverse complement strand
TGCCATATAGCCTAAAATCTAAGTTACAACGAACATAATTTATATTCCAATTTTCATCGAAATCAGTTCAGTCATTATCGCGTGAAAAGGTAACAAACATACAGACAGACAGACATACAAACAAAAATTTCAAAAAAGCGATTTTCGTTTTCAGGTGATTAATTATATATGTTAGGACCAATTATTTTTGTAAAACAGAAAATTACCAGAAAAATTTCGGCTACAGATTTATTATTAGTATAGATTACGGTATACAGAGACAAAAGCAGTACATTTCCGACCACTGGTTCCTCATGTCAAAATATTCAGTTTACAGTCCTGTATCATCGTATAATTTTGATCCTAAAGGTTGGAAACATTTTGTATAATATTGAAAGTATGTGTCAACTTTTTTTTGTTAGTGCCTATTCCCGGAAAGACAATAAACTCATGTTCAATGGAGCTCGTGTGACACGTAATTTGTTAGGTAGGTCTATGGAACCGTCAGCCAGCAGTGTTGCAGGTAGGTTAGTGCTCGCGCCGGGTTCCGCTCTGTTGACACTCAGCCAGGCCAGTTTTCTCCGTCCGGTGCGGCGTCGTCACTTTCCCACATTGTTCCGCCATAATTAAGCACTTCCAAAAGCTGCAGAGTTTCACTGAGTTCCATCATTGCACCTTCGTTATAATCTTGCAGCATTATGCGCAGAATCCACAAATCTCCATGGAAACGATTTGACAGCAGACGGGTGAGGTTATTTGAATAGGCCTACATATCTGCATTGTGGTACTAGGCCTATGTTACATTTTTACTATTTTCAAACTCTATATATTGAAAATGAAAAGACTTTTGTCAACTTTTATTATTAGAATCAATTTAGAGGATCAGTATAATTTTACAGAGAAAAATTGTTGAATAAAATGTATTATTATTGCAGAAAATAAAGAAAAGTTTCATAATGGATGTTACAAGATTTGTGAACTCACTTCACACCTTATTAACAGAAAATGTAAAACTCAGGTCTTTGTCTCAAGCAAAATAGTACATTATGCAACGAGCCTATAATGAAGGTAATTAAGAATCGATATTTATGAAACGAGCGCAAGCGAGTTTCATAATTTTCATACGATCTTCTTAATTACCATTATAGGCGAGTTTCATACGACTTTTTATGCTCGACCATATTTCTAACTTGAAATTACCGGTATTCAGATGTATACATTTTATTTGCAACTGACAAGATCGGAAGTGACCTTGTTCTAGGTCGTGAATTGTGAGATGTGCGCAGACGCGAAAGTATTGATTTTTTCCGAGGAATAATAATGTCATTGACCTTGACGTAGTCCCGTTAAACTTGATAATATTATAATATTATAACCTTGATTATTGAATTCGACATTGAGAAAAAGAGATGACAAATTGAATTTATTTGAATATTATTTACAATTAACGCTAATTATTATAGTAACAGAACATAACCTTCTGCGACAGTATTGGATTTCCAGCCTCCGTGACTTTTCGCTAATTTCTTTCGATTGCATATCCGAGAATAATCGATACTTGCGGTTTTATAGCAGTACAAAGCTGACTTGTCATTGGCTGAACACATGTAAGCTGAGTTATCATTGGCTGAAGACCTGTACTTTAATGAGTAGGTGTACTTTAATGACATGCATTAAAGATGTATAATTAGTACATTTCGGCATGGTGGAGCATAAAGATGTTAATTCTCATAGTGTCTATGTGAAAGCTATGGAAATCTCATGGCATCTAATTAATACAGAAAAACATAATAGGTAAATATTTTATAGCGATTTCTTCCATGTCACGGATCTTACAGCTGAGTTAATGTCCATTTTTTCAGTTTCAAATCAACTGTGACATTTCTAAGTCAAAATATTCACTTGAACTGTAAGACTGACAATTGAAACGTTCAGAAGTCAACATGATTAACTCCACTTTTGGTTACTTCAGAGTTTCTAAGTTGGAAATGTATTAAATTGACCATATTTTCAATGATTAACTCCATAGTTAAGTAAAAAGCTCACAGAATGCGGTATTCTTCTTGACTACATCGTAGAATTAATTATGTGTATTTATCTTTAACCTCGAATATCTCAAAATCTTTTGAAAAGGAGTTAATCATGTTGACTCTGAACGCTTCAATTGTTATTAACCCAAACTACGTAAAATAACTGGTAGAAAGAATGTAGTACACACTAAAAAGTTCCTTGATCCTCGAATCTGAAATTAAAACAGTGCACTCTCAAAATATTTCTTCAACAATAGCTCCTTGAAAAATATACATTAACAGCTGATCTCTCTATGAGTAAGTGCTGCAAACTTTAGGGAAACAAAAGAGTCCACTGGACTGCTAAAGAAATGAGGAGTCCAAGTCGCTATAGATTTGAAATATTATCGTGTTACGAGTACTTCGCTGTATGTATGAAATAATTATTATACAAACACATCTGAACTGGCCTGAATTTTCTAAAGAGTTTTTATTCCATGCGAAGAAGAAATGTGTAGATAAATCTTTCAATTAGATTCAATTTTCAGGTTTCTATCTGTATTTGTAATAAAAATGTATACTGTTAACACAATATGAAACGTAACTGGCCGTATATATCGATTGTAACAATGACAGCATCCGTGGATAAGGAAGGCTTTGGAATACCATATAAACTGCAGTGTCATTATTTTCGTGTAGTATTCTTACTAATGTAAATTAAAAATATATGAATAATTTCAAATCAATTCTTATTAAATAATAAGGTGAACATGTTATAAAAATGGTATTTACATGATTTAAAAAAATTAATCTCAGAAAAATAGTTTTCCACCTCGCCATGTTTGCTGAAGTCCTCGGAAAACGATTCGTATCAGCATTTCTTTTGCAGTCCAGTGTACATTGTATCAACGTGGAGGGACGCCTTTGTGAACTTCAGAGACTGAGTGCAAAGCTAATCATCTTAGGTTAGTAATACTAAGCCTGACCAAGTAGGTTACATCATTCGGTGATAGAAGACGTTATGATTTCAACAACTGAACGAAATGGAGGATTCAAGAGGATCTTCACTCGACTCGCCTGGACATCGGAGGAAGGAGTGAGTCACAACAATTTATGCGCAATTTGAGAAAGAATGACCCGAGTCAAGGCCGACACGAAGAAGCATCTGCTAGCAAACCAGTTCGAATAAGTGATACTTTAATTAATTCCGGAGATGTGCTTTGGTGAACTACACTCTGAAATGAGGCTCCGTTGTTCACTTTCGCTAAAATTCTTTGGACATTTCTGATAGAATTTATTCGGAATAAATGTATCTTGGTGTGGGAGTACAGGAGGTTAGGTTAGATAGGAACGGCATATCACAAATAGGAGGTTATTTATTGTATTATGTGGAAGGAAACGATAATCACCAATTAGGAATAGGATTCTTTATTCATAAAAGAATAAAATCAGCAGTAAAAAAGGTCGGATTTATCAGTGATAGGTTATCGTATTTAGTACTTAAGGGTAGATGGTGCGATATCGTAGTTATAAATGCTCATGCCCTTACAGAAAAGAAAGACGACCATATAAAGGATAGCTTCTACGAGGAATTGGAACAGACTTTTGATCAGTTACCTAGATATCACATGAAAATTTTATTGGGGATTTCAATGCTAAAGTAGGACGGGAGGATATTTTTAGACCGACTATTGGAAAAGAGAGCCTATACGTAACTAGTAATGACAATGGAGTTAGGATAGTCAACTTTGCCACATCAAAAAATGTAATTGTCAAAAGTACAACATTCCCCCATAAGGATATACATAAATATACTTGGTGAGAGAGGAACATAGGATAAGAGTTTTTGAGAATAAGGTAAAAGGTAAAGGTAAAGGTATCCCTGTAACATGCCATGAAGGCACTTGGGGGCATGGAGGTAGAGCCCCATGCTTTCCATGACCTCGGCACTAGAATGAGGTGGTGTGGTCGGCACCACGCTCTGACCGCCTTTTACCCCGGGAAAGACCCGGTACTCAATTTTATAGAAGGCTGAGTGAACCTTGGGGCCGTTCTGAAAGTTTGGCAACGAGAAAAATCCTGTCACCACCTGGGATCGAACCCCGGACCTTCCAGTCCGTAGCCAGCTGCTCTACCAACTGAAGGTTCTTAGGAAAATATTTGGGGCTAAGAGGGATGAAGTTACAGGAGAATGAAGAAAGTTACACAACACAGAACTGCACGCATTATATTCTTCACCTGACATAATTAGGAACATTAAATCCAGACGTTTGAGATGGGCAGGGCATGTAGCACGTATGGGCGAATCCAGAAATGCATATGGAGTGTTAGTTGGGAGGCCGGAGGGAAAAAGACCTTTAGGGAGGCCGAGACGTAGATGGGAAGATAATATTAAAATGGATTTGAAGGAGGTGGGGTATGATGGTAGAGAATGGATTAATCTTGCTCAGGATAGGGACCGATGGCGGGCTTATGTGAGGGCGGCAATGAACCTCCGGGTTCCTTAAAAGCCAGTAAGTAAGTAAGTAACCTGTGAAGTACTAGCAGGTTGGCAGCAAGGAAATTACAATTGTTTCCCAAACTACGATACCTTTTGTTTAAAAGTAATTATAGACCATCTTTACTTGGATTTATTCAGTAATTCTCAAATTATCATGTCGTCAGCTGCTATGTGACAGAATTAAAAACAGTTTTCAAGTTAAAATTGCAAAGTAACTACAAAAATGACTAATATGACTACTTCTATCCGACTGAAATTTATTCTAAATCGGTTACATAAAACGACGAAATGTTTAACTAAAATATGCATACCACATTTGAAGGGTTCAGAACCATAGTGGGCCAAGCGACATTTACTAAAACCGTAGAAAACAAGAGTTAAAATGAAGTTATTACCATAATTCAATGGAAACATATAGCAAGTAATATAAAGTAAGGTGGGTGCTCCTGTTATGGCCATGTTCCTGATATGGCCACCCCCCTGTTGTGAGTTAGTTAACCAAAAAATCCGCTAAATTGCAGCAGCATCCAGTGAAAGGGCATCCTGGTATGTCACTTGATCGTTTTCCATCCAGTCAGGTTGAGCAATATGGCGTCAGTTGCCTGTTTTGCGGTTTTCATGTGACCTCTTCTTATTTTTCTCTGGTAAGTCTCCTTTGTTTTATGCATGTTTTTCAAAGACTTGTTTCATGAAAACCATCGTACTCCATTCAGTTTTTGATGTTCTGTTGATTGGTGTTGTCGTTGATGGCGTATCTTTTACGAGTTGTTCATAATCAAACGATTTTCGTGAAAGCTTACCTGCTCCTGATATGGTCATATCAAATGCACCATGGCCATATCAAGTTCATTTCACTTTTATTTTTTCACCTGACAAATTTACATGCCTTATATATAGCTGGGATTACGCAAAAATTTTGTATTTTAAGAAAAACAACTTAATGTTTTATGGAAAAACCTGTTTTGACTACACTTTTGAATTATAAAAAAGATTATTAAGTGTCATTTTTATTCATTTTACACCAAAATCATTTAATTTTAACACAACTGCGCTATCAAACTGAAAACAATCACGATTTGTAGAACATGGAACAAGGGTGGCCATATCATGTGCACATGTTCCTGATATGGCCACTAGGTAGACTTTTGGAATTTGGGACTTTTTGACAATTAAAGCTATTTTTATGGGGATAGGAAATTGTTTTAAGAAAGTCCATTAGACTGAGAACGAGTAAGAAAGAAGTGGTTTACATTTTTTTTTCAAAATGGCGGCTAGAAAAATTCTCTAACCTTACCATGGCCATATCAGGGACACCTACCTTATACACATTAAAACTAAATGATATGTCAATCTTCATTAAACTATGGTATTCACTTAATTTTAACCCTTGCTTTCTCCGTTTTTAATAAATGGCTCTTGGCCCACTATGGCTCTGAACCCTTCAAATGGCTTTTGGTTTAATATATGAATATAAATAATGTATAATGATTGAATACTAAATTGAAAAACCACTTAAAACACAACGTCGGTTTACAAGCAAAACACACATCAAAAACATTACTTCTAAAAAAAAAAAAAAAAAAGCGTTTTGAAAACTCTTAACAAAACTGAATCCTCAAAGTATTATACTATTTAGCAAGCCTAAGTTTTGTTTCTCTTTATGTGCATTTAATTTTCAAATTCTAAGTTTTTATACATACATTGTGTAGAATATGTACGTCTTTTTGTCAGAAGTAATTTTTTTACTTGAAGTGTTTAGCTTGTAAAACGACGACATTCTCTTTGCTATCCGATCTGCTCACAAAAAACGGTATGTGTTTATTATATTCAAACATAACAGGATTGCCAATATCTAATCACTGACGAACTGAACAAAATGGATAATATTATGGCTACTTGCAAATAAAAAAAACGACGATTATGTAGTTTTATAATAATTATTATCAACGTTATAAAACTGGAATATCCTGTAAATAATGGATGTTCATATTATCTGTTTCAAACTATCAGGTTGGCAACACTTATAACTAGATTTTACCCATAATTCCCATCGGAACACAGCTAGCAACACTTCGGTCTCAATGCAGCAAATTAAGGAATTTATGAGGACTCTTCTTGGATCATAAGAGTTAATCCCGGCTAGAATAGTGTGA
This sequence comes from Periplaneta americana, assembly GCA_025594305.2. Classification (NCBI taxonomy): domain Eukaryota; kingdom Metazoa; phylum Arthropoda; class Insecta; order Blattodea; family Blattidae; genus Periplaneta; species Periplaneta americana. Next base: position 12,773,218 of record JAJSOF020000011.1, on the reverse strand, counting down.
CATAACTCATTGCCGTTGGTAAGCAAGTGACGTCATTTGTTGAACATTCTTCATATTTTATCCACATGACTCTGGAGTAAAATTGTTTCACATCAAGAGATGAAGAAACTATACCAGCGAATGTAGTGATTGAAACAGGCAAAGAAATTCAGATATTTTTAAAAGGTTGAGGAGAAATAAAATACAATCCATTAAAGAAATAAGTAATGACCTAATGCAGAGATTCCGAAGGTTATTCTCTTCTGGAGGATATATTAGTTAATAAAATATAAGTTATATTTAACGTCCTTAAAATATGTTTAATAGTTAAAGCACAGTCTAGTATAGGCAGGCTATACAGTCGCGAAACTCAATACGTAGTAAATATGCATCCATAGATAGTTGCTGACCACTAGGATCGCTACTATCGCCTCATCACAGACAATGCGAAATAGTACCAGCACAGTCTATTGTTCCTAGTACTCTCAACAACTCAAGCTTCGTGACTGTATATACTAGACTGTGGTTAAAGGTTTGAAAAGGTTCTCTTTTTAGCACGAGTGTAAAGTTTGTGAAACAAGACGAAGGGCCAAAAAGATAGCTTTAAGAATGTGTAACATATAATGTTTTTCTACGATAGCACAAATTTAAATTAAATAAATATTTCAAGTTGCACAGGTTATAAGATCAAAATGTCACGGCCATCTAAACTCAGAACGATTAAGATGTAAGTATCCATGGAATGGCGGCCTGTTTAATTCATGTTCAAGATTTATGGCCGTCTAAACAGGCCATATAATCAACAAAGCGGTTAGAAACAGTTGAATGATAAATCTTGTTACAATGATTACTAGATGAAACATCAGAATAATATGGGCTAAAATGTAGATATGAATGTTAAATTTGTTGCTTATTTGTGTTGCGTGTAATATTTAAGTAATGAAATATCGAGATAATTCACTAATTTCTTACTGAATGAAGTTTGCACATTGAATATTACATTTTCTTTGGCAGTGCGTAAAATGAATAGCAGTGTCTAAAGTGAGTGCATTATTTTTGTGCAAGATCGTGCGTATTTGCTTGGTTTCCGCACAAAACCAATCCGCGGAAAGTCTAAAATTCCACATTCAGTATTCCCAACCTAACACACATAACAATTTCCCTCTTCTTACCTCTTAAGTGGCATATGGATTTTACTGCTTTAGGCTTTTAACATATTATTTTTAGAGACGTTCAATATAGTAATAATTATAAATTGAAACTTACCACTGCAATTTCACCTAAATTGCACTGTTAATTATTGTTTTTAAATATTTGCAAAATTTAAGTAAACTCTACAACTCCACTAAAGTTACTGCATTCGTGATGCAAGTAACATTAAGGAAGCCGTGAAAAGATCAACAAGATTCCAGACTCATCATAGACTGGGGAAAAAAAAAAAGACAGACGTATATTACGGCCTGCTGGAGTATAGTAAACACAGAAAACATTTTAAAGCAACAATGTTGAAGATAGATATTTTTGTTTTGCAAATTTTCCGTCATTGAACAGAAACCAAGATGGAGATTTCATTGCAACTAATTAGAAATTCCTCTTTCAGGTATGTAATAAACGATCTTCGCACAAAATAATGTACGATACACGAGCGGTATGTTTTCTTTCAATTCTCTGAAATTAAAAAAGCTCAACTACGTTTCGCTTTTTCAAACTTTTTCTCGAACATGAAAACTTCAACATACCGCTCTTGTAACGCATATTACTATTTACGCACTAGTGTTTTAAAAATGCATTTTACGCACTGATGACAGTGGGTAAAATGCAACTTTAAGACTATCGTAGAAAAAAAAAGTAGTGTTCAAAGCATCGCTTTCGGCAGGGTTCAAACCCGTGAACTTTGAAACCGATTTTTAAGCTAGTAGGCTACCGCTACCGAGGAGGATCGCTGTAGACGACATCAGAGTACTGGAATCTTTCATACGATAGCAAGTCTGGTTAGTTGATACAGTAGTACGTGACACCAAAATGAGTCCAAAGCAAATCTGTTATTAATTCATGGTTTTGGATGTACGTCACTCATTGTCCGGAAGTCTGGAAGTCACGCACAAGTCAAAGAAGACTGGAAGGAAATGAGGGCTTGTTCAGCACCGGAACGGAAAGGAGCGATAGCAGTGAGTGACTATTATAGGTGCTGGCTAGCTTTCCAGCTCGCGACACAAACATACCATCATTCATTACGTCACTGTCAACGTCTGGTTTCCGAGAACACAGCAACTTTGCCAAGAACACAGAAAGTGTCTCACAACGTGAGCTACATGGCAATAAGTACGCCGGGCGCCAAAATCTTGCTTCCGCGTTATATCCGTATAATATAGAAGAGTTCGCGGGAAAAACGATTAATGTCACATTTCTGTTAAGGATTACATCTATACTAGTGGTTTGTGCAGCAAATGCTGCAAACTAAGTTCATTAGAAGTTCAAATAAAAATTTTTCAGATTTATTTTCAATGAAAAATACCAGACATTTTGAAAGTTATTTGCTTCCATAATAATGAAACATACTCTCTCTAAATGATTTTTTTATGCTAACTACTTTTTCTTGAACCTATGCATCCACCTTCAGTTTTTGAGTTCCAACGCGAAAACGCAAGTAACAATGTCAGGACGATCAGTGGATTTTTCATGTGGGAGTAAAGCAATAGCTATTTCAGGTCACTGTGGATTGTAAAAGTCAGGTTTGCTAAGCTTTCGAACAATAGCATTTTCGTATAGCTGCTCCATGTAGACCTTGAAATGTAGAGGGTAAAATCATTTTATCCTGCTAAGAGATCTTGCTGAAATGATCGGGAGACTACAAAATTTTGTAGGCCTCTTATTTTATCAGTAAGTAATACCTTTTGGTCTTTCCTTAGGAACTGTAATTTTTGCGCTCCCTCGAGCCAATACTGAAGAGAATGACGTATATAAATATCTACACCACACCGCCATTAAGTATATGAAAAAAACCCAACACTACTTGATTAATAACTATAAAAATATTTGATTTTATAATAACAATATTATCATCTTACGTAAGTTTTATATAGCCCTATATAATAGCAGCCACTCAGTAAATTATATAAATGAAGATTTAATTTAACACATTTTCTATATCTACTTACGTAACCCCAAAACGTTTCACTTTCATATCAGTATAGCATTAATATGTATAATTAATGGAAAATAATCACATCATGGCATTAAATATAATGACATTTCATTGTTAATGGTAATAGTAATCAAACCATTTCAAGTTTTGTAGATTTCAATATCCACACCGCAGAATCAGACCTGTAAATTAGCGAGTCTTCAAGTTTCTAATAACCAATTGAATTTTAACTCTAAATATGTCAACAATCCTGCAGGTCATGGCCTTCGTGTAATAGCTATTGTTTATTGTAGTGCGTTTTTTGTTTTATTCTGAAATCACGGCCGTGCTGAAATGCAATTAGTTGTCAAAACCGAAGAAAGATGGATTTTGGAAAATAGGAAAATAATGTAGGAAAATTGATATTTCACTGAAAACTACTATTTTTCTGAAAAACTTTGGGTTCCAAGCTTCAAAATGACGGGTCATTTATTAAAATCCGTTCAGCCGTTTTCCCGTAATTTTCATTACCAGTTCAAATTATATATATGAAAATTACGGGTAAACGGCTGAACGGATTTTAATAAATGACCCGTCATTTTGAAGTTTGGAACCCAAAATTTTTCAGAAAAAATAGTAGTTTTCAGTGAAATTTCAGTTTTCCTACATCATTTTCCTATTTTCCAAAATCCTTCTGTCGTCAGTTTCAAAAAATAATGACTTTTAGAGAATAAAACAAAACACAAACACACTACAATAAACAATATCACACGAAGGCTACGACATATTTATAGTTCAGATGGCTCAGATTCTCTGACATCATAATACCAATATGTCGATCTTCATTTGTGTAACTTTTTCAGAATGTTTCTGTAAGATTGGTTATTAAGAATTTCAAGATTTACTAAAAAAATTTAAGGTCAGATTCTCTGGTGTGTAATTTTCTGAGTACAGCTGTCTGTACTGTATTGTCTATGCATGCTGCAATCATTCACTGTCATGGCGTTGCTATGGCAACACTTCTGAACATCTGCCTACACAAGTGTAGTAACATCCATTGTGTCTCACAGCAATGTACTATGATTCCTATTAATACATCTCCATTAATCGGTGAGTTTTCTAGTATATCAATTTGTATTCATTTTTTAACATTAAAATTGTCAAAAATCTTTACAGAAGCTCTTCGCTATGGATAATGGCAGCATTTCAAGCTATAAATTCAACAAATCCGGGACAGATTTCCAATACAGAGGAGAGATTTATTGCCCTAATTCATCATTTTAAGCACTACGGTGATTGCTACACGATATAAAAATTACGTGCTTCATAATCACGGGTCTAAACGTTCAATCCATGAAAGTAATTGTGGTTTTACATATTGTCATTTAATAACTACACAAATGACAAATAGATGATAGAACAGAAAGATATATGAGGGGATGGAATCGGATATCTTCCCACAATTACTCTTCACATGACAATCAACATCAATATAAAATCAAAATCAATCTTTTAACCAGTTGTAATACAGAGTGACACATATAAAACTGATGTTGAAAAAAGTTGCTGTATATCTGTGATTTGAAGGACTAGGAACGTGAAAATGTAAAAGTTTAACGAAATATTAAAGTTAATTTTAATTTAATTAAAAATATCACTCGTAAACAAATTGGGATAATTAATAAATACGGGGAATATAAAGACAGAAATAGTTATTTTAATTTAATCTAATTTTAAAGTACGTAACTGCTATCCATTTCTAAATGAATCGAATTCCCTGTAATGACTTTTATTGTCATTATAATTTCAAACAACTCATTGACGTCATATTGATGTGTGAATCGTTTCGACTATCAATTGCATTGTTGTTTAGAGACTAGGCCGCGTGGAATGAGGAAGAATAATTAATGTTAAATTTAAATATCGGGGGTACGAAAACAGAAATGAAAATAAATATTAAACTTTCATTTTAAATCTCAAACTATCCTTACCATCCTTGCCACCCCGACTATAATGATGTAATCACAGTCTAGTATATACAGTCACGAAGCTCAATACGTAGGGAATATGCATCCACAGATAGTTGCTAACCACTAGGATCGCTACTATCGCCTCATCACAGACAATGCGAAACACTACCAGCACAGTCTATTGTTCTCAGTACCCCCATCAACTCAAGCTTCGTGACTGTATACTAGACTGTGATATAACAACAGAAATTTGAGTGAAAAATAAATATCAATAAAGGTCTTAAAACAACAATAGGCTTTGCAGTACGTTCTGTATTTATTTTGTTTAGTTACCAAAGCCCCCGTAAAACGAGAGATCTTTACCAAAACATAAAAATTCTACGGCCAAGTTCAAAAGTGAAACAATTAAAAATTTAAATCTTTGGTAAACCTGTATTTTAAAGCTTGTATTGCTGTGAAAAATGAAAGTATTGCCGAAATTACTACAAATTCTGTTAATAATGTTTTATATATGATATTAGTTTCAAATTAGAGTGTGTTAATTTGATTTTTCACAGCAAAATGAAGATTTAAAATCCAATCGAATTTAATGAGAGTTCTAATAAACACCAGTACACAATCCTGTAAAAAAAATAGTAATATACGTTACAAGAGCGGTATGTTGACGTTTTCATGTTCGAGGAAAAGATTGAAAAAGCGAAACGTAGTTGAGCTTTTTTTAATTTCCGAGTACATGAGAACAAACATACCGCTCGTGTATCGTACATTATTTTGTGCGAAGATCGTTTATTACATACCTGAAAGAGGAATTTCTAATTAGTTGCAATGAAATCTCCATCTTGGTTTCTGTTCAATGACGGCAACTTTGGAAAACAAATATATCTATCTTCAACATTGTTGCTATAAATGTTTTCTGTGTTTACTATACTCCAGCAGGCCGTGATATACGTCTGTCTTTTTTTTCCCCCAGTCTATGATGAGTCTGGAATCTTGTTGATTTTTTCACGGCTTCCTTAATGTTACTTGCATTACAAATGCAGTAACTTTTGTGGTGTTGTAGAGTTTACTTAATTTTTACAAATATTTAAAAACAATAATTAACAGTACAATTTAGGTGAAATTGCAGTGGTAAGTTTCCAATTTATAATTATTACTATATTGAACGTCTCTAAAAATAATATGTTAAAAGCCTAAAGCAGTAAAATCAATATGTCGCTTAAGCTGTAAGAAGAGGGAAATTGTTATGCGTGTTAGGTTGGGAATACTGAATGTGGTATTTCACACTTACCGCGTATTGGTTTTGTGCGGAAAGCAAGCAAATACGCACGATCTCGCACAAAAGTGTATTGTGTGACTAAAATTCTATGACGAAAACAATTTATTTAGTATTTAGTATTCATTTATTTAACCTGGTACAGATAAGGCCGTCAGGCCTTCTCTGCCCATCTACCAGGAGATTCCAACTATAATACCAGGAGATTCCAACAATTTGACTAGGAATTTAAAGAGGAAATCGGATACATATTTACCCACATTATATTCTATTTGAACGCATCGGGAAATCAACTCCTTCCTCCTACGTATGAAAAAGAGCTGTTTATAAACTAGCCGAACCCGTGCGCTCCGCTGCACCCATTAGAAATAAATATAAAGTAATTACATAATTATTTTAGGAAATACAGGAAACGAATGCCTATCAAGTTTTCTGTGCATAAGAAGCTATTTTAATCTTACCTGTCCTCGATTCACTCAGAAGTTACTGTAATAACATTATAGCATTATGTCCATCTAGAGAAACTACACTTTCCAATGGTGAATTAATAATTAATTATACAAATCGGTTAATTTAGCTTCCGATATTACTTCATACAAACACAGAAACATTCTCTGTAGGCTATGTTTCATAGCTTTCGATTGTTGTTGTCCAAGGCCCCTTATAGACGAAGTCATTTGTTTTCATTTCATTACACCGCCTTAGATGGCATTATATTTTAATTTTAAAACTCATTTATCTCATTAAATATCAGTCCTATCAAAATTTTGTATAGAATAAAATTTATCGGCAATCATTTTTAAAGAAACTTTTGTTATGTAACATATTTCACAAAAATTAATAATAAGGAGATATTTAGATTTATTTAATTCAAGCCCCCCTTATAACCCACTTTTTAAATAAAATATTTTGAATGCCATATAGCCTAAAATCTAAGTTACAACGAACTTAATGTATATTCCAATTTTCATATAAATCGGTTCAATCATTATCGCGTGAAAAGGTAACAAACATCTAGACAGACAGACATACAAACAAACGTTTCAAAAAAGCGATTTTCGGTTTCAGGGCGGTTAATTATATATGTTAGGACCAATTATTTTTCGAAAATTACCAGGAAAATTTCGGCTACAGATTTATTATTAGTATAGATATTATTGGCAATTTAAAAAATCCGACCAGATAATATGCTTGTTCATGTTTCAGTACGACCAGCAATTGACTGTACCGGACCACTTTGCATAATCACTAGTGAAAGTGCAGGAATACAGCGTACAGCATATATTACAGATATTTGTGTTACAATTGAAAAGGAAAACAACTGAAGACCAACAAACAGGAAATTCACGCCAGCTGTATCAGCTGACACGTCATAGCGGAGATAAGACGGTGCACAACGCCTTCAACCTGTTGTTATAGTAGGTTCGAGCCCTGTGAACATGATTTTACCAGGCGCCAGCGTAAACTATAGGTATTAGTATGGTTACTTTTAACGACGTTGTATCAACTGCATGGTTATCTAGCGTTGAGGTTCGAACCCACTCCCAAGCGCAGTCTTGAACCACGAGCCTAGCTCCCTAGCGGTAGCAATGGTAGGAGGTGCAATATTAGTTGTAGCGATAGCAATGGTAGCAGTAGTAATAGTAGTTGCAGAAATAGTAGCAATAGTAGTAGTAGTAGTAGTAGTAGTAGTAAAATATTAGCATTTGGCTAATAATAATAATAAATAATAATAATAATAATAATAATAATAATAATAATAGTAGTATAAAATATTAGCATTGGGCTAATAATAATAGTAATAGTAATAATAATAATAATAATAATAATAATAAAATATCAGCATTGGGTTAATAATAATAGTAATAATAATAATAATAGTAGTAGTAGTAGTAGTAATAATAATAGTAGTAGTAGTAGTAAAATAGTAGTACAATATTAGCATTGGGCTAATAATAATAGTAATAATATTAAAGTAATAGTAATAGTAATAGTAGTAGTAGTAGTAAAATA
>JAJSOF020000011.1:12584859-12762359 GCA_025594305.2 Periplaneta americana | reverse complement strand
TTCAGATAGCTTTTGACACTATCTGCAGGCTACTACTGTAAAGTATAAAGACAGTTTTATCAACTAGACAAAGAGTTCGCAGGCTCAAATGTGGGTGATTTTGTAACGGAGCGAAACAAGACGAAAGAAACGGGAGCAAATTTAGCCCGCGATTTCCATATTTCCGAGAACTGAGTCGCGGAGAACCTGATTCGAACCCTCAGCGTGGACGAAACCAGTTGCCTCGTCTTGACCAGGACACTTGTCCAACCGACGCGACGGACGGTTCAAAATGCGAGAAAAGTGCTGTCTCACTTCACAAAGATCACTTCGTTAGTTGAAGCCAGTTGAGTAGGCGGAAAGTAATGCATTGCTAAGTTATCGAAAGAGAAAATGTTATTCCTTTCCTAATGTGCTTTAAAATGACGCTAAATTATATTTAAACAATATTCATAATACAAAAGTTTCATTATTTTATCGCTGAAGAATTGTTGAAAGATTTAAACCTAGCTACGCTAAATTGGCAACATTGACATCGAGCGCGGGAAAGTCTGGAAATTCATTGTTGACCGCAGTGTTGCCAATTCGATTCTTAAAAATCGCTATGAAACAGTGAAAAAACCGCTAGATAGATATATTTTCAATGTAAAGTTGAAATAATTTTCCCGTTGTGAGTGTTAAAAAAACCTGCTAAATTCCTATATCAGCAATTCAAAAGTATTATAAGTTTTACCCGCTAAACTAAGCACAGAAAAACGCCAGATCTTAGCGGGAAAACCGCTGAATTGACAGCACTGACTGGCCGCGAACTGGTGGAGTTTATAGAAATTTCTTCTACCTTCAAAGAACAGTACGTTTAGTGTTGCCAATCCGTTGGGAATTTTCCCATTTTTTGAGAAATTTTAAAAATAAATTTGTATAATGGGAAATGCAAAGAAATGGGAATGGTTTTTAAGAAAATGTAATAGGAATAATAGTAGAAAATATGTAGCCACTGGAAAAGAACAAAAGTTTATTACGGTTCAGTCCGAATTTCCATTGCAAGGATGCGTTTCTCCCCCAATTCATTCATTCATTCATTTATTCATTTGTTCATTGATTCGTTCATTTATTGATTTACTCATTCATTCGTTCACTTATTCACTCATTCATTCGTTCGTTCATTTATTCACTCATTCATTCGTTCGTTCACTTATTCACTCATTCATTCGTTCGTTCACTTATTCACTCATTCATTCGTTCGTTCACTTATTCACTCATTCATTCGTTCGTTCATTTATTCACTCATTCATTCATTCATTCGTTCACTTATTCACTCATTCATTCGTTCATTTATTCACTCATTCATTCGTTCGTTCATTTACTCATCCACTCATTCATTCATTCGTTCACTTATTCACTCATTCATTCGTTCATTTATTCATTCATTCATTCGTTCATTTCCTCATCCACTCATTCATTCATTCGTTCATTTATTCGCTCATTCATTCGTTCATTCATTCATTCGTTCATTTATTTATTCATTCATCCATTCATTAACGTTCATTTATTCATTTAATCATTCATTCATTTACATCCACTGCCATTCATTTGTTGTTCATTTATTCCTCACTCATTCATTCATTTAACTAAATTCATTCATTCATTCATTCATTCATTTACCCATCCACTCATTCATTTGTTCGTTCATTTATTCACTCATTCATTCATTCGTTCATTTACTCATTCATTCATTCGTTCATTTATTCATTCATTCGTTCATTTATTCATTCATTCATTCGTTCATTTATTCACTCATTCATTCATTCCTTCATTTACTCATTCATTCATTCGTTCATTTACTCATCCACTCATTCATTCATTCGTTCATTTACTCATCCACTCATTCATTCATTTATTCACTCATTCATTCATTCCTTCATTTATTCATTCATTCATTCGTTCATTTATTCACTCATTCATTCGTTCATTTATTCACTCATTCATTCGTTCACTCACACATTTATTAATTCATTCATTCGTTCATTTATTCACTCATTCATTCGTTCGTTCATTTATTCATTCATTCATTCGTTCGTTCATTTACTCATCCACTCATTCATTCGTTCATTTACTCATTCATTCGTTCATTTATTCACTCATTCATTCATTCGTTCATTTATTCACTTATTCATTCGTTCGTTCATTTATTCACTCATTCATTCGTTCATTTACTCATTCATTCGTTCATTTACTCACTCATTCATTCATTCGTTCATTTATTCACTTATTCATTCGTTCGTTCATTTATTCACTCATTCATTCGTTCATTTATTCATTAATTCGTTCATTTATTACTCATTCATTCGTTCATTTACTCATTCATTAATTCATTCATTTATTCATTTATTCATTTACATTCATTCATTCGTTCGTTCATTTATTCACTTATTCATTCATTCGTTCATTTACTCATTCATTCGTTCATTTACTCACTCATTCATTCATTCGTTCATTTATTCACTTATTCATTCGTTCATTCATTTATTCACTCATTCATTCATTCGTTCATTTACTCATTCATTCGTTCATTTATTCACTCATCACTCATTCATTTACCCATTCGTTCATTTTTTTACATTCATTCATTCACTCATTCATTCATTCATTTCATTTATTATTCATTCATTCATTCACATTCATTAATTCATTTACATTCACTCATTCATTCGTTCATTTATTCACTCATTCATTCGTTCATTTATTCATTCATTCATTCGTTCATTTATTCATTCATTCGTTCATTTACTCACTCATTCATTCGTTCTTTCGCTCATTCATTCATTATTCGTCCACTCGTTCATCCATTCACTCATTCACCTCGAGTATTTCCACTCAATAGTCGAGGAAATATTGGGTATGTGGGTATGTATATAGGCCTACATGAACAGCAAATGAAATACGCTCTACTACAGTGTTAACGAAAGTGTATTATTGTACAGATCTTTTAATATATCTCTGCCTGTGAGTGACCGGTAAATTTCAAGCGGCTTATCTTGATCGTTGGCGTCAGAACATTAAAAAGCATTGCAACTTTATATTGCCTCTCTTCCCCCTCACCGCAAAGTGTGACGTTGCACAGAGGCAGAGATATAATAAAAGATCCGAATTTAATACTTCAATAATTCAAGTATAAGCATATCACGAAATCATTGGGATTTCCTTAAATCATTTGTTACTAATTTGTTTTTTTATTATTTCTTTTTAGCTTTAATCTTTTTTCAGGTTCCTTTTCATTCGAAATAAATAGAATTTCTTTCTGTTTCCCTTTTCTTCATTTGGTTCCGACAGGTTTCAGTATTGTAATCGTTACAGTTTTTCCATCTTTTTCTCAGAATTTTACAGCAATCATAAGATCAGACTTTCAGCTGTTAATTTCTGTCGCTTGTATGAGTTACAGAGGTGTGAAAATTATTAGAATAATCTTAATTTTAAAGGTTTTTTAATAGTTCCTTCACAAATATTAATTGAATTGATGAATATTGGTATATATTACTATACTGATGTAGGATATATTTACTACTAACAATCCCGGAAAGCATTGTTGTACATTGGTATTTTTCTTATTTTACAATTGTTATGGGAATTAAGAAATTATTATATTATGTTGGCGGAATTGGAAACATAAAAAATTATATGCACAAAACAGATGTATACGTTCATTTGAACCTTCACAACAATGTAAACGCAAAGAACAATTTGTTTAAAGCATTTGTTAATTAATTTTTTATGTTTCCAATTCCGCCAACATAATATAATAATTTCTGAATTCTCATAACAGTTGTAAAATAAGAAAAATACCAATGTACAACAATGCTTTCCGGCATTGTTAGTAGTAAATATATCCTACATCAGTATAGTAATATATACCAATATTCATCAATTCAATTAATATTTGTGAAGGAACTATTAAAAAACCTTTAAAATTAAGATTAAATCTAATAATTTTCACACCTCTGTATAAAGATCTTAATTCAAAACGCCAGTTTTCGACGTGATCATTTCTGAATAAAACGAACATGAACTATGATGTACGTAGATAGCATATTATGTACTGTATTACACGCTGAAGGAACATGAAGGAGCGCTACAATCTGTAAGAAGCAGATAACAGCAAACGAGTGCCCACTCTGACAATGCAGACTCCTTGTTCTTTGAACAGCACTTATCACACCCTTGTTAATCGCTTCGGAACTCTGCATTAGCACCCAATTAAATATTAAACAGCAAGCAACAACTTGTCGAGAATGATCCAAGTCTTTGCGATGATATGGAAGTGGGAATTCATTACAGCGAACTAGCATGCCGTATGTATCCTGTGTATTGTGGAACATAGGCCTTGGTATTTAACACTGCGATAAGAGATCTATGTATAAAACCAATGAACAAAAGTAAACAAAAATAAACAAAGAAAAATAAACAAGAAATAAACAAAGGAAAAAAATAAAGAAACTAAAAATGAATAAAGAAATGAAAAATAAATAAACAAAAAAAAATGTAATAAATGAAAAAAATAAAAAAAAGCGAAGTAAAAAAAAAAAAACAAAAAATAAGCACACTAAAATAAATAAACAACAAATAAACAAAGGAAAAATAAATAAACGAAAAATAGACAAAAAATAAATAAAAAACAAAAAAAGAAACAAAACAGTACAAAAATAAAAGAAATGAAAAATGGAAAAATTAAAGTATCTAAGAATTAATTAATAATTCATTCATTAAATGAATAAATAAAATAAATAAAATGAATAAAGTAAATAAGTAAATAAATAGGTAAGATTACAGTTAAATATATAAGTCAACAAGACAATTGGTAAATAAATAAAATAAATACATGAATAAGAAATAAATGAATAAGTAAAGTAAATAAATAATTGAACAAACAAATAAATAAAATAAATAATTACAAAATAAACAAACAAATAAATCAATAAAAATCAGTAGCTAAATTAATTAAAAATAAATAAACAAACAACTAAATAAAATATAAAAATAATAAAATAAATAAATAAACAAAATAAATAAAAAAAATAAATATAAATAACAAAACATATTAGAAAATAAATAAAAATAAAATATATAAATCAGTAGCAAAATAAATAATAAAATAAACAAACATATAACTAAGTAAAAAAAGAAATAGATAAATAACAAAATACATATTACTTAGACGTCTATATAAAATAAAAATAATATATATATATATATATATAGCAAAATAAATTATAAAATAAATAAACATATAACTAAGTAAATAAAAAAATAGATAAAAACAAAATACATATAAAATAAAAATAAAGAAAAAAAATCAATAGCAAAATAAATTATAAAATAAATAAAATATAACTAAGTAAATAAAAAGAAATAGATAAATAACAAAATACATATTACTTAGAAGTCTATATAAAAATAAAGAAAAAAAAATATCAAAGCAAAATAAATTATAAAAAAATATATAACTAAGTAAATAAAAAGAAATAGCAAAATAAATTATAAAATAAATAAACTAGCAAAATAAATTATAAAATAAATAACAAAGTAAGAAAATAAAAGATAAATAACAAAATACATATTACTTAGAAGTCTATATAAAAATAAAGAAAAAAATATATATCAATAGCAAAATAAATTATTAAATAAATAAACATATAACTAAGTAAATACAAAATAAGTAGAAAAATAACAAAATAAATATTACATAGAACGGTATATAAAAATAAAATAAATGAATAAATAAATAAATATAAATCAGTAGCTAAATAAATTATAAAATAAATAAACATATATTTAAGTCAATAAAAAATAAGTAGAAAAATAACAAAATAAATATTACATAGAACGTGTATATAAAAATATGAATAAAAAATAAAATAAATGAATAAATAAAATAAATAAACATAGATAAATAAAAATTAGAAAAATAAAAATAAACAGCTAAATAATAAAATAAATAAAGTAAATAAAAAATAAGTAGAAAAATAAAATAAATATTACACAGAACGTATAAAATAAAATAAAAATAAAAAATAAAATAAAATAAATAAATTATAAAATAAATAAATAAGCAAACAAACAAATAGAAAAATAAGAAAATAAATATTACATAGAACGTGTATATAAAAATAAAATAAATGAATAAATCAATAAATAAATTATAAAATAAATAAATATATAAATAAATAAAAAAAATAGAAAAATAAAAAAAATCGTGTATATAAAAGTAAAATAAATGAATAAATAAGTAAATAAAAAAAGCAAACAAACAAATAAATAAATCCGTTGGTAAATCAATTACAAAATAAATAAATATAATTAAATAAATAAAAAATACATAAAAATAAATAAATAAATAAATAAATAAATAAATAAAATAAATAAATAAATAAATAAATAAATAAATTAAAATTTACAGTGTTGAAAGCAGTTCGCTTACTAGCTTGCCCATCGCAATTTCCTGCTATAGGAATGGAACTCAGGTTCCCTGGTTCCAGAGCCAAATGCTTGCCCTGGAGCGTAGTTTGCAGAAACGTCTTGAAATTTGCAACTGAGACAAAAAACTTAAATATCCGCGGGGACAATGAAATATGTTATGCAAATCAGGTTCATCCACCCTGCTTGGAGGGAGGGAGCCACGTGCCGGCGAACACTGCAGGGGGACGTCATGTGCGAAGGGCTGAGAATGTCTGCGGTGTACCACATGAGGGGGCGGAGCGACTCACGGCCGAATCGATACGGGGCAGAGTTCTTATGGTACGAGTAGGTGCACCTTCGCACGTGGTAATCTCGTTCAGGTTTCGTTATATTCTGGAAATCAACGACAATGCCTTTTGTGCGAGATCGTGCGTATTTGCTTGTTTTCCGCACAGAACCAATACGCGGTAAGTGTGAAATACCACATTCAGTATTCCCAACGTAACACACATAACAATTTCCCTCTTCTTACCGCTTAAGCGCGACATTCATTTTACTGCTCTAGGCTTTTAACATATTATTTTTAGAGACGTTCAATACAGTAATAATTATAAATTGAAACTTACCACTGCAATTTCGCCTAAATTGCAATGTTAATTATTGTTTTTAAATATTTACAAAAATTAAGTAAAGTCTACTACTCTACGAAACTTATTGCATTCCTGATACAAGTAACATTAAGGAAGCCGTGAAAAAATCAACAAGATTCCAGATGCCGATGTTATTACTGCAATATGTTATATAAATAATATTGTTAAAATATTAAAATGAAAAATAAATCATTACATAACCTTACCGTTTGTTTTAAGTTCGCATTTATAGACTGGGGGAAAAAAAGACAGACGTATATCACGGCCTGCTGGAGAATAGTAAACACAGAAAACATTTTATAGCAACAATGTTGAAGAACGATATTTTGGTGTTCCGAAGTTGCCGTCATTAAACAGAAACCAACATGGAGATTTCATTGCAACTAATTAGAAATTCGTCTTTCAGGTATGTAATAAACGATCTTCGCACAAAATAATGTACGATACACGAGCGGTATGTTTGTTTTCATGTTCTCGGAAATTAAAAAAGCTCAACTACGTTTCGCTTTTTCAATCTTTTCCTCGAACATGAAAACATCAACATATCGCTCTTGTAACGTATATTACTATTGCGTTATACCAAAAAGCCTTGGGAAATTTTATGAACCGTTAAGCCATACAGTCAAATTTTATATTTAAGGGCGGACAGAGGTGAAATTTTTGGAATTTTGATAAAAAAAATTCAGATTTAGTGATTTTTAGATAAAAATATTTTAAACTTTTAAGAATATCCCTACAATATTTCATTTGTCTATGACACTTGGAACAATTGTTTACGTCATCATTTTTAAAGGCGTGCATCACGTAAACATGACTTTGATGTGTCCGCGTCACCGTTTTTGGCGTGTGAAATAAGTAATGGGAACGTTAAGTGCGAGTGTTTTACATTTGCCACAGCCAGTCTGACAACTGTATTTGACAAATGGCTGATGTGACGTCAGCTGCACTAGCAACATGCTCACAAACTGGGCACTATATATTTAGGACACACGCCAAAAACGTTGGCGCCAGCTGTACCTCTGCTGTCAACCGCAGTCAACTTGTAATAGTTCGTTATCTTTTACAAATATATGTCACTTATTTTCGATAGTCAGATGTTGGTTGTGTTTAGAAATTTATTTTTCTTGGGGTTGTTTTCAGGGTTTTTATATAAACACACGTGAGAACCCATGTGGTTTGTTGTTGTTTACAAATTTAATTTGGTTTGTGTTATGTGTTTATAATCGTTTATATTTTATTTATGCCGAAACATTTACGTAGGCCTAAATATAGCGAAATAAGCGTAATTGTAGCATATCTGACAAAGATAAGGGCTGAAAATACTGCCAAAAAGAGGGATATGAAGCTGGAAACTTCGGAAAATACAGGTTTATTGAATATGTGGTTTTTCGTATAGATGTACCATGCAAAATTTCAAACATGTCTTTTCTTCGTTGTAATATTTTGATACTTTTGTCATATCCACAATGTGAAAAATAAGACTCTGAAATTTTTACACAATATTCTCTAAAATATACTTCTCAAAATGATCAATGGAATTTTTTGTCAGGGCTGAACTTAATTTAAAAAATAATACACGTAAAATTATTATTATTACCTTTCTGTCAACGAAAATAAAACCATAATTATTCCATTCTCATTATCTGAAAAATGTAACAAACCTCTTACATCTAATATTAAGTATTAAATTACATAATTCTGATAGTTGTCTTATACAGTGTAAATGTCCGATTATTAAAGAGTCCTCTGAAGTTAAGTATTTAGGCATAATTTTCGATAATCATTTAAAATGGAACCAACACATTCATTACCTTTGTAATAAATTACGTAAAATAGTATATTATTTTGTTTTATTGAGGAATTACTTGTCAATAAGTTTATTACGCACAATATATTTAACTTTATTTCAATCGGTAATTATGTATGGAATTATAGAATGGGATAGCTCATTTAAATCCAATTTTAATCCACTTTATTTATTACAGAAGAAAATAATTAAAATATATCTTCATAAACCTGAAGATTTTCCATCTCAAAAATTGTTTTTAGACTTTAATGTACTTAACGTAAGACAAATTTATTATATTGTATTAATAAAATTCATACATAAATATCGAAACAATTTTGAATTGTATTCTCATAGTTATGAAACAAAAGGTATGAATTCTTTAAGATTGTTTGAACCAAAATGCAACACTGTTACAGTATTTAATCATAGTAGTAATTTAGGCCCAGAATATATACTTACTTACTGGCTTTTAAGGAACCCGGAGGTTCATTGCCGCCCTCACATAAGCCCGCCATCGGTCCCTATCCTGAGCAAGATTAATCCATTCTCTACCATCATATCCCACCTCCCTCAAATCCATTTTTATATTATCTTCCCATCTACGTCTCAGCCTATCTAGAGGTGTTTTTCCCTCCGGTCTCCAAACTAACACTCTATATGCATTTCTGAATTCGTCCATACGTGCTACATGCCCTGCCCATCTCAAACGTCTGGATTTAATGTTCCTAATTATGTCAGGTGAAGAATACAATGCGTGCAGTTCTGTGTTGTGTAACTTTCTCCATTCTCCTGTAACTTCATCCTTCTTAGCCCCAAATATTTTCCTAAGCACCTTATTCTCAAAAACCCTTAACCTATGTTCCTCTCTCAACGTGAGAGTCCAAGTTTTACAACCATAGAGAACAACCGGTAATATAACTGTTTTATAAATTCTAACTTTCAGATTTTTTGACAGTAGACTGGATGACAAAAGCTTCTCAACCGAATAATAACAGGCATTCCAAGAATATATAAGAAATTTATATTTAAATATCCTAATCTTGTTAATTCTAATAGTTCTAGTATTAAATTTAAAAAGTTATGTATGGATTTTATAAAAATTGTAAATTTAAATTTATACACTATAATTGCACAGTAGACATAAGACAAATTGTATTGTATAATTATTAATTTCAATTCAGGAATCCGCCCCTGAGCACAAGTTCTCTTTCAGGGGCGAGCTAAAGTTTTTTCTGTATATATTATATGTTATGTAATAATTATTAGCAAATAAATAAATAAATAAATAAATAAATAAATAAATAAATAAATAAGAATTCTCTCTTAACCAAGTCATATCCTTTTTGAAATGCATTTAAATATGCAAAATAAAAATATATATGCATTTAAAAGGGAAATACGTTTCGTAAATATGCGTCACGTGATCAGCAGCTTCACAGGTCTGATTTTGGTCACGATCGTTTGAAGTAACTCGGAAATTATTCTGAGGAAGTGTCACACGAGTACAAGAAGTGCGTCAAACAGCCTAGGAAACGAATGCCTTTACATCAGGCGCTTGATTGTTTAACACAATTCAACGTTTATGTGTTGATAATAGTAATTTCAGCTTCTTCGCGAAGGGATGCCTACCAAGCACGCCTTTGTTCAAATCCCGCACTACAATAGAAAGGTAGGAAGTCCCAGCTGAAATGACGTGACTGCTTTTTGTATCTCCCCTTCTCGAAGGTCGGCAGCCAGGTGATATGGCTAACAGGATAACGTTCGAGGGCTGACCAAACTTGCGTTCTGTCTTGCGCCATGTCAGTCAGGCCCTTCTTTGTCAGCTTTGTAACCTTGTAAGGAGTTGTGATGGAATTTATAGACTAGGGAGCCACGATATCGATCACACACAGCGAGATCAGATGCAGCACGGTGGGAAGTGAGTGCATTTCAGTTCCGAGAAAAAACTGGTTTGGCTGTCGAAGAGTCAGTCTCTAAACTACCCCAACATGGGAGAGCTTCATTCGAGTCCTAGACAGGTGATGTAGCTCTGCTTCCAATCAGTAGCCCATTGTGTTTCATCATAACACTAAATACTTAAATATACGCTGAGATAATATAATAATGAACAGGGAAAGGATTTATATGTAAATACATATTTACTTATAAAGCTAATATAATTTATATTTTGCATTATCTTTATGTTTCACAATGTGTAGGGTTGAAAAATCCTACTTTTATTTTCCATATTTTTCCATATTTTAGAGTTTAGTACATATTTTCGTTAATTTCCATATATTTTCCATATTTCATATAAAACAGTCCATATTATATTAGGTTTAACAATAAAACAAAACAAAATTCCATTAACTTTTAAAAATACATTTCAACAATAGAGATTTAAACACATGTTCAGTAATCCCTTTAACATCAGAGTTATTTGAAAATTAGCAGTCCTATCAACAATGGGAAAGTAAGTTACAAAACTGTATTAATTTAATTTAAAATTTTTAACAGACTTCAGTTGTGCAGCTCAACAGTTAAATGCCAGTCAGAGTACACATAGGTTCAGTTTTGTAAATCATACTATAAAGACAGTAAATATGCCAAAAGTACGTCATTCAGTCAATTTAAAATCAAAACTAACAAGTTACATTTCAGAATTTAAAGAAGATGGTTTATCAACTGACAATAAAATATTATTTTGTAATTTGTGTCAGTGTGCAGTATCATCTACACAAAAGTTCCTGGTGCAACAACACATTACAACTAGTAAACATCAGGCCAACAAACAACTAAATTCCAAGCAGAGACAATTGTTTTTAACACAACCAACAACATCGAATGTAAGATCTGAGTTTAACATCGACCTGTGCCGTTCTCTCATCTCTGCTGATATTCCTCTCTACAAACTAAAGAATAAGGTCTTCAGGGAATTCCTTGAAAAATATACTCAACATACAATCCCGGATGAGTCAACACTTAGGAAGACGTATGCTCCATCCATCTACGATGAGACAATACAGAAGATAAGAGATGAAATTAAAGATAGTTCAATTTGGGTTTCCATTGATGAGACTCCCGACAAAGAAGGTAGACTTGTTGGTAATGTAGTTATCGGTTTGTTAAGTGAACAATATTCTGAACGAATTCTTTTACATTGTGATGTTCTAGAAAAGTGCAATAACAAAACTATAGTTAAACTGTTCAACGAAGCTATGGGTATCCTGTGGCCAAAGGGTATTATGTACGATAATGTGTTATTCTTTATTAGCGATGCTGCCCTTATATGGTCAAAGCTGGACAAGCATTATCTGTTGTATATCCTAAATTGACTCATTTTACTTGTGTGGCGCATGCATTTCATCGTGTGGCAGAAGTGGTCAGAGACAATTTCCTAAAGTAGATTTGTTGATTTCATCAGTGAAAAAGTATTTCTCAAAGCTCCCAGTAGAGTTAACGTGTTGAAAGAAATGTACCCTGAAATTCCATTGCCACCAAAGCCAATTTTAACTAGATGGGGTACATGGCTAGAAGCAGTTGAATATTATGCCGAACATATAGACTCTATTAACAATGTTCTCCTTGCATTGGACTCTGAAGATGCAGTCTCAATTGATACTGCGAAAACAGTTACCTGTGACATAAGTGTGAAGAATGACTTAGCTCACATTCAGCATACATTTTCATGCATCATAAAAACGCTCAAAAGTCTCCAAAATAGGCACCTTTCACTATCTGAAAGTTTTGAAATTATAAATAGTACTGTGGAACAACTGAATCGTGGTAGAGGTAAAGTTGCAGATGCAGTAAGAGCTAAGGTGGACACTGTACTTTCAAAAAACCCTGGATATGAAGAACTACAAAAGGTTGTTGCTGTGATGAGTGGTGAATCAACAGTGAAGATTAACTTGGACTTATCCCCAGCAGACATTGTGAAATTGAATTATGTACCAGTTACTTCTTGTGACGTCGAACGCTCTTTTAGTCAGTATAAATCTATCCTCAGAGACAATAGAAGAAGATTCACTTTTCAGCACTTGAAAGAAATGTTTGTAACCTATTGTTATGGTAACAGACAATAAAAATTGTGTTTTGTTGAAACTACATTGGAAGATAAGGTACGTCCATTATATTTTTGTTTAGTTTGATTAAAATGTACCAATATTTAACGTACATAGTCATTTTTTATAATTTTAAGTCCATATTTAATTCCATATTTTGGTAAAAATCCATATTTAATTCCATATTTTGTAAAAATAACTACATATATATTTACACATTTCATATATTTTTAGTCCATATAAATCCGTTCCCTGATAATGAAGTTAGGTAATGCAGCACTTGTACAGGGACATCATTTTATTTTTACTTCAATTTTTATTGTACCTGAGTTTTTGAATGTACTTCACTCCCACCCCTTCTACTAATGAAGTTCAACCGTCCTCCACACAGATCCAAGACCGCATATACAGTCATAGTAGCCTTACCGTCACAGTACGTTCCAAAAATATGTTCGCGTTTTCCAATGACGAAAGAGCTTTCAATATTGCATCATTTTCGCACAGGTACTGTCGTCCATTTGCCTACGTCGCATTCCGGTTTTCCCCCACCAGCTTCTATTCGCCTCTCTGTAAAGGCTAGTGGCTGGGCTGTCTTAGCTCTTTTCTGAGAACATTAATTTCTGTTAGTAATTGGACATCTAAGTAATATTATACCCATACAACTGTTTAAAATAACTTAAATAAAAGGGCCTCATTAAGTAATTAACTGTCACGTGATTTCTCTCCTTTCTACTATCCTGCGACATAACCACTTGGACGGACAGTAGATAGTATGTCTGAGTCATTTTATCTTTTCGGATCGGGCAGAAGTGAAGATTGAATTTACAGTACGTAAGGTACTCTTTTACAGAGTAGGTACAGAATTATTTCAACATGAGTTACTAGTACGAAGGACGAAACTGGTAATTGGAATTACATAGATTAGAACTGAAGCCTGTATCGAAATGAACCGCCACCATTTTGAAAAGTATGTTTAAATATAATTATTATGGTTATTTTTCAATTTAACTTCATTCTCTTATTGCACCCTATTGTGCTGTAGACAGTATAATATACACTGCATAATGAATACGTCCACATGGACAGCTCAGTTCGTGAGTAAAAACACTCATTGTTAATACTGTACTGTATTCTGATTAAACAAAAACCTAATGAAAATTATCAAACTCAAAAGCGTGATATTTCATAGTTTACTTAAATGGATGAACTACTTTTCTTCCCTCCTATACCTAGTAAAGTGATTTGTTTGTATATTACGGCATCGAACTCCAGTCGTGGAAGGGGGTAGCAACCGTTGATTCAAAGGTATAGCCAGGTTAATATCAGAAATGTTAGTAAAAATAAAATGATGTCCCTGTATAATTTTCCCCATAGCATCTAATTACAGTTCCTAAAAAATTGAGGGTTCAATTGTTATTGCTCTTGTTTTTTTACCAATGCGGGCTAAAGCAAGGAGATGCACTATCACCTTTACTTTTTAACTTTCCTCTAGAGTATGCCATTAGGAAATTACAGGATAACAGAGGGGGTTTGGAATTGAACGGGTTACATCAGCTGCTTGTGTATGCGGATGACGTGAATATGTTAGGATAAAATCCACAAACTACTAGGGGAAACATGGAAATTTTACTTAAAGCAAATAAGGAAATAGGTTTGGAAGTAAATCCTGAAAGGGCAAAGCATATGATTATGTCTCGTGACCAGAATATTGTACGAAATGGAAATATAAAAATTGGAGATTTGTTCTTTCAAAAGGAGGAAAAATTGAAGTATTTTGGAGCAACAGTAACAAATACAAATTACACACAAAAATAAATTAAACGCAGAATAAATATGGGAAATGCCTGTTATTATTCGGTTGAGAAGCTTTCAGAAAAAATAAAAGAATTTATAAAACAATTATATTACCGGCTGTTCTGTATGGTTGTCGACCATTTTGCAAAAATTGCCTGTGGTCACATGATAGAAGTTAATGACGTCACAATATGTCAATACATAGTGTAAAGTCTGTAGATTATGATCATATACGTCTAATCGTTTTTGTTACATTGTTGAAATTGAAATTATAGCAAGGTGTTGTTCATGAAATTCAGTACGACTCTCTCTCTCTCTCTCTCTCTCTCTCTATATATATATATATATATATATATATATATATATACAGGGACATCATTTTATTTTTACTAACATTTTTAATATTAACCTGGCTATACCTTTCTATTAACGATTGAAACAGGAAACACCGTTTGCTACCCTTTCCACGACGGACTTCGATGATACTGGCGTAAAATACAAATCACTTTACTAGGTATAGGAGGGAAGAAAAGTAGTTCATCCATTTATGTAAACTAGGAATTATCGCAATTTTGAGTTTGATAATTTTCATTAGGTTTTTGTTTAATCAAAATACAGTACTGTATTAAGAATAAATGTTTTTACTCACGAAATGAGCTATCCATTCGGAAGTATTAATTATGTAGTGTATATTGCACTGTTACAGCACATTAGCGTACTATATAGAGAATGAAGTTAAATTGAAAAATAATCATAATATAGATATTTAAACACATTTTAGAAAATGGTGGCCGTTCATTTCGATACAGGCTTCAGTTCTTTTGTGCATATTATCGCACTATAGACTATTGTACCTAATCCCAATTACCAGTTTCGTCCTTCGTACGAGTAACTCATGTTGAAATAATTCTGTACCTACTCTATAAAAGAGTACCTTACGTACTGTAAATTCAATCTTCACTTCTGCCCGATCCGAAATGATAAAATCACTCAGAAATGCTATCTACTGTCCGTTCAAGTGGTTTTGTCGCAGGGTTGTAGAAAGGGGGGGGGGAAATCACGTGACAGTTAATTACTTAAGGAGGCCCTTTTATTTAAGTTATTTTAAACACTTGAATAATATTACGTGGACGTCCAATTCCTAACAGAAATTAATGTTTTCAAAAAAGAGCTAAGATAGCCCAGCTACTAGACTTTACAGAGGGGCGAACAGAAGCAGGTGGGGGAAACCGGGATGCGACATAGGGAAACGGACGACAGTAGCCGTACGAAAATATGATTCAATATTGAAAGCTCTTTCGTCACTGGAAAACGCGAACATATTTCTGAAACGTACTCTACTCACTAACTCAGTACTGCTTACGCGCCCTCGGCTCTGTGTCGTGAACGGTTGGAACTTCCTTAGTAGAAGGGGTGGGAGTGAAGTACATTCCAAAACTCAGGTACAATAAAAATTGAAGTAAAAATAAAATGATGTCCCTGTATATATATATATATATATATATATATATATATTGGAATATGCGTGCCAAAAATGAATCAACTACGTAGCTCAAAAACTACAGAAGTTAGAAATTTCACCAATCTCCTTCCTTAAGCATGGTTTAGATAATCTACTCATGGTTACTCTAGAGTCAGCTGTACCGGTATTTTTATAAGCATATTATTATTTTAGTTAACTAAAAAATTTAATGTGTCTAGGTGTGATAATTCCATACAAAATCCACACAGCCAACCATTCCACACAGCAATCAAAATTCGATACATTTTGTGGAATTCCACAAAGTTTGGCAACATTGTCGAGATTTGAAATTATAAAATATAGATAAGGCCATCAGGCCTTCTCTTCCTCTCTACCAGGAGATTACAACTACAATATGAAGAATACGAATTTGAAATTGGGTGCTGGGCTTGGAAAGACGACCCTCAACGAACGGCGAGCCATGATAAATACTTACAAATGGCTTTTAAGGAACTCGAAGGTTCATTGCCGCTCACAAATAAGCCCGCCATCGGTCCCTATCCAGTGCAAGATTAATCCAATCTCTACAATCATATCCCACCTCCCTCAAATCCACTTTAATATTATCCTCCCATCTACGTCTCGGCCTCCCAAAGGTCTTTTTCCCCTCGGGTCTCCCAACTAACACTCTATATGGATTTCTGGATTCACCCACACGTGCTACATGCCCTGCCCATCTCAAACGTCTGGATTCAATGTTCCTAATTATGTCAGGTGAAGAATACAATGCGTGCAGTTCTGTGTTGTGTAACTTTCTCCATTCTCCTGTAACTTCATCCCTCTTAGCCCCAAATAGTTTCCTAAGAACCTTATTCTCAAACACACTTAATCTCTGTTCCTCTCTGAAAGTGAGAATCTAAGTTTCACAACCATAACTTTCAGATTTTTTGACATCAGACTGGATGACAAAAGCTTCTCAACCGAATAATAACAGCATTTCCCATATTTATTCTGTGTTTAATTTCCTCCCGATGTCATTTATATTTGTTACTCTTGCTCCAAGATATTTGAATTTTTCCACCTCTTCGAAGGATAAATCTCCAATTTTTATATTTCCATTTCGTACAATAATCAGGGTCACGAGACATAATCATAAATAAAGTAATCTAGTAGCTTGTGCAGCAAATGTTGCAAACTAAGTTCGTTAGACGTTCAAATAAACATTTTTCAGATTTATTTTCAATGAAGAATACTTATCTTTTCGATAGTTATTTGCTTCCATAATAATGATCATATGCCCTCTGAATGGATTTTTTAGGCCAAATACTTTTTCTTGAACCTATCCAACTTCAGTTTTTGAGTTTCAACGCGAAAACGCAAGTATCAATGTCAGGACGATAGCAGTAGCTATTTCAGGTCGTTGTGGATTGTAGGCAAAAGTTAAAAAAAATGTCAGGTTTGCTAAGCTTTCGAACAATAGCATTTTCGTATAGCTGCTGCATGTAGAACTTGAAATGTAGAGCGTAAAATCATTTTATCCTACTAAGAGTTGTTGCTGAAAAGATCTGGAGACTACAAAATTTTGTAGGCCTCTTATTTTATCAGTAAGTAATACCTTTTTATCTTTCCTTAGGAACTGTAATTTTTGCGCTCTCTCAAGCCGATACTGAAGACACATATCAATATCTACAATACACCGCCATTAAGTATATGAAAAAGATCCAACCCCACTGGGCTAATAAGTATAAAAATATTTGATTTTTAATAACAATATTATTATCTTACTTAAGTTTTGTAGTTATATCTAGCAGCCACTCAGTAAATTATAGAAATGAAGATCTAAATTAAGATATTCTATACACTTACTTACATAACCTCAAAACGTTTCACTTTCATGTCATCAATATAGCATCAATATTATGTACAATTAATGAAAAATAGACGCATCATGATATTAACTATAATAATATTTAATTTCTAATTGTAATAATGTCATCAAACCACCTCAAGTTTCATAGATTTGAATATCCAATACACAGCTGTACTCAGAAAATTATACACTGCAGAATCAGTTTTTAATAAAAATTGAATTGAGCTCTAAATATGTCGGCAATCCTGCAGGTCATGGCCTTCGTGTAATAGCCTATTGTTTATTGTAGTGTGTGTTTTGTTCTGAAATTCAATCAAGTTGGCCGTGATTCAATAAAATTAGTTCTCAAAACTGACAACAGATGGATTTTGGGAAATAGGAAAATTATGTAGGAAAATTGACATTTCACTGAAAACTACTACTTTTCCGAAAAACTTTGGATGCCAGGCATGAAAATGAGGGGTCACTCATTAAAATCCGTTCAGCCGTTTTCCCGTACTTTCCATTACCAGTTCAAATTATATATATATATATATATATATATATATATATATATATATATATATATACTGTAGATATAATAAAACGTGTCTTGCTTGGGCACCTCTGGGCCTCACCTGGCCAGGTTGGCCACCACTGCCTCATGTGGCGAGGTTCACGTTAGTGATAACAAGGCAGTGTAGCGACGACACGGCGGAGGAAGAGGGCAGTCAGTGCTGTGGCTCCCACGAGGACGGGCCGCTCTCGTGTTTGAATTAAGCATGACATTCGGCACGCTTGTGAATGACGGGGGTTGCTACCACTTCAACAGTCGATAAATAACCCCCCGTCATGGATCTCCACTGGGTGCATAGCAGATTAGCGGAGACAGTCACCGCTCTGTCCAAGCGAGAGCGGGCTAGTCTGTCCAAATCCCTGCAGAAGTACCTGCAGGTCATCCAACCGGCTTCAGTAAGTACCGCACAATACAACGAGTACGACAGAATTTACATTTTTTCTTGAATTTTACTCCAACCATACGAAACTTTAAAAAAATGTGGAAATTAACTAAAGTTTACCGAATAAACCAAAAACCTCCTTAAACATAACTACTATCTATAGAAAAATCTATATTCAAAGATTCTAAATCCATTGCACGTGCGTTTAAATCTGGTGATAATGGTGACTCAGAAGTTTTATATGATATTCTTATTGAATTTGGTATTCCCAAGAAACTAGTTCGATTGATTAAAATGTGTCTCAGTGAAACGTATAGCAGAGTTCGTATAGGTCAGTTTCTGTCAGATGCGTTTCCAATTCACTGTGGGCTAAAGCAAGGAGATGCACTATCACCTTTACTTTTTAACTTTGCTCTAGAATATGCCATTAGGAAAGTTCAGGATAACAGAGAGGGTTTGGAATTGAACCGGTTACATCAGCTGCTTGTCTATGCGGATGACGTGAATATGTTAGGAGAAAATACACAAACGATTAGGGAAAACACGGGAATTTTACTGGAAGCAAGTAAAGAGATAGGTTTGGAAGTAAATCCCGAAAAGACAAAGTATATGATTATGTCTCGTGACGAGAATATTGTACGAAATGGAAATATAAAAATTGGAAATTTATCTTTTGAAAAGGTGGAGAAGTTCAAATATCTTAGAGTAACAGTAACAAATATAAATGATACTCGGGAGCAAATTAAACACAGAACAAATATGGGAAATGCCTGTTATTATTCGGTTGAGAAGCTTTTATCATCCAGTCTGCTGTCAAAAAATGTGAAAGTTAGAATTTATAAAACAGTTATATTACCGGTTGTTCTGTATGGCTGTGAAATTTGGACTCTCACTTTGAGAGAGGAACATAGGTTAAGGGTGTTTGAGAATAAGGTGCTTAGGAAAATATTTGGGGCTAAGAGGGATGAAGTTACAGGAGAATGGAGAAAGTTACACAACACAGAACTGCACGCATTGTATTCTTCACCTGACAATTAGGAACATTAAATCCAGACGATTGAAATGGGCAGGGCATGTAGTACGTATGAGTGAATCTAGAAATGCATATAGAGTGTTAGTTGGGAGGCCGGAGGGAAAAAGACCTTTAGGGAGGCCGAGATGTAGATGGGAGAATAATATTAAAATGGATTTGAGGGAGGTGGGATATGATGGTAGAGACTGGATTAATCTTGCTCAGGATAGGGACCGATGGCGGGCTTATTTGAGGGCGGCAATGAATCTCCGGGTTCCTTAAAAGCCATTTGTAAGCAAGTAAGTAAATAAGTAAGTAAGATACTGAAATAGCGTAATAGCGAGATGGTATTTTGGCGAGATGAATCTAAACATTTCCATGGGATTACCAGACATTCGGCTTATAGGTCGGGAAAACCTCTGAAGAAACTGAACCATGCAATCAGAGCAAACGAGATTCGAAGACACGCCCATTGTTTGTGATTAAGATCTACGGGGATATTGATAATAATAATTATAAAGTATAAAAAGAGGCAGAATAGTTTTCTGGAGATGGAATAGCTCATCAAGGTCTGATGATGATGATGATGATGATGATGATGATGATGATATATTTTATCCGACAAGTAATTAATAATATAATGGCATAGCGCGCTTGCCTACTGATTCCAGTTTGCGCTCACTCTTGGGTTCGAATCCCTTTTGAGTTATTTGGCTGAATTTTCCCCAGATTTCCCCAAATTTTAAGGTAAATGTCATAATCCCATAGCGAAACTTGGGACTCATCTAACCATATACCATCTCTATGCCTGGAACTCTCCGAGGACAGACTATAGTACAGCTGTGCAGATTTTAACACATTATTTCTTCAATAAGAGTACAGGAAAAATTGTAAGAAATGAAGCTGTGCTAGAAAGAATGGGTGAAGAAAGAATGATGCTGAAACTGATTAGGAAGAGAAAGAGGAATTGGTTGAGTCACTGGCTGAGAAGAAACTGCCTACTGAAGGATGCACTGGAAGGAATGGTGAACGGGAGAAGATTTCGGGGTAGAAGAAGTTATCAGATGATAGACGACATTAAGATATATGGATCATATGAGGAGACAAAGAAGAAGGCAAAAAATGGGAAAGATGTATTATTTTCCTTCTGTAATCTGGAAAGAATCAAGTTGTAATCATTTAGTCAAGCCTAAAATCGGGGAATGCTGGTTTTGCAGTGAAAGACCTGCCCTTCGGCGGAACACTATGAATGAGTGAATTGCAATTCGAGAAAATGTCCTATTGCACATTCAAATATCCTGACGTTCTAGGCTATTACCACGTGATGACTAATTACTTTGAAGAAATTGCCTAATTCCAAGACGCTGCCTACTTGTAGGCACGTATCAGTCGGTGTTGCAAGTTCAAGAATACCTTATCACTGGGTACTGTGGACGTCACAGTCAGGTCTGCCAGTTTTATGGCGTGACTTTTTTTTCCGCCATGTGACAGCAGGAAAACAAAGGTTTCCGCTGTGTTGAACTTCCATATGTCATTAATTATGAGTTTATGTGACATGTTCTGTAACATATCAAACTTCAGCCTGAAATACTTAATGTTGTTACAGTTATTATCATTATATTATTTTCGAATGCCTTCTTTAGGTTAAATATAATGTACATAATCTTCTCACTTGTTCATCCGTACATGATTATCCAATCTCTTTTCACTTGTTCATCCGTACATGATTATCCAATCAGTTTCAGAATTAATATACAGGGTGTCGAAAAAGGCATTCAATATTTTGAGAGATGATTAGAATTCATCAAAACAAGGAAAAAAAAAGTCGAATAAACACGGACTCTAAAATTAATACCTTCTGACAAGTGAGATATGACTACTTGTCCATCAACATCACAGGAGATGCCCAATGTGATTTCTATCAAAAGAAACAGCATTCGGTAATCTGAGAAATGGTAGAACCACTTAGTCTAAAAAAGAATCTTATTCAGACGCTTGTAATGCCCCATTTTGATTATTGCGATTCCTTAGTAACTAATGTAAGTTCACTCTTAGCTGAGAGACTACAACGTGTTCATAATGTGTGCATACGATTCATCTGCAATACTCGTAAATTTGACCATATAACACCTTCCCTCCAGTTTCTTTCATGGGTGCGTCTGAAGGAACGAAGAACAATACATTCACTGTCTCTTCTGTTTAGAATCATGCATACTTCTACTCCGAATTATCTGTTATCGCGCTTTCAATTTCTTATAACTCTTCGAAACCGACATCAAGCACTTCTTTCTATCCCTCATCATAGAACGTCTTTATACTCATCTTCCTATACTGTAGAAATACCTAGCCTCTGGAATTCGTTACCTAATGACGTCAGGGACTGCCGGACTTTATCAAATCCAAAATTAAATTCGAAAATTGTGTCTTAGTTAATGTTTTAGGTATTGCTAGAAGTATTGATTTGTGCTTTTTTTCTTTTCCTTTTTTAATCTAGATTAAAATTGCAACTTTCTTGTTTATGTTAGTTTAGGATACAATTAATTATGATACTTAATCACTCATTTAAAGTTTGTGTGACTGCAACCTGTGTATATTTTTGTGTGGCTTTACTTTGTTTATATTGTTTTTTCTCTGTTTATTTCTATTACTGTATTTGTATTCCTGGTGTTGTGGAAGAGACGGCCTGATGGCCTTAACTACACCAGAATAAATAAACAAATAAATAAATAAATAAATAAATAAATAAAGGTCTTTTTCCCTCCGGCCTCCCAACTAACACTCTATATACATTTCTGGATTCGCTCATACGTGCTACATGCCATACCCATCTCAAACTTCTGGATTTAATGTTCCTAATTATGTCAAGTGAAGAATACAATGCGTGCAGTTCTGTGTTGTGTAACTTTCTCCATTCTCCTGTAACTTCATCCCTCTTAGCCCCAAATATTTTCCTAAGCACATTATTCTCAAACACCCTTAACCTCTGTTCCTCTCTCAAAGTGAGAGTCCAAGTTTCACAGCCATACAGAACAACCGGTAATATAACTGTTTTATAAATTCTAACTTTCACATTTTTTGACAGTAGACTGGATGATAAAAGCTTCTCAACCGAATAATAACAGGCATTTCCCATATTTATTCAGTGTTTAATTTCCTCCCGAGTATCATTTATATTTGTTACTGTTGCTCCCAGATATTTGAATTTTTCCATCTCTTCAAAGGATAAATTTCCAATTTTTATATTTCCATTTCGTACGCCATTCTCGTCACGAGACATAATCATATACTTTGTCTTTTCGGGATTTAATTCCAAACCGATCGCTTTACTTGCTTCAAGTAAAATTTCCGTGTTTTCCCTAATCGTTTGTGGATTTTCTCCTAACATATTCACGTCATCCGCATAGACAAGCAGCTGATGTAAGCCGTTCAATTCCAAACTCTGCCTGTTATCCTGAACTTTCCTAATGGCATATTCTAAAGCGAAGTTAAAAAGTAAAGGTGGTAGTGCATCTCCCTGCTTTAGCCCGCAGTGAATTGGAAAAGCATCAGATAGAAACTGACCTATACGGACTCTGCTGTATGTTTCACTGAGACACATTTTAATTAATCGAACTAGTTTCTTGGGAATACCAAATTCAATAAGAATATCATATAATACTTCCCTCTTAACCGAGTCATATGCCTTTTTGAAATCTATGAATAACTGATGTACTGTACCCTTATACTCCCATTTTTTTCTCCATTATCTGTCAAATACAAAAAATCTGATCAATAGTCGATGTATTACGCCGAAAACCGCACTGATGATCCCCAATAATTTCATCTACGTACGGAGTTAATCTTCTCAAAAGAATATTGGACAAAATTTTGTACGACGTCAACAAAAGTGATATTCCTCGAAAGTTACTACAGTTAGGCCCGATTGTATAAACCATTTAATCTTAGATCAGAGGTTAAATTGATCCTTGTTTCAGCTGAACTTGGAATTTTGTGTTGTATAAAGTCTAATCTGAGATTAATTTGTCTCAAACTAAAGTCAACTTTGACTGAAGAAATTTCTCCGATTAAATTAGATGATCCAAGTTCAGTTATTTCTTTTCTGTTTGAAATATACGAGTGACAGATTGTGCAAATAAAATATCCATTATTATTAATATTAATAGATATGATAGGTACATTTATATATATTTCTTTCAATTTCTTGCCTTAATACACAAACATTCTTATATTTTATAAGGCTCTATCGTGTTCAGCAGTATCGAATAACATAACCTATAATTATATTATTTTTATAACAACCATTAATTATTAACGGATATGATAGGTACATTCATAAATTTTCAATTAACTGTATTACTAAACGAAAATTGTCGTTTTATAAAGCTTTATTATGTTTAGCAGTATCAAACACCATAACATGATAACAACTTGGAGAACGGTCAACCTTCTTCTTATTGTCCGCCATTATTTACATTGCACAAAAAACCAGTGTCTCCAACAGAGTGTACGGAAAGTCGCCAAAAAGTAGTTGTAAAGTCGCTAGATTTCTCATTATCAACAAAGAAAGATTAAATTTTGTCACTATGGGGTGCTAAAAAGGTCACTAAATCCCTATTTAAGCAATATAAAAGTTAAAAGAAATTGTTGTTGAAAAAGAGTTAAAGTCGCTATATTGGCAACACTGAATAAACCTATCCGCGCATCACATATTTCACCTGTTTATGCGATGTTGCCAAATCCTTTTCACGTGAACTTAGATTGCATTTGAACCAAGGTAATTTGATCGCAGAAAAGTTTCATACAATAGAAGAAGTGTCTGAACTGCGTTCACTTTTCGATCTTCGATCAAAGTTGATCTTTAGTCAGGGAGTTTTATACAATTGGGCCTTAGTCTTGTCCCCCTTCTTAAAGATAGGTACGATTATGGACTCCTTCCATTGTTCTGGTACAATTTCCTTTTCCCAAATAGCAAGTACAAGCTTATAAATTTCTCTATATAATGCACTTCCACCCTCTTGTAGTAATTCTGCTTGAATTTGATCGATACCTGGAGACTTATATAATAATAATAATAATAATAATAATAATAATAATAACAATAATAATAATAATAAAATAATAATAATAATAATAATAATACACAACATTTAAAATGTCGATAATGTAAATTGTAAACACTGTATGTATGTTGGACTCTCACTTTGAGAGAGGAACATAGGTTAAGGGTGTTTGAGAATAAGGTTCTTAGGAAAATATTTGGGGCTAAGAGGGATGAAGTTACAGGAGAATGGAGAAAGTTACACAACACAGAACTGCACGCATTGTATTCTTCACCTGACATAATTAGGAACATTAAATCCAGACGTTTGAGATGGGTAGGGCATGTAGCACGTATGGGCGAATCCGGAAATGCATATAGAGTGTTAGTTGGGAGATCAAAGGGAAAAAGACCTATAGGGAGGCCGTGACGTAGATGGGAAGATAATATTAAAATGGATTTGAGGGAGGTGGGATATGATGATAGAGACTGGATTAATCTTGCTCAGGATAGGGACCAATGGCGGGCTTATGTGAGGGCGGCAATGAAACTCCGTGTTCCTTAAAAGCCAGTAAGTAAGTAGTAGTAGTAGTAGTAGTAGTAGTAGTAGTAGTAGTAGTAGTAGTAGTAATACACAACATTTAAAATGTCGAAAATGTAAATTGTAAACAATTTTAATAATGATCCCCCTTGATAAAATCCTGCGTACGCCACTGTGTGTAAGTATCGTTGTCAGTATTAAAAACAACACAAGCTCCTGGAGTGCGAACCTGAATCACTGGAATAATCTGATCCTGTGATCATGCTACGAAACGAACATCGTGTTGGAAGCAGAAGTGGATACAGTTTGATTTTTAGGGTCAGTCCCTGCTCTCCTCTTATCCACCTCAACAAAAGGTGCATGTTTATCTCATGGTTCGCTAGTTCGGCCACCAGTTGGCGCTGGCCTCAAGCGATTAGCGAGTAGGTGAAAGGAGAAGCGCTGAGCGGGGAAGGGAGGGGAGAAGCCGCTTGGCTTTTGAACGTTTGGATTCAACATTCCACGTTTCGGCCCGCGCGCGATTGGAAGGCGATGACTCGAGCGTGTTGCGAACAATGCTGAGTGCTGGATAAGTGCGGTGAGATCAGTGTCAACACTAAGTGCGTCAGTTTTCGAATGTTTCAAATTACAGTGAGATGAAGTTTTCAACGGAGAAGAAAACAACACTCTGTATTTACACCGAAGCGGATTACGGTACCGAAAAGGTAACAACTGCTCTTTTACATACCTACTGATTTTATCACACGTTCACTTGTTGCTATGGCAACTGCATTATTATCGTTAATTTTTTAGAGTCTATGTCGTATTTCACACAAATATCTTAATGCAGCTTAAACAAATATTATCGTTTATTCATTTAACCATTGTTTTTAAGCTTTATACATTCTCAAATTTAAAATCGACGGTTGTGATTTTGAATCTTGTTTGAAACATAGATGTTTATCACTTATAATTTTGATATATTATGTAGGCTTGATCTCATGCTAACCTCAGATCAGGTGGATCCCACCAAGTCTGCCTAGGCATAGTGCTTGTATTTTATTAAAAGTAGCTTAAGGGACCAACTAAAGCAATTATGGACTTCATAAGGTGAGAATGTTACCTTCGTTTTTCCGTGTAGTCTCACATGACTGGACGTTCTGTCTACCCCAAGCTACGTGAGTCCCAGCGAGTGTCTTTGTAGTGTCAGATTTCTTACTTAAATATTTTAGTGAAACTTTTAAAAACAAAGAAAATCGTCATCAAAAGCGAATAATCACTAAAAAAAAAAAATATATATATATATATCAGTTTGCTGTAAACAATCAATATGCTAACCTCAAATCACGTGGGTCCCACCAAGTGTAGGCTACCTATTGCCTGTAGCTTATTAAAATTATCTTAAGGATAAATTTAGAGAAAACAACTAAGGCAATTATGGACTTCAAGAGGTGTAGCTATTACCTTGGTTGTTCTGTGTAGTCTCACATTGCTGGGTGTTCTACCTACCCCACCTTAAGTGAGTTCCACCGAGTGATTTTGCAGTTTCAGATTCCTTTTTAAAATAGCTTAAGGCGTGACAATTTTAAAATGGAAGAAAATTGTGAAAAAAAGAAAAAGCAGACAAATATTTAAAAATATCAAAATCAGTTTGCAGTAAAAAATTCATTATGGAGTGTTACAGATAGATTGTTTCGTAAGATATTAATAGATTTCTAAATCTAATTCAAATCACTTTATATAACACAGCTGATACTTACGAATTCAGATTTTTATTGTACTTTTGAATAAATAATAATAATAATAATAATAATAATAATAATAATAATAATAATAATAGATATCTTGCTAATTCTAAATAAGGCAGTAGAGCAAGTGGACAGCTTCAAATACTTGGGGTGTACTATAAGCAGTAACATGAGCTGCTGCCAGGAAGTCAAAAGGAGGATAGCAATGGTAAAGGAACCTTTTAATAGAAAAAGGAACATCTTCTGTGGACCTCTGCAGAAAGAACCAAGGAAGAGACCAGTGAAGTGCTTTGTGTGGAGTGTGGCATTGTATGGGGCAGAAACATGGACATTACGACGAAGTGAAGAGAAGCAACTAGAAGCATTTGAAATGTGGATATGGAGAAGAATGGAACGTGTGAAGTGGACAGAAAGATTCAGAAACTGAACTGTGTTGGAAAGAGTGGGTGAAGAAAGAATGATGCTGAAACTGATCAGGAAAAGGAAAAGGCATTGGTTGGGTCACTGGCTGACAAGAAACTGACTTCTGAAGGATGCACTGGAAGAAATGGTGAACGGGAGAAGAGTTCGGGGCAGAAGAAGATATCAGATGATAGACGACATTAAGATATATGGATCATATGCGGAGACAAAGAGGAAGGCAGGAAATAGGAAAGACTGGAGAATGCTGGGTTTGCAGTGAAAGACCTGCCCTTGGGCAGAACACTATGAATGAATGAATCCTATTTTATTATTCTCAGAAAATATGCAGGCTTTTGATAGCTTAGTTCACACTATACTTCCAAGCAAGCGTATTTTTAAACTAATCTGTGAAGTTTGAAATTACATTCTATTTATAAATCAGATATTTTTAAATTACTTACTAAGTAAACTTAACATACATTATAATATAATTTGAACTGGTAATGCCTAAATTAAAGAAAACAGCTGAAAGTTTTTAATGAGTGACCTCTCATTTTCATGCCTGGCATCCAAAGTTTTTTTCGGAAAAGTAGTAGTTTTCAGTGAAATGTCAATTTTCCTACATAATTTTCCTATTTTCCAAAATCCATATGTTGTCAGTTTTGAGAACTAATTTTATTGAATCACGAAGCCGACTTGATTGAATTTCAGAACAAAACACACACTACAATAAACAATACAGCTATTACACATAAGGCCATGACCTGCAGGATTGCCGACATATTTAGAGCTCAATTCAATTTGTTATTAAAAACTGATTCTGCAGTGTATAATTTTCTGAGTACAGCTGTGTATTGGATATTCAAATCTACGAAACTTGAGGTGGTTTGATGACATTATTACCATTAGAAATTAAATATTATTATAGTTAATATCATGATGCGTCTATTTTTCATTAATTGTACATAATATTGATGCTATATTGATGACATGAAAGTGAAACGTTTTGTGGTTATGTAAGTAAATGTAGAGGATATCTTAATTCAGATCTTCATTTCTATAATTTACTGAGTGGCTGCTATATATAACTACAAAACATAAGTAAGATAATAATATTGTTATTAAAAATCAAATATTTTTATACTTATTAACCCAGTGGGGTTGGGTCTTTTCATATACTTAATGGCGGTGTAGTGTAGATATTGATATGTGTCATTGTCTTCAGTATTGGCTCGAGAGAGCGCAAAAATTACAGTTCCTAAGGAAAGATCAAAAGGTATTACTTACTGATAAAATAAGAGGCCTAGAAAATTTTGTAGTCTCCAGATCATTTCAGCAAGATTAGTAGGATAAAATGATTTTACGCTCTACATTTCAAGTTCTACATGCAGCAGCTATACGAAAATGCTATTGTTCGAAAGCTTAGCAAACCTGGCATTTTTAACTTTTGCCTACAATCCACAATGACCTGAAATAGCTACTGCTATCGTCCTGACATTGATACTTGCGTTTTCGCGTTGAAACTCAAAAACTGAAGTTGGCCTAGAAGAAGTATTTGGCCTAAAAATCCATTCAGAGGAGTATGTTTCATTATTATGGAAGCAAATAACTATCAAAAAGACAAGTATTCTTCGTTGAAAATAAATCTGAAAATTTTTTATTTAAACGTCTAACGAACTTAGTTTGCAGCAGCATTTGCTGCACAAGCCACTAGTTAGGGTATAATTTAAGTTATAACATTGCCTACAACTAAAGATAATATGAAGTTTTCTCAGCAAATGAGTGAAGAAAACTCTCCTTTCATTCTTACAACGCCAAGAGATTTCCGTTGTTTTTTATAATCTCGAAAGAAAAATCCCTCAGATTTAAAATCCCTGCGATACTAGAGCTACATATTGCTGTGTAAGCCACTTGACGTCGAGGTTTCGCGCGCCCGTGCTTGAAGAAATCGATATGTTGAAGAACGCGTCCTGAAAAATCGTTAACCCCTATGACATTAGGAAGCCTACTGTAATATGCGTGTTACGCTTCCACTGCAGAAACCACACCTTGCGGAAGGTGGTGTGACAGTTCACAGCATTTGAAAACATAATATGTTAATGCACAGAATGCCTGTTTTCATTTGAATTCAACTACTCTACTAAAATAACGATGTATAAAAAATGCCATCAGTCAACACAATCATCACTTCATGGCATAGGAGGATCTCCTGTTTTGGCCTATACAAGGTTGGTCAAAAGTCGCTTTCCCCACCATTCGTTTTTAGGTTTCATACTTATACACATAGATGTCATAACTTGAATAAACGAATACAATAAATGGTAGGTTGACAACCATGTTCGTGCGTCAACTGTTTTTTCCGTTGTCATGTCTTGTTATTGTTTTGTTTTATTGTGTTGGGTTTCGTTTCTATGCAATAACTGCTAGTTTTTTTGCAATGAATCGCAAATTAAACACAACGTGAACTGACACCATGTGATTTTTCGCTGTGGGATATTTTGAAAAATGATGTTTTTGCTTAGAAACCGAAAGATCTGCATCAGTTTATATATATATATATATATATATATATATATATATTATTGCTAATAATTGCAACAAAATATAATATAAACAGAAAAAAAACTTTAGTTCACCCCTGAAAGAGTAGAACTCGTGCTCAGGAGTGGAATCCTGAATTTAAATTAAGAAGTATATAATACAATTTGTCTTATGTCTACTACGCAATAAGAATATATAAATCTAAATTTACAATTTTTCATTATTTGTAAAATCCATACATAACTTTTTAAATTTAATACTAGAACTATTAGAATTGACAAGATTAGGATATTTAAATATAAATTTGTTATATATTCTTGGGCCTAAATTACTACTATGATTAAATACTGTAACAGTGTTGCATTTTGGTTCAAACAATCTTAAAGAATTCATACCTTTTGTTTCATAACTATGAGAATACAATTCAAAATTATTTCGATTTTTATGTATGAATTTTATTAATACAATATAATAAATTTGTCTTATTTTAAGACCATTAAAGTCCAAAAAACAATTTTTGAGATGGAAAATCAATAGGTTTATGAAGATACATTTTAATTATTTTCTTCTGTAATAAATGAAGTGGATTAAAATTGGATTTAAATAAGCTACCCCATCCTATAATTCCATACATAATTACCGATTGAAATAAAGTTAAATATATTGTGCGTAATAAACTTACTGGCAAGTAATTCCTCAGTAAAACAAAATAATATATTATTTTACGTAATTTATTACAAAGGTAATTAATGTGTTGGTTCCATTTTAAATGACTGTCGAAAATTATGCCTAAATACTTAACTTCAGAGGACTCCTTAATAATTGAACATTTACACTGTATAAGACAACAATTAGAGTTATGTAATTTTACTTAACATAGATATAGGAGGTTTGTTACATTTTTCAGATAATGAGAAGGAATAATTACGGTTTTGTTTTCGTTGATAGAAAGGTAATTTACGACAAACCATTTTTTTATTAATTTAAGTCCATCATTTGAATTATTATATGTGTCATACAGGGGTTTTTCCACCAAAAAGTAAAACTGTGTCATCTGCATAAGAATAATGAACACCATTGTATTGTTGTAAGTCAATTTTTAATAATTAGTCATTAACATTATATTAAAAATAAAATAGGGCCTAGAACTGTGTCTTGGGGAACACCTATATTAATCAAATCGAAGGTTCACTTGAATAATTGTCAATTTTCGTTATTTGATTTCTGTCGCTGAGATACGATTTTATTAAGTTTAAAGCATTATCTTTGGTTCCTAAGTCTAATTTCTTACTTAAGATATCATGTTTCACTGCATCAAATACTTTTCTTATGTCCAGAAAAGTACGAATTGCTTTATTAGCTTTATTCATTTGTTTCTATTAGCTTTTGTCTGCAATTGTTTAATCCAAAGCCTCCTCAAAATGATGTACTCAAACATTAAAATTTCCCTTTATTCAGCAAGAGGTAATTTGTACAAAAGAATAGTTTATAAATGAAAAAAAAAATGATTTTATACGTAATGAGACCTGAAGAATCCAAAAATGGGAAACTAAGTACATTGTGCCATAAAAAAATATATACTCATTGGCACAGCCTTTATAAATGAAAAGCATAGTACTTGAAAATATGTTCAAAATATTCCTTCTCTGATACCCTACAACTTTTGTATAAACAGTTTCTTCATAAAATTATAAATAAGAAAGTTACAAGCATTGTTTCATACTTTTTACTCACTCCGTATATAAAAAAATGAAGAAATGACTTAATCGGTGGGCCATGCTTAGAATTTAGCAGGCTTTGACAATTTGTGAAACAAGAGAATAGCATTTATAGTTATTAAGTCAAAGCCTGACCTCTTGTTTTACAAATTGTCAAAGCCTGCTTAATTTCTAAACTTTGTCCGCTGATTAAATTATTTATTTCTTAATTGTTTTATACATAAGTTTCTTACGGAAATGTTAAAACTATATGTTATACACTCAGAAAAACACATTGTATATTTATCTACGTGTTTTGCCAATTTTAGCTACACATTTATGTAGATATTCTCACTTTCACATCACATAAAATCTGGTCTCTGTTCATAAGCCAGTACATGTTTGAAGTAATTACAAAATCGTTGGAGTGAAAAGGTGTAAAATTGTTGGTGCGATGGTGGATTGCAATGTCTATAGAGAAGATTACGGCCATAATGACAACGGCGAGTAGACTAAATTAATTAACAACAATGAAGTGTGTTACTGGAATGAAACACAGCGCTGGCGTTGTGGTAGTAATAACAATAAACTGCTGACATTCATGAGACAGCGCCCACATTCCAACGCGGCACGCATTCGAAACCCATCGATCGACGTCGTCCAATTGACTCCGATTATGCCTGGTACGTTGTGTGGAAACAATACGAGCTATGCGCCTTCATTAACATATAAGGATTGTACACGTTTCACTCGCTAATTAGAAATCACGACGTTTGGCCTATTTTCCTTAATTGTCGTAAAATGACGATAAACTATGAAGTGATATTTTCTGTATTT
The DNA here is from genome assembly GCA_025594305.2 of Periplaneta americana. Lineage (NCBI taxonomy): Eukaryota > Metazoa > Arthropoda > Insecta > Blattodea > Blattidae > Periplaneta > Periplaneta americana. Next base: position 12,729,589 of record JAJSOF020000011.1, on the reverse strand, counting down.
TTCTTTCAGCCAGACCATTCTTCGCTTAACAAGGTCGTTCTCTTTGTAAACAATAGAATGCAAGACTTGCACTTATTACTGTAATTTTCTTATGTGACACGAGAATTAAGAAATCGTCATTTCATTGCATCCACCCATTTAAATATACAGGGTGATCCGTTTTAGAAGACATACAATAAAAACGTAAAGGGGTAAAGGCTGGTTCACAATAAACCGAAAAGGAGAATCGGAACGAAAACGAAAACGGTAAAATTGTTAAAATGTGTACATTTAAATGTGAGCATTCACAATTAACGAAAACCTTGCCGGAGCCCGGAATCGGGAACGGAGAGTTGGCCAAGTTTCAACTTTGGCGTTCACGTTTCCGATCACAGCCCACTAGATTCATTCTATTGCCATCTAAAAGCTATTTTGTCGTCGTATATTTTGTAGCAAGAAGACCGTGACATAACCTATGCATTATTTTGTTCTTCTGCATCATGGAGCAAGTTTTATTTGATGAGATTCTAATTTTGAGTGTTGAGGAAAATCCTCACGTTTACGATAAGCGGCACGCCTCGTATAAAGATGAGAAAATGAAGGAGAATACGTGGCTTTCAATAGCTGCATCTTTGAACACCGATCGAAGTGAATCATATTTTATTACTGTATTGGTTGTATTACACACTACATATTCATGCTTCAATTCAATAACTACTGTTGTGTTCATTTTTGTTCTATTACAAATGTTTCTTCTCTAATTATTTTACGTTATGGTAGACTTAAAATAGGTTGTGATAATAAAGATGCATGGGCATATTTATAGTGCCGTACCTAATGAAATGTTTCAGTTGAAATTTCGAAGTTGGTTAACCTGTGTTTATGTTGGCTGCCTTGTACTCATGAGAGAACGCCATTGGTCAATTATACACAAATAACATCAGAATGCGTAATATCGACTTTACATATCTTATTGACATGAATATCGATATGCATAGTCGTTTGCGTTCTGGGTTTATTGTGAATAAAAAGTTTTCATATTCACGTCCTCTGCTTCTCGTTTTCATTCTGGTTCTCGTTCCCGGTTTATTGTGAACCAGCCTTATCTTTCTCAAAACCTGAGAAAATCTTTGCTCTGAGAACATGAATATCCCTGGGTCGCTGTAATTACACATCATTCTTCACAAAACCCCAGAGAAAGAAATCGGGTCTAATCGATATTATTGTTTTTGTTGTTTAGTTAACTGTCCGAAGACAGGTTGAAACCTCTTATGTGACACCAATAAGGCATCATTAATGAGGCAAATAAGCCAGGAGATAGTAGGGTAGGGTGGCCACTTCATTTCCCCCTCCATTGCATACATCGCTGACTAGTAATATACTACATTAATAAGACTTGAGATGTATACAAACAGTTCTTCCTCTGACACACATTGTCAAGTGAGAATAACCTAAACTCAGACAGAATGAATCTGAAATGGGCCGAAATACTTTAGGTTTGTATTCTATGAATGTAAAGAAAGGAACAATGGGTGCCAAACCTTATATGTACATTTTCTGTTAATGCCACTGTACTCTTCTAATTAATTTATTAATAATTTTCTTTCTGTAAATGATTCATATTTACCAGAAGCTAGAATCCTTGAATAAATTTATACAGAGTGAATTCATTTGTTTTGTCGAGGTTTTCTTGTTTTATTGCCGTTAGCAACCAGAAGATTCCATATAATTATACAAAATCTAAAGATTTTAGGGTCTACGAGTATGTTTGGGTGTATAGGTTGTTTTTCCTTTATTTTCTTTCATAGAATATAGCCAATATTTAAAATATTGTCATTCTACTACTAGCTACACCCTTTTCAGTAAAAATGTTGAAAGTGTTGGAGAAAATGGACCAACTTCTTGGTTAGGCCTAATAGTTTCATATCTTGAAATTAAAGTTCCATTCTTTATAGAATTAATGTTAATTATTATTAATTTTTTATATAATTATTGTTTTCATTTCCATTTTCTACTTAGAAATTATAAAATTTTAAGTACAGTAGCCTACATTTCTTTTAAATTCTACTGCGATTTTTCTTTCATTTTAAAAAGGCTTCCGAAAAGAATTGTGTATCAATAAATAGGCCTACATTTAAACATTAAGGAAATATACAATTCCTGTAGGAAAGATAAGTCCTATACAGGTGCAACAGAATAATTATTCTTAATTTTCCGATGTGATAGAAGACATGAAAATAAATGAATCGTTTATTGTTGAAAGGAACTAAGTCCACTTTTTAAAGTTTTGAGATAATCGAAAAAAACTGTTTTGTGGATAATCTATCGAAGATTAAACCAAAATATATTGTACACATATAACTCATGTGCACAATATATTTTGGTTTAATCTTCGATGGATTATTCACAAATCAGTTTTTTTCGATTATCTCAAAACTTTAAAAAGTGGACTTAGTTCCTTTCAACAATAACCGATTCAAATATATTTTGTTTAATAAAGTAGTGTCCGAAAATTCTTCGTATAAAAGACAGAACTAATCACTCACATTTACGTTTCAACTGTTCTTGTTACCATGGAAATAATAATTGAAGTTAGTTTGTTGATGTATGTCACAAAATATCGTCTGGAGTGACACGAATCCTAAAGCTGTGGAGAATCTTCGCAATCAATATAAGTTTTCTGTAAATATTTGGGTTTGATTTGTTGATAGCTATCTAATGGGGCCATATCTTATACCTGCGCGATTGAATGAACATGTTTTTTTTTTATTTTATTGGGTTATTTTATGACGCTGTATCAACATCTAGGTTATTTAGCGTCTGAATGATATGAAGGTGATAATGCCGGTGAAATGAGTCCGGGGTCCAGCACCGAAAGTTACCCAGCATTTACTCGTATTGGGTTGAGGGAAAACCCCGGAAAAAACCTCAACCAGGTAACTTGCCCCGGCCGGGATTCGAACCCGGGCCACCTGGTTTCACAGCTAGACGCGCTGACCGTTACTCCACAGGTGTGGACATGAACATGTTTATGGTTACTTTTTCTTAATAAAATTCTTCCGGAGCTACTTGAAGATGTCTCGGTTAATATTCGGAGAAACATGAACTTTCAACACGACGGTGCACCCACACATTTCGGTTTAAATTGTCGAAATTATTTAAATATACATTTTCCGAATCGTTGGATAGGGAGAGCAGGTCCAGTTGCTTGGCCGGCACGTTCCCCAGATTTCACTCCAGTTGATTTTCATGTTTGAGGTCATATTAAATCAATTGTTTACGAAACACCCATCGACATAGCAGAAGAATTAGTTGCTAGAATATTATTCTTGCTTTTGACGATCTTCGTAACCGATCAGAGAGATTTCGAAGGATTCGTTTTTAGATTAAAAAAGTTACTGTGTAACCACAGAAAGTAAGTAAATAAAGTAATGCGATTCTTTTAATTTTACTATTATATCACTATCACTTGAAGACGAAGCATTTCCGGACATTACTTTAATAAGAAAAATGTTTAATTTCATGCTATCAATTCAGAAAATTAGGAATAGTTATTTTGTTACACCCTATATATATTTTTTTTTTCTTACAGAAACATTTTAAGAATGAAAAACATTGATATGTGACCAATCTTCATGTCCACTTTCACTTTTGCATTCATTTTACACACGGTGGTAATTTTTGGGGTCACGTGCATGAGGAATATCATTGGACAGACGTCATCACACCTGTTGGCGCTTATCTCGATGAATGTTAAAGATGAAACTAGAGATAGTCCGTCGCGTTCCGCTTGCTCGCTGTAACGGCTGGAATCGTTAATAACGGTAGAAATACATTTAAAGTACTCTCTTGTCCAGTCGTAAGATAGTGAGATTGCAGTATCATATCACAATATTATGCAAGAATCGGATCCAAATAGCCCTATAGTCGATGTTATCTTTTATTGATAAGCATTATCAGGATGAGAGAGACTTTCGAAGGCTTGAACAAGGATTTCAAAGTGCAGAAAAAAAATATGAAGAAAATACTTGTTGAGAAAAAATATGTATAGAGAAGTCCGAGAATAGAGAGGCTCAGAAATGTTGGGCTTTGAAAAATAAGATGGGCAGATATTCCTCAGTTATCATACCATTCTTCGACACCAAGTCCTCAGGTTTAAAATCGCCGGGAAGGGCGATAACATTCTTAGTGTGGCTTCCTCTTGGAGGGAAGTAAAGCTACTAGACTCGTGTAAACGGATCTTGTCCCAGTTAAGAAAGTTCCAGGCAAAATATGTCACTTCTCGTTCACATTAAATTTCTACACTGGATAACCTCTGATTTCAAAACATCGGTAAATGAAATACTAGTATTAATACTAAATGTAATTCCTACGTGATCGAAATGTATCTTAGATTCATTTTAGAAGAAATCACAGTAACGGTAGCTATAAAAATAAAATTGAAATGCAATGTTTCATTTAACGTTCTTTCTTAAGTAGCTATATAACTTTTCAGTGGCATGCGGTACGATAATGAAGTTATGGAGAAGCTTAAAGAAATATTAGTCTAAACTTAATTTTAATTCAATAAAAAAGTCTCAAAGCAATGAGAATTACAGAAGAAACTCAATCGTTTGGAGAGAATCTATCTCACGGCAATAATATTTGTCAAATTCGGGATAATGACAACAATAACAATGGAGTGACGATAACGGCAAGAACGGTGTGGCGACAATGATAGCAACGGTGTGACGATGATGACAAGAACGGTGTGACGACGATGACAAAAACGGTGTGATGACGATGATGACAATAACAGAGTGACGACGATGACAAAAATGGTGTGAAGACGATGACAATGACAAAAAAACGACGTGACAAAAACGATGACGATGACAATAACAGAGAGACGACGATGACAAAAATGGTGTGAAGACGATGACAAAAACAGTGCGATGACGATGACAAGAACGGAGTGACGACGATGACAACGAAGGTGTGACGACGATGACAAAAACGGTGTGACGACGATGACAAGAACAGAGTGACGACGATGACAAAAACAGTGTGATGACGATGACAAGAACGGATGACAACGAAGGTGTGACGACGATGACAAAACGTGTGACGACGACAACAGAGTGACGACGATGACAAACGGTGTGATGACGATGACAAGAACGGAGTGACGACGAACAACGATGAGTGACGACGACAATGACAACAACGGAGCGACGACGATGACAACAACGGAGTGACATGACAACGGAGTGACGACTATGACAACAACGGAGTGACGACTATGACAACAACAACGGAGTGACAACAACTGACGACATGACAACAACGGAGTGACGACTATGACAACAACGGAGTGACGACGATGACAACGGAGTGACGACTATGACAACAATGGAGTGACGACTATGACAACAACGTGACAACAACGGAGACGACTATGACAACAACGGAGTGACGACGATGACAACAACGGAGTGACGACTATGACAACAACGGAGTGACGACTATGACAACAACGGAGTGACGACTATGACAACAACGGAGTGACGACTATGACAACAATGGAGTGACGACTATGACAACAACGGAGTGACGAGTATGACAACAACGGAGTGACGACGATGACAACGGAGTGACGACTATGACAACAACGGAGTGACGACTATGACAACAATGGAGTGACGACTATGACAACAACGGAGTGACGACTATGACAACAATGGAGTGACGACTATGACAACAACGGAGTGACGAGTATGACAACGGAGTGACGACGATGACAACAACAACGGAGTGACGACTATGACAACAACGGAGTGACGACTATGACAACAAAGTGACGACGATGACAACAACGGAGCGACGACTGACAACAACGGAGTGATGACAACAACGGAGTGACGACTATGACAACAATGGAGTGACGACTATGACAACAACGGAGTGACGAGTATGACAACAACGGAGTGACGACGATGACAACGGAGTGACGACTATGACAACAACGATGTGACAACGATGATAACTGTGTGGCTACGATGACAACAACGGTGAGAAGAAGATAATGGTATGACAACAATGATATGGTGTCGCTTTCATCGTAACTGATGGCAAGTGACACAATGTAAGATTTCCTCCCGAAGCGATAGCTCTTTAAGAAAAAAGGAATCAACATGGGGTTGTGAATATAGGCCTAGGTATATAGTATTGAACTGTCTGTACTGTGCTAGAAGAAAGGGCTTAGTTATGTTCAACGAGAGGATGTGGAACAATTAAACGGACGAAAGACGATATGAAAATCCTCCGGTGTGAGAAGAGATTAGTGAAGGACATACAACTTATTTTTTCTTTACATGAAGCGATATTCTGAAATAAAATTAGTCTCATCTCACAAATTTTTCACTATACTACACTAAAAATATATCGTACGCGACAATTACCGCTTTAATATTGCACAACCCTCGATTAGAAATGAAATGAGTGGTCGCACGGGTCTCTAGCTACTTTCGATGCCGAGATATTACTGAGAGAATCGCCACCTGATTGTCAAAATCACTGTCCCATCATTAGTCAACTCCTTCACTATCTCATCATAATCGTCATTATCGGCACTGTTGTATTTGAATTTATCGTTGTTAAAGTTTACCATATCTTCATCGTTATGAACTCAGTACCACTGGTCATCATCGTCTTTGAACAATGTCTGTAGCTTGTATAAAAGTGGATCTTACTTTCTCTCACGGGTTATAAGCGTTAGTACCATAGAACTTGTTTTCTTTCCCAGCGAGCCAAAACAATATTAATTGTAACCATATAATAGCAGTTGCTGCATATTTGACGTATGCGATGCTAGGGTGGGCATTAAGGAAGCAGCACGCCCAGGTTTAATTGTAACATCCTAGGACGACGGAAATGTGTGTTGTCGCATTGCAGGAGGGCTGGCCGCCAGTAACCTTGGATACAGTCTGCATGACTGTCTTGTAAAAAACAGCCTGCATAAGTACTGCATATCCCATATTTGAGGGCACATATTGCCAAATTATTTACATCTGATGACACTCTGAGGTTGTTCCACGATGATACAGGCTCGTAATGTTTGTTATTAACAGAATTTAATATCGATGTGTGTGGGACAAGGTCCTTCTTAAAGAAGATGTACTTACTTACTTACTTACAAATGGCTTTTAAGGAACCCGAAGGTTCATTGCCGCCCTCACATAAGCCCGCCAGCGGTCCCTATCCTGTGCAAGATTAATCCAGTCTCTATCATCATACCCAACCTCACTCAAATCCATTTTAATATTATCCTCCCATCTACGTCTCGGCCTCCCTAAAGGTCTTTTTCCTCCGGTCTCCCAACTAACATTCTATATGCATTTCTGGATTCGCCCATACGTGCTACATGCCCTGCCCATCTCAAACGTCTGGATTTAATGTTCCTAATTATGTCAGGTGAAGAATACAATGCGTGCAGTTCTGTGTTGTGTAACTTTCTCCATTCTTCTGTAACTTCATCCCGCTTAGCCCCAAATATTTTCCTAAGCACCTTATTCTCAAACACCCTGAACCTATGTTCCTCTCTCAGAGTAAGAGTCCAAGTTTCACAACCATACAGAAGAACCGGTAATATAACTGTTTTATAAATTCTAACTTTCAGATTTTTGGACAGCAGACTGGATGATAAGAGCTTTCAACCGAATAATAACACGCATTTCCCATATTTATTCTGCGTTTAATTTCCTCCCGAGTGTCATTTATATTTGTTACTGTTGCTCCAAGATATTTGAATTTTTCCACCTCTTCGAAGGATAAATCTCCAATTTTATATTTCCATTTCGTACAATATTCTGGTCACGAGACATAATCATATACTTTGTCTTTTCGGGATTTACTTCCAAACCGATCGCTCTACTTGCTTCAAATAAAATTTCCGTGTTTTCCCTAATCGTTTGTGTATTTTCTCCTAACATATTCACGTCATCCGCATAGACAAGAAGCTGATGTAACCCGTTCAATTCCAAACCCTGCCTGTTATCCTGAACTTTCCTAATGGCATATTCAAGCGCGAAGTTAAAAAGTAAAGGTGATAGTGCATCTCCTGCTTTAGCCCGCAGTGAATTGGAAAAGCATCAGATAGAAACTGACCTATACGGACTCTGCTGTATGTTTCACTGAGACACATTTTAATTAATCGAACTAATTTCTTGGGAATACCAAATTCAATAAGAATATCATATAATACTTCCCTCTTAACCGAGTCATATGCCTTTTTGAAATCTATGAATAACTGATGTACTGTACCCTTATACTCCCATTTTTCTCCATTATCTGTCGAATACAAAAATCTGATCAATAGGCGATCTATTACGCCGAAAACCGCACTGATGATCCCCAATAATTTCATCTACGTACGGAGTTAATCTTCTCAAAAGAATATTGGACAAAATTTTGTACGACGTCAACAAAAGTGATATTCCTCGAAAGTTACCACAGTTGGTTTTGTCCCCCTTTTTAAAAATAGGTACAATTATGAACTCTTTCCATTGTTCTGGTACAATTTCCTTTTCCCAAATAGCAAGTACAAGTTTATAAATTTCGCTATATAATGCACTTCCACCCTCTTGTATTAATTCTGCTGGAATTTGATCGATACCTGGAGACTTGTACTTTTTCAGATTTTCTGTCGCAATTTTGACTTCTGAAAGCGTGGGTTCGGGTATAAATGGCTCAGCAGTTTGTATTTCAATTTCGTCCCGATCATTTCTATTTGGCCTATGTACATTTAGTAGTTGCGCAAAATAGTTTTTGTACTTACAGCGTAAAACAAAAGAAGTCTTCACGGTCTTAGGATCGATTTCAGTAAGCTTATTTTAACTTTAGTGTACGGGAAGTGGTTGGTCAATTATCTTTCGTTGGAGGACAAGGGTTCAAAAAGTGTTCAACAAAAAAGTGCTTCATAATGTTTGTTTCACTTTGTTTGTGGACCTAGACTGTTTGAGGAGATGTGAAGGCTTTGTTAATTTTTATATGAAATATTACAGGAACATCATTTTATTTTTACTAACATTTTTAATATTAACCTGTCTATACCTTTAGAGAACCGGAAACACCGCTTGCTCCCCCTCCAAGACTGGAGTTCGATGATACTGGCGTAAAACACAAATCACTCTACTAGGTATAGGAAGGAAGAAAAGTAGTTCATCCATTTACGTAAACTAGGAAATATCGCGATTTTGAGTTTGATAATTTTCATTAGGTTTTTCTTTAATCAAAGTACAGTACTGTATTAAGAATAAGTGTTTTTACTCACGAAGTGAGTTATCCATGCGAACGTGTTCATTATGCAGTGTATATTATACTGTCTACAGCACATTAGCGTACAATATAGAGAATGAAGTTAAATTGAAAAATAATCATAATAAGAATATTTAAACACATTTTCGAAAATGGTGGCCGTTCATTTCGATACAGGCTTCAGTTCTTTTGTGCATATTATCGCACTATAGACTATTGCATCTAATTCCAATTGCCAGTTTCGTCCATTACCAGTAACTCATGTTGAAATAATTCTGTACCTACTCTACGTACTGTAAATTCAATCTTCACTTCTGCCCGACCCGAAAACATAAAATTACTCAGACATGCTATCGACTGTCCGTCCAAGTGGTTATGCCGCATGATTGTAGAAAGGAGGAAATCACGTGACAGTTAATTACTTAACGAGGCCCTTTTATTTAAGTTAAATTAAACAGCTGTATATTATTACGTAAACGCCCAATTCCTAAGAGAAATTAATGTTTTCAGAAAAGAGCTAAGACAGCCCAGCTTTTACAGAGGGGCGAGCAGAAGCAGGTGGGGAAATCGGGATGCGACGTAGGCAAACGGACAGTACCTGTGCGAAAATATGATTCAATATTGAAAGCTCTTTCGTCACTGGAAAACGCGAACATATTTCTGGAACGTACTATACTCAGTAACTCAGTACTGCTTACTATCTGCGGTCTTGGCTCTGTGTGGAGTTGGAACTTCATTAGTAGAAGGGCTGGGAGTGAAGTACATTAAAAAACTCAGGTACAATAAAAATTGAAGTAAAAATAAAATGATGTCCCTGTATAACAGACAATAGTTAAAATTATAATATTTTTCACTATTTTTAATATAGAATATTGTTTATTATACTCACATTAGAATGTATGAATATTTAAATAACTCAAATTAAAAATAAATACAAATTATTTCAGTCATTGCTGAGGTGATTTTTATTTATGTTTTCAAATAGATCCTAAAACAATAATAAAAGATGAATTGGAAATAGATATGTGAAACTGCGAAGAACGGCAAATCTTAGTAAAGATTCTATTTTCTTCTTTAATACGATTTTACCACAGCTGATCGGTAACTCCTGAGATTTACCAACATCTCTTGGTAAAAGTTCAAAATGTATACATCTAATAAGATATTTCGAGGTTTTACCGCAATGTAATGGTAAATGTTAGGAAAATATTCAAAAACGGGCTCTCAAGTGTTGTCGTAATAATTCACCATTAAAATGGGACACACTCACGGACCGGAGAACGCGAATTCGATTATGCGCACTGTTCAAAACACACAGAGGTGAGCCTGCCTGGAGAGAAATAAAAAATAGGTTGCAGCCGCCAAATTACTCTTCAAGGAACGACCACTCATATAAATTGAGGGAAAGAAGACAGAGGACGGACACTGGAAAGTTTTCTTTTCTCAATCGTACTATAAGGGACTGGAATGCTTTACCAATAACCAAAAATGTATTTAAAAATAGGCTTAAGGGCCTTACTAATAGACGGTAGTATATTATACACACTACTTAAAGGGAGTAATTGAAGTATTCTATCAGTGAGGAAGTGTGTTGTGTAAGTGAAGTGTGTTGGTGTCAGTGAAGTGGCTGTGCAAAGTATTTGAACAGTGAAATGGTTAAAAGTGTTAGTGAAATCAGGTAGAATCAATGAAGTGAGTGAGTTGACAGCGAAATGAGTGTAGTGCCGAAAGGTACTTGTGCAGGTATGAACCTGACATACTCGTGGGTCTTAGTTCGAACTTAGGGTTAAGATACAAATTAGATTTACTTTAAATGTTACTTTAAGTGACCATGCTTCATTTAATTTAGGATGCTCCTTATTATTATTATTATTATTATTATTATTAATATTATTATTATTACTATTACAATTATTATTATAATTAATATTATTGTTCTTTATTAGTTATGTTTATTATAATTGTCATTATTGAGTGTAATTAGTTACCACTGCCTCCGGGTATATACCCATTTGCAGTGTGAATATATACATAATACATACATACATATCGGTAAATTCTAAGATTTACCGGTCTTCGTACATTTACAGTAACATATATACTAGACTAGACTAGATCGGTTTGGAAGTAAATCCCGAAAAGACGAAGTATATGATTATGTCTCGTGACCAGAATATTGTACGAAATCAAAATATAAAAATTGGAGATTTATCCTTCGAAGAGGTGGAAAAATTCAAATATCTTGGAGCAACAGTAACAAATATAAATGACACTCGAGAGGAAATTAAACGCAGAATAAATATGGGAAATGCCTGTTATTATTCGGTTGAGAAGCTTTATCATCCAGTCTGCTGTCCAAAAATCTGAAAGTTAGAATTTATAAAACAGTTATATTACCGGTTCTTCTGTATGGTTGTGAAACTTGGACTCTCACTCTGAGAGAGGAACATAAGTTAAGGGTGTTTGAGAATAAGGTGCTTAGGAAAATATTTGGGGCTAAGAGGGATGAATCTACAGGAGAATGGAGAAAGTTACACAATACAGAACTGCACGCATTGTATTCTTCACCTAACATAATTAGGAACTTAAAATCCAGACGTTTGAAATGGGCAGGGCATGTAGCACGTATGGGCGAATCCAGAAATGCATATAGAGTGTTAGTTGGGAGACCGAGGGAAAAAGACCTTTAGGGAGGCCGAGACGTAGATGGGAGGATAATATTAAAATGGATTTGAGGGAGGTGGGGTGTGGTGATAGAGACTGGATTAATCTTGCACAGGATAGGGACCGATGGCGGGCTTTTGTGAGGGCGGCAATGAACCTTCGGGTTCCTTAAAAGCCATTTGTAAGTAAGTAAGTATATACTAGGCTGTGACCATAGCTTCATAGTGGTCGCCTGTTCAGTGGTTCGGGCGGATTTAAACCTTGGATGTGACGGTATAACCGCTCGACCACCGAGGAGACTAGAAGCAATCAGAGAAGAGATTTCGGTCTCGAGAATGCCTTCGTAATTACCCGCTACACACACACTCCTCAAGATTGATATCGCAGAACAATAGCGCGTCTATGAGGCGACATTCCTGGGTGATTTATTAAGAAGGCCTTAACTGACGGGTGCCATCAGTAGCTGGGAGCGACCACGCCCACCTGGACAGATGTGGGTGGTTGTTAATCTCGAAATTAAAGCTGTGTTCATTTGTTCCCATAAACGTTAACGTTCAAGGACGAGGGAACGGAAGATAAAGTCGGAAATTTGGCATCGACGCTTATACAGAAACAGGTTTTGGAAATGCCTTGATCTTGACCCACCTTCCTCATTACAACTGACTGACGATTGTCCACTTCTTACTCGGTACATTGGTGGAAAACCTTATCTACACTAGCTGTAATACACTTTCATCAGGGCATCAGATTTAAGATGCAGTGGCGGTTTGTTAATGGACAGGAATTTGGTTTGTGTTCTTTTCATTGCTGACAAGAAATATATGTACCTCCGTCTTTGGAGGAGGTGGAGGAAGGGAAGGGAGGATAAGGCCCTTAACACACTTGACTTTTCGCTAGCGAGAAATGTGTTGCGAGAAAATTCAAAGATTGATAACATGCATTCAAATGAACGTCCACACACTGGAAGAGATTCTCGTTCGAGGCAAAAACCTCGCGCGAGTTTCTCGCTGGAATCGGTAGCTCAGCGAATTTTCTTGACACATTTATCAAAGATGTTTGACATTTATACTCTTTATGACGATTGAATGTAGAAGAAGATATCACAGCTGGTGATGAATTGTATTGTTTTTATTTGAAAATGATGAAAGATGGCTGATAATTGCAATCAGAAACTTATCGAACTTGTACGATGTCACCCGTAGGCCTATTTATATGATACACGGGATGAAAACTATAAAAACACGAAACTTAAAGAAGAAATCTGGAGACAAATATCAGATTATTTGAAAATAAATAGGGCTATATTTTATTTTGTTGAGATTTAATAGTATTAATTAAACATTTGAAATAATGTTCTATATGTCTTAACAGGTTACGTAATTTTAATCAGAACATAGCAAAGAATCCTCTATCATATCGTGAATGGCAAAAATCTGTGGTTCATTCAACCTGAAATAACGCCTAAATGTATCATCATTCAAATCGAAACCAGTGTCCAAAACTCGCCCTTATTTTCGTAAGATACAATGTGATTTTCAGATATTTCTGGCTTTAATTTTATGCCTACTTTTTCTTTTCATGAACAAAATATGTTCATGTAACTCCACTTCCTCATCATCTGAATACTCAGATTCAACATAGCGTTCGTACGTAATTTCTAGAGTATACTTACAGGTTATATATTTAAGTACGACAATATACGTAAATACATAACCTATAATATTTCCCCCAACGAGTGATTACTATAATCAGAAAAATGCTTTGTGCATGAAGGCAGTGCATAGATGATCATAGCGAGGTGTGATCTGTGATAGCGAGAACTCGCCAAGTGTGTGGAGGAAGGCTCTTCGCCTCTTTCTCGCAACACATTTCTCGCTAGCGAAAACTCAAGTGTGTTACGGGCCTAAGATGGACAAAGAAAAGTAATACAAGAAGCAATAAAAGGACAAAGAAAACAAAAAGAAAGAAGACACAGATATACAGTCATTTGTCAGTAACGGTATTCTTTCTTTTTACTTGAAAACGAGAGTAGATCCATATATAAAAACGTCGTAATTTATTGTACTGTAGCAAAAATGAAACAAAAATTCCACGAAGATCATTACACGTTTCAGTAGTAGTTTCGAAACAATTCACTACCGGTACCTTCATCGTGTCGCAAATGATATTACCGTTGACATTAAGAAATCTGGTCACACTTTATGTTAATACGGTGACGTCATCCAAGTGCTCTACATCACATACAAGCGATAAGAGGTTCACTGGAAATATATATAGTAAGTGGGAAAGCTTAATGAAATATTAAACTTAATTTTAATTCAATAAAATAATTATCATTCGAAAACAAATCGGATGATTAATAAATGCGGGAGTATAAAGACAGAAGTAGTTAATTTAACAGTGTAATTCTAAAGTAATTAATTTCGGTATCAATTTTCAAATGAATCCAATTCTCTGCAATGACATGATAGGTTTGTCTCTACAGCAGTTTGCAACTGTCATAAGCATGCGCAGTTGGAATTTATGAACATAAAAGTCGATGTGCGCATGCTTGTGACAATTGCAAACCTCGGAAACTGCTGTAGAGACAAATCTATTATTCATTACAGTTTTAAACGAATCATTAGCGTCATATTAATGTCTGAATTGTTTCGACTATCGATTGCGTAATTGTCGCGAGACTAGGCCTCATGGAATGAGGAAGCGATTCTGAAGTAGTTAATTTAACAAAATCTAATTCTAACGTAGTTACTAAACTGTAGCAATAATGTTCAAATGAATTCAATTCCCTCAATGCCATATTATTCATTACAAATTCAAACAACTAATTAACGTCATATTGATGTGTGAATCGTTTCGACTGTCAATTGCATTGTTGGCTGGAGACTAGGCCTCATGGAATGAGGAAGCGATTATGAAGTAGTTAACGAGAAGGCTCCGCCTTGTTAAATTTAAAAGAGGGAAGTATAAAGTTAGAAATGAAAATAAATATCAAAATTGTGTACCAAATTCCAAACATCATTACATTCATGTACATGCTTACGATATCAATTAAAAAACAGCATAGACGTTTCTCGCAAATTTATAGGGATTCGATGAATCCTATTTAAAAATAGGCCTTAACCTAGAAAATAAGTAATTCAATATGCACTATTCGTTTTATGCACTGCATACAAAAATTAAAAGATAGATATCGGGTTCATTTTATAAATTGTGCGGCTTTAATACACACGTAGATCTTCTGCTTTTTAAACTTTTTTTTGTTTGTATTCCATTTGTTAAAAATAGTTTTTAATCTTGATCTTTATTAATAATTTAACATTAACCAAGCGTCGGTAGTTCTGATGATAACGAGTTCATAGAGGCCTATGAACAAGATGCTTTTCCATGTGATTACCTAACATTTGCTTTACAGTCAGCGAAACCTCGGAAGAAAGACCAACCAGGTAACCATGTCAAGCAGGATTCGAACTCAAGTCGTAGCGTAAACTCGGCGCTCGTCATGCCGGTGGCCTCTTTTGTCCTTACGCCATGTATCCTCCAAACCATTATCTGGTTCCTGCACTGATCTTCCATGTCTGTATAAACCGTAGAGGTACGAACTGACGACAGGAACTTTTTAAAGCGGTCTAGACTATTTGTGTATTTCCTTAGCCACAAATGATTACAATTCTGTGAACTGTAAGACGTTGCATTTTTAGAATCACATTACATATAAAACTAGTGTAACTGTGTCATATATTACTGCAATAATACGTTTATTTCCTGTTGATTTATAGACGCGACAGGCATTCCCATGACGTCACAAGTCAAGGATCTGTATGACAAACCGCTTGTTAAGATTCTAGGATGCGCGGAATTTCTGAATGCACCACATATCTCTGATAGATATTCCTCTTTCTTCACTTCTTGGAAACGTATCGCTTCGCTTCTCCTTTTGTAGCGTTGCTGCCAAGATATCAGTGGCGTTAAGCACTGCGGTAGCTTTAGTGACTACACATTCATAGAATCCTGGTTCGGTTCCTGGTAGGGAAGTAAATATTTACCATCCGTATATGGGGACAAAGTCTGCTTCTTTTCTCTTCTTTTCAAATTCTGTTACATTAAGGGCCGATTGTATAAACCATTTAATCTTAGATTAGAGGTTAAATTGATCCTCGTTCTAGCTGAACTTGGAATTTTGTGTTGTATAAAGTCTAATCTGAGATTAATTTGTCTCAAACTAAAGTCAACTTTGACTGAAGAAATTTCTCCGATTAAGTTAGATGATCCAAGTTCAGTTATTTCTTTTCTGTTTGAAATATACGAGTGGCAGATTGTGCAAATAAAAATCCATTATTATTAATATTAATAGATATGATAGGTACATTTATATATATTTCTTTCAATTTCTTGCCTTAATACACAAACATTCTTATATTTTATAAGGCTCTATCGTGTTCAGCAGTATCAAATAACATAACCTATAATTATATTATGTTTATAACAACCATTAATTATTAATGGATATGATAGGTACATTCATAAATGTTCAATTAACTGTATTACTGAACGAAAATTGTCGTTTTATAAAGCTTTATTATGTTTAGCAGTATCAAACACCATAACATGATAACAACTCGGAGAACAGTCAACCTTCTTCTTATTGTCCGCCATTATTTACATTGCACAAAACAAACCAGTGTCTCCAACAGAGTGTACGGAAAGTCGCCAAAAGTAGTTGTAAAGTCGCTAGATTTCTCATTATCAACAAAGAAAGATTAAATTTTGTCACTATGGGGTGCTAAAAAGTTCGCTAAACCCCTATTTAAGCAATACAAAAGTTTAAAGAAATTGTTATTGAAAAAGAGTTAAAGTCGCTATATTGGCAACACTGAACAAACTTCAGTGTTGCCAATCTAGCGACTTTACAACATGGTCCGCGCATCACATATTTCACCTGTTTATGCGATGTTGCCAAATCCTTTTCACGTGAAGTTAGATTACATTTCAACCAAGGTAATTTGATCGCAGAAAACTTTATACAATAGAAGAAGTGTCTGAACTCGGTTCACTTTTCGATCTTCGATCAAAGTTGATCTTTAGTCAGGGAGTTTTATACAATTGAGTTTAAGAGATCTTTCGTCAAGTTAACCACACGATGAAAGAGTGAGCCTAACATTGTTTTGAACATCTAATGTTAGTTATAAAACATGACTGGCTTTTGAAATAACAATAATAATAATAATAATAATAATAATAATAATAATAATAATAATAATAATAATAATATCATCTCACAATAAATATCCGAGAATACATTGTAGTTTTTATGGAAATGAAAAATTAAAGAGAGACTAAAAATACATAGAATAATGCTGTACAGTACGTTAAGCAAATGGAAACAAGGTTCTTCAATTGGAAAAATTCCGTTTGGAAATTAAATAAAAAATACACACACACACACACACACACACACACTGATTGGCAAAAGTAACCTTTGTACACTGGGCTGCAAAAGAAATGCCGAGTCCAAGTCATTATCGATTTGAAATACTCGTATTATCGTGTTACGAGACTTTGCTTAGGAAAAAAAAATTTATTAATACAATATGAAACGTAACTGGCCGTATATATCGATTGTAACAATGACAGCATCCATGGACAACAACGAAGGCTGTGGAATACCATATAAATTGCAGTTTCACTATTTTCGTATAGTATTCTTATTAATGTTGTAAAATAAAAGTATATGAATAATTTAAAATCAATTCATATTAAATAATAACGTGAACATGTTACAGAAGTCGTATAGCTTTCCATCTCGCCATGTTTGCTAAAGTGGGCCATGGTTAGAAATTAGCAGGATTTAACAATTTATAAAACAAGAGAACATAATTTATGACCGTTAAATCAGAGCCTGATGTTCTCTTGTTTCACAAATTGTCAAAGCCTGATAATTTCTAAACACGGCCCCCTGATTAAGTTATTTCTTCATTGTTTTTATACATAGGTTTGTTGTGGAAATGTTAAATCCATGCGTCCTATACCCAGAGAAACAAATGATACCGTACATGGGTAATATAAATACCATTCGTGTTATTTCAGTTTGTGTGTATTAATGCGGAAGTTCCGTGTTTACGACTTCTTCCGTCTTCCGTGGATTTGCAGTGAAACGCGGAAGGTTCTATTGGCAGACCGTATTCCTTGATTTCGCGCCGAGTATACTACTGTTTGGCGAAATCTGCCAGATTCGATTTCTAACTTACAATTCCGATCATAATTTTCTGATGTTCCGAAAGTTGTTTCCATGTTCACTCTTGTATAACATCGCACCGTATGTGATTATGTCTCGTGACTAGAACGTAGTACGAAAAGTAAATATAAGGATTAGAAATTTATCTTTTGAGGAAGTGGGAAAATTCAAATAGGCCTATCTTGGAGCAACAGAAACAAATATAAATTACACTCTACAGAAATTAAATATGCGAAATGCGTGTTATTATTCGGTTGAGAAGCTTTTGTCATCCAGTCTGCTTTCAGAAAAAGCTGAAAGTTAGGATTTATAAAACAGTTATCCTATTACCGGTTGTTCTGTATGGTTGTGAAACTTGGACTCTTACTTTAAGAGAGGAAAAGAGGTTAGGGGTGTCTGAGAATAAGGTGCTTAGGAAAATATTTGGGGCTAAGAGGAATGAAGTTACAGGAGAATGGAGAAAGTTACACAACACAGAACTGCACGCATTGTATTCTTCACCTGACATAATTAGGAACATTAAATCCAGACGTTTGCGATGGGTAGGGCATGTAGCACGTATGGGCGAATCCAGAAATGCGTATAGAGTGTTAGTTGGGAGACCCGAGACAAAAAGACCTTTAGGGAGGTCGAGACGTAGATGGGAGGATAATATTAAAATGGATTTGAGGGAGGTGGGATATGATGATAGAGACTGGATTAATCTTGCACAGGATAGGGGCTTATGTGAGGGCGGCAATGAACCTCCGGGTTCTGCAATAGCCATTTGTAAGTAAATATGACGTCACACCTGAATTAACGGACAGTACTTATGTTTTGTCCTTTCTTGCAGCGTTTCTCGTACACCCGGTATCGAGTCACAGCAAAGAAGTGAACAGTTATATCGTATTTGAACTGTTTATGGTGTCTAGTTGTTGTTTAGTCAACTGTCCGAAAACAGGTTGGAACAGCAACACTAATAAGGCATCACTCATGAGGCAACTAAGTCAGGAGATAATGGGGTAGGGTGGCGAATTCCTGTCCCCTTGTATATTGGTTAATGATTCTGACTTCAGTGAAAACAGACAACGACGACAACGATGGTAATATTACGACATACCGGTTATAAAACAAAAGACTACACAGAGTCCTTCACACACAATGAGAGAGATCTCACGTCAAATGTTTAGCATTTAATCCTAAGTTTGAACTTTAATAATAGCTATCTTGGCTTTACGTAATATTTAAACCGGAAATGTGGAATACCACGAACAAAACAGGATGCTATTAACATTAACAAGTACCTACTGAGCAACAGTGAGGTTAAAATGAAATTGAACCGAGATTACATAGCAGACAGACATTAGCTGTTGGCTTGGCTTTTACCTGGGTTGAACCCGGGACGGATCTGTACATTTAGGCACGGTTTGGTCCAATGTCCGCCGTTATATTCGGTGATTGTCCAAGTACGATAGGTGGCCTGGCCAGCATTCGTGAATCCGACGCTGACAGACGGACCACCCTGCTTCAGTCTCTGATAGCCTGATAAGTCCCAGGGCCTCGAAGCCCTAAACCCTTTATACATCAGCATCGGAGATCCGTACTACCCCCAAGAATTCACCCCTGCTTATTTTTACTATGAAATGGGAATATATGATACTAGTGGCTTGTGCAGCAAATGCTGCAAACTAAGTTCATTAGACGTTCAAAAAATTTTTTTCAGATTTATTTTTAATAAAGAATACTAGACATTCTGAAAGGTATTTTCTTCGATAATAATGAAACATACTCCCTCTGAATGTTCTTTTATGCCAAATACTTTTTCTTGAACATATTCACCTTAAGGTTTTGAGTTTCAACGCGAAAACGCAAGTAACAATGTCAAAACGATCAGTGGGTTTTTCATGTGGGAGTAAAGCAATAGCTAATTCAGGTCATTGTGGATTGTACGCGAAAGTTAAAAAAATGTCAGGTTTGCTATGCTTTCGAATAATAGACATAGCATCTTGGTATAGCTGCTGCATGTAGAGCTTGAAATGTAGAGGGTAAAATCATTTTATCCTGCTAAGAGATCTTGCTGAAATGACCGGAGACTACAAAATTTTGTAGGCCTCTTATTTTATCAGTAAGTAATACCTTTTGATTTTCGTTAGGAACTGTAATTTTGCGCTCTCTCGAGCCAATACTGAAGAGAATGACGCATATAAATATCTAAACCACACCGCCATTAAGTATATGAAAAAGACCCAACCCCACTTGATTAATAACTATAAAAATATTTCATTTTTAATAACAATATTATTATCTTACTTAAGTTTTGTAGTTATATACTACATAGCCGCCATTCAGTAAATTATAGAAATGAAGATCTAATTTCATATATTCTCTACATCTACTTATATAACCCCAAAAGGTTTACTTTCATATCATCAATATAGCATTAATAGTATAATTAATGAAAAATAATCGCATCATGGCATTAATTATAATAATATTTAATTTCTAATGGTAATAATGTCATCAAACCATCTCAAATTTTGTAGATTTTAATATCCAATACACAGCTGTACTCAGAAAATTACACACTGCAGAATCAGACCTGTAAATTATTCTTAGTAAGCCTTGAAGTTTTTAAATAAACAATTGAATTTGAGCTCTAAATATGTCAGCAATCCTACAGGTCATGGTTTTCGTGTAATAGCCTATTGTTTACTGTAGGCTATTTTTTTTTGTAGTGTGTGTTTTGTTTTTTTCTGAAATAATGCAATTAGTTCTCAAAACTGACGAAAGATGGATTTTGGAAAATATGAAAATAATTTAGGAAAACTAACGCTTCACTGAAAGTTACTATTTTTCTGAAAAACGTCGGGTTCTAAGCTTCAAAATGAGGGGGTCATTCATTAAAATCCGTTCAGCCGTTTTCCCGTGATTTCCATTACCAGTTTAAATTATATACTGTATATAACTTAGATATGAAAAATGGGGGAAGTGGAGATTGTTGGTGGAATGATAGAGGGAATCGGGAGTACCCCAAGAAAAACCCTCTGCAACGTCTGGTTTGTGCGCCACAAGTTCCATCACGACCTATCCGGGGATCGAACTGAGGCCACCTGGGCGGAAGACCAGCGCTCTAGCAATGCAGCCATACAGTCGGTCTGTCGAATATTATTTTAGGTGAAGCGTCGGCGCCACTTCAAGGTCATCCCATTGTTCGCCCGTCCGTCCGTAGACCAGACGTCATTATAGGGATTTGGGATAAACTCAGTCAAGGTTTTAAAGAACCCTCGCAGTAACAAGAAAAAGAGGACGCAGGATACCAACTGTTCGCGTCCATTCATCGGCACTGCCTGCAATCTTCCAAATATGTAGATTTCCCAGCAAATATAACTCGAGCGCCGTTCCTGGAACTCGCTCAGTTGCTGACCCTGTTTAAGGTTGCTGAACCAGCCCGGGGCAATGTTTGTACAATTTGTCGGAAAATGAATACGCGTCTAATTATGAGCCCGTGGCTTCGGGGTATGAAGCCAGTTCAAGTAGTGAGCCAGACGAAGACCGTCTGCGCCCGTGAGACGCCCATAATCCATTGCGGCGTCAGAAATGGGTCAGAATCACGCGAGAATGCGTGCGATGTTGTGCAGATGAAGCATCTTGAAATTAACCAATTCAGAAATACAAACACTTCCTACACAAGCGAACTGTGTGACCAAAATGAAAACGTGACTTTTAGATTTAAGATTGAACAACATGACGTTAAGTACAGCTTAAAGCTTCAAAATGAGTGTTTAAAAACATAATTATGCACTGAAAATATGGAAAGAGGGCTACATCTATCATCTGTAGTCTTTAGCGATTTCTTTTTTATAATTATTGTCATATTTTTGCAAATTGAGTTGCTAACCGTTTTATCATCATTTTATTATTAGGTAAGTTCTATAGAATTATTTCATTATCAACATGTTTTGGATTGAGAATCAGATTATACAAAAATTCTTTATTATTTTCTTAAAATTACTTTTTACTTATTTGTATATTATCATTAGTCTTTATTATCATTATTATTAATCATTATTATTATTATAATTATTATTATTATATTATCGTTATCGTTATTATTAATCTATTATAATTATTATTAGTCTATTATTATTATTATTATCATTAGTCTATTATTATCATTTTATTATTATTATTAGTCTGTTATTATAATTTGTCTTATTATCATTATTATTAATCTATTATTATTATAATTAGTCTATTATTATTAGTCTCGTTGTTATAATTAGTTATTATTATTATTATTATTATTATTATTATTATTATTATTATTATTATTATTATTATTATTATTATTATTATTAGTCTATTATCATTATTATTAGTCAATTATTATTAGTGTATTATTATGATTAGTCTATTATTATCATTATTATTATTATATTATTATCATTATTATTGTTATTATTATTATTATTATTATTAGTCTATTATTATGATTATTATTATTAGTCTATTATTATCATTATTATTCTATTATTATAATTAGTTATTATTATTAGTCTATTATTATCATTAGTCTCTTATTATTATTATTATTATTATTATTATTATTATTATTAGTCTATTATTATCATTAGTCTATTATTATCAGTCTATTATCATTATTATTAGTTATGCATGGATTCAACTTGGATCCATTTTATGTATATATCTTTGAGTTTTAACTCATTATATTAATTTTATAATTATTTGTCCATATATTTCTTGCATTTGGTCTATTGATTCATGTAGACCATTCCATTATTTCAATTATCTCATTGTACTAATTTTATAATTTTATAATTATTATTTGATCAATGATTATGTAGTCTATTATATTGTTTGTATTTCATTATTGCCATTTTCTGTATTCATTCTCATCATGATTGTTTTGTTCTGTTTTGTATCTATGCAAAACTGTCATTGTGCTGTTGTTTTTAGTTAATATTCTAAATAAATTAAATAAATAAATAAATAAATAAATAAATAAATAAATAAAATAAATTATTATTAGTCTATTATTTCATTAGTCTATTATTATTAGACTATTATCATTATTATTAGTCTATTATTATCATCATTATTATTAGTCTATTATCATTATTATTAGTATATTATTACCATTATCATAATTAGTCTATTATTATTAGTCTATTATCATCATTATTATTAGTCTATTATCATTATTATTAGTATATTATTACCATTATCATAATTAGTCTATTATTATTATTAGTCTATTATTATCATTATTATTATATTATTAGTCTATTATTATCGTATTATTATTATTAGTCTATTAATTATCATTATTATTGTTAGTCTATTATTATTATGTTATTATTATCATTAGTATATTATCATTATTATTAGTCTATTATTATCATTATTATCATTAGTTTATTATTATTATTAGTCTGTTATTATCATTATTATTATCATTATTAGTCTATTTTCTTTATTATTAGTCTTATTATCATTATTATTATTAATCTATTATTATCTTTATTATTAGTCCTCTTATCATTATTATTATTATTATTATTATTATGGTGGTTCGATCCCCTAGACTAATTACCTCGTTCGGTTTTTTTCCGAGTTTTTCGCAATCGTAAAGCGAATGTGAGGGAATCTATGGCGAATCCACGGTCTCATCTCGCCAAGTGAGGTTCAGACCTGTCTTCGGACATTTGACTAAACAACATCATCATCTTGTATTCAAAGACTAGACCTTTTATTCCATCATATTCAAATTCTTATGACCTAACATTAAACATCCAGTAAGGGACTAGGAATCCTCATGTGATGAACACGGTGTAAGGGCACAACTCAGCAAAACATTAAAGAAACTCTAGAAGCCAGATAGAAGTAAACCCAAAATCTCCATTTTGAGATATGGTGAGATAAATAGTGCAATTTGCACACAGTTTTACGATTTACTTTGAATATCGAAAAATATACTACTCAATTCCTGCAATTTGGAAGTACTAACATTAAAACAAGCATAAAGTCCTATGTATGAATCAAGATAAACTAAAAATCCCTGTTTTGACGCTTACTTCATTTTGCCTTCTGACGCAAGAGGTTAGGTACAAGCCAATCCGTAGAGAAGACAGATAAACCGTAATTTTTCTGTCGGAAGTGGAACTCGGATATACTGGATTTGTACTGGAAATGCTAGCATTATGCTATATGGGAGGCCTTCCTTATTCAATATCTGTCGGTTAATTCATCATGTTTGTTCATTTTATATGATTTAATATCAGATCTGTTTGGAGGGTCGTCGACTTTTGAGTATTCTTTTGTTTGTTGCTATGCGACTGTTGAACGAAGCATATCATCATTTTCTTCCCTAGGAAAGCAATGTAACTTATGTCTCGTCGTCAATAGCAACCAATGCTATCACGGTAAAATTCATTTACTTCCCTAAAACAAACTAATAACAGCATACTTACGGTAGAGGGAGTGGAAAATAGATTTTATTTCAGAAATAAAACAAAGTGACGTTTTCCTCGAAATACAGAATACTGTAAACACTTCTTGCTTTTTGGTTGAAGCTGTTCAACTCAATATCTATATACAGTATATAATTTGAACTGGTAATGGAAATTACGGAAAACGGCTGAACGGATTTTAATAAATGGCCCCTCATTTTGAAGCTTTGAACCCAAAGTTTTTCGGAAAAATAGTAGTTTTCAGTGAAATGTCAATTTTCCTACATAATTTTCCTATTTTCCAAAATCCATCTGTCGTCAGTTTTGAGAACTAGCTAATTGCATTCAGGAGAAGCGAAGCGAGCATCAAGTCGGCCGTGTTGCATTTCAGAAAAAAACATAACACACACTACAGTAAACAATATTACAAGAAGGCCATGATCTGCAAGAATGCTGACATATTTAGAGCTCAAATTAAATTGGTTATTAAAAAAGTAACTTACTAAAAATAATTTACAGGTTCGATTCTGTGGTGTGTAGCTGTATTGATATTAAAAGTACAAAACTTGAGGTGGTTTGATGACATTATTACCATTAGAAATGAAATATTATTGTAGTTAATGCCATGATGTGACTATTTTTCATTAATTATACATATTAATGCTATATTGATGATATGAAAGTGAAACGTTTTGGGGTTATATAAGTAGATGTAGAGAATAACTTAGATTGGATTTTGATTTCTATATTTTACTGAGTGGCGGCTATATAGTATATGTTACTGAAAGCTATAAAACTTACGTAAGATAATAATATTATTAAAAATCAAATATTTTTATAGTTATTAATCAAGTGGGGTTTCATATATTTAATGGCGGTGGGGTGTAGATATTTATATGCGTGGTTCTCTTCAGTATTGGCTAGAAAGAGAGTATCTTCCATTATTATGGAAGGAAATAAGTTTCCGAATGTCTGGTATTCTTCATCTATACTAATAATAAATCTGTAGCCGAAACTTTTCTGGCAGTTTTCGATCTTCCAAAAATAATTGATCCTAACATATATAATTAACCACCCTGAAACCGAAAATCGCTTTTTTGAATTTTTTTTGTTTGTATGTCTGTCTGGATGTTTGTTACCTTTTCACGCGATAATGGTTGAACCGATTTATATGAAAATTGGAATATACATTAAGTTCGTTGTAACTTAGATTTTAGGCTATATGTCATTCAAAATACGTTATTTAAAAGGGAGGTTATAAGGGGTCCTGAATTAAATAAATCGAAATATCTCCCTTATTATTAATTTTCATGAAAAATATTACATAACAAAAGTTTCTTTAAAATTAATTTCCGATAAGTTTTATTCCTTGCAAAATTTTGATAGGACTGATATTTAAAGAGATAAATGACTTTTAAAATTAAAATACAATGCCATCTAAGGCGGTGTAATGAAATGAAAACAAATGACTACGTCTGTAAGGGGCCTTGTACAACAACAATCGAAAGCTATGAAAGATAGTCTACAGAGAATGTTTTCCGTGTTTATATGAAGTAATATCGGAAGCTAAAATGACCGATTTGTATAATTAATTATTATTTCACCATTGGAAAGTGTAGTTTCTCTAGATGGACATAATGCTATAATGTTATTACAGTAACTTCTGATATAATATAATATAATATAATATAATATAATATAATATAATATAATATAATATAATATAATATAATATATGTAAGTAATGTAATATTATATAATATAATTTAAATTATTTGAAGGGTTCAGAACCATAGTGGGCCAAGCGCCATTTACTGAATACGTAGAAAACAAGGGTTAAAATTAAGTTATTACCATAATTCAATGGAAACCTATAACAAGTAAAATAAAATATACACATTAAATCTAAATGATGTCAATCTTCATTAAACTATGGTTGCATGTAATAAAAATTAAGAAACATGTTAAAGGAATTGTCATTGCACCAAATGAGTGTCTTTGGACCAAAATGATCGCATTTTAATTATTTGGATGCAATTTAAATTAAGTAACATAATAAATGATTTATCCTTCTATCAAACACGAATGTTCCCTGGATCAAACGTCCTATTTTAATTATGTAATTACTTTATATTTATTTGTAACGGGTGCAGCGGAGCGCACGGGTACGGCTAGTTGAAAATAAATCTGAAAAACGTTTATTTGAACGTCTAATGAACTTAGTTTGCAGCATTTGCTGCACAAGCCACTAGTATTATATATTCCCACTTGCGCAAGCTGTCCTTCTCGACTCTGCTGGCATTTCTTGGGAATGAGTGAAGCCAAGGGTCAGCAGTAGGACTACAGGAACACCCGCCTGGTCGCAAGGTGTTGTCTGGGGACCTAGATTGCCGAGGAATGCGGTTAGTGGGTACCATCATCGCAGAGGGATGAGGAAGTAGAGGAGGGGGGGAGCAATCATCTCGCGAGATGAGATGAGATGAATGGCAGAGATTGTATAACCTCACCACATTGTTGTTCGCAATAAATTGGGTTATGAATGGGGACTGTGATTTCCTGCAAAGCGATTGGAATAGTAATATGCGTTACAAGAGCGGTATGTTGAAGTTTTCAAGTTCGAGGAAAAGTTTGAAAAAGCGAAACGTAGTTGAGCTTTTTTAATTTTCGAGAATTGAAAGAAAACATACCGCTCATGTATCGTACATTATTTTGTGCGAAGATCGTTTATTACATACCTGAAAGACGAATTTCTAATTAGTTGCAATGAAATCTCCATCTTGGTTTCTGTTCAATGACGGCAAAATATCTTTAGAAAACATTGTTGCTGTAAATGTTTTCTGTTTTTCTATACTCCAGCAGGCCGTGATATACGTCTGTCTTTTTTTCCCCCAGTCTATAAATGCGAACTTAAAACAAACGGTAAGGTTATGTAATGATTTATTTTTCATTTTAATATTTTAACAATATTGTTTATATAACATATTGCAGTAATAACATCGGCATCTGGAATCTCGTTGATTTTTTCACGGCTTCCTTAATGTTACTTGTATCAGGAATGCAATAAGTTTCGTGGAGTAGTAGACTTTACTTAATTTTTGCAAATATTTAAAAACAATAATTAACATTGCAATTTAGGTGAAATTGCAGTGGTAAGTTTCCAATTTATAATTATTACTATGTTAAACGTCTCTAAAAATAATATGTTAAAAGCCTAAAGCAGTAAAATGAATGTCGCGCTTAAGCGGTAAGAAGAGGGAAATTGTTATGTGTGTTAGGTTGGGAATACTGAATGTGGTATTTCACACTTACCGCGTATTGGTTCTGTGCGGAAAACAAGCAAATACGCACGATCTCGCACAAAATAATATTGACTGCTCAAGAACATTCATATGCATACCCACATATGAACACAAACGTCATCAGCAAACAAGGAGACGGAACTAGGATGTGAGAAATCATTCAAACTGTATCAATATTCCAGTAGCTAAGGGCTTGGGTTCGACATTTTTTCATTGTATATACTTTCTATTTTTTAAACTTCTTTGTGTTATTAAAAATTCTTGGTTTAGTCATTATTTTTGTTATTTTTTATTTATATTTTTATTTCTTATTTTTTTTGTTTGAGTAATTTATTATTCTTCTTCTTCATTATCATCATTTACTTACAAAATAGCCCGAGTTCGATTCCCTGTTGGGGCAAGTTGCCTGGTTGCGGTTTTTTCCGGGGTTTTCCCTCAACCTATTATGAGCAAATGCTGGGTAACTTTCGGTGCTGGATGCCGGACTCATTTCACCACCATTATCACCATCTCATTCAGACCTAGATGTTGATAAAGCGTCGTAAAATAACCTACTAAAATAAAAAAAAAATTACTTACAAATGGCTCTTAGAGAACCCTGAGTTTCATTGTCGCCCTCACATAAGCCCGCCATCGGTCCCTATCCTGAGTAAGATTAAGTCAGTCCCTAGCAATGGCAAAGGAAGCTTTTAATAGAGAAAGGAGCATTTTCTACGGACCTCTGGAAAAAGAACTAAAGAAGAGACTAGTGAAGTGCTTTGTATGGAGTGTGGCATTATATGGGGCAGAAACATAGACATTACGACGAAGTGAAGAGAAGCGAATAGAAGCATTTGAAATGTAGATACGGAGAAGAATGGGGCGTGTGAAATGGACAGACAGAATAAGAAATGGAGTTGTGTTGGAAAGAGTGGGTGAAGAAAGAATGATGCTGAAACTGATCAGGAAGAGGAAAAGGAATTGGTTGGGTCACTGGCTGAGAAGAAACTGCCTACTGAAGGATGCACTGGAAGGGATGGTGAACGGGAGAAGAGTTCGGGGTAGAAGAAGATATCAGATGATAGACGACATAAAGATATATGGATCATATGAGGAGACAAAGAGGAAGGCAGGAAATAAGAAAGATTGGAGAATGCTGCTTTTGCAGTGAAAGACCTGCCTTGGACAGAACACTAAATGAATGAATGAACCATCATATCCCACCTCCCTCAAATCCATTTTAATATTGTCCTCTCATGTACATCTCGGGCTCCCCAAAGATCTTTTTCCTTCTGTCCTCCCAACTAACACTCCATAAGTTATGCATTTCTGGATTCACCCATACGTGCTACATCTGAAACGTCTGGATTTACTTACTTACTTACTTGCTTTTAAGGAACCCGGAGGTTCATTGCCGCCTTCACATAAGTCCGCCATTGGTCCCTATCCTGAGCAAGATTAATCCAGTCTCTACCATCATATCCCACCTCCCTCAAATCCATTTTAATATTATCTTCCCATCTACGTCTCGGCCTCCCCAAAGGTCTTTTTCCCTCCGCCCCCCCAACTAACACTCTATATGCATTTCTGGATTCGCCCATACGTGCTACATGCCCTCCCCATCTCAAACGTCTGGATTTAATGTTCCTAATTATATCAGGTGAAGAATACAATGCGTGCAGTTCTGCGTTGTGTAACTTTCTCCATTCTCCTGTAACTTCATCCCTCTTAGCCCCAAATATTTTCCTAAGAACCTTATTCTCAAACATCCCTTAATCTCTGTTCCTCTCTCAAAGTGAGAGTCCAAGTTTCACAGCCATAAAGAACAACCGGTAATATAACGTTTTTAATTATGTCAGGTATAGAATAGAATATAACTAGACATAAGAACTTAATTAGCCTATTTCACATATAATTTCCATGTATAGTAGTTGTGCCAAAAGATATTGCAGGTAACTAGTACGAAAGCGTCTTTCGAAATTCCAGATTCGTCTAACATTTCTCGTCTCATTCGAACACAAAAGAATCACTTTATGACCTAGTTACGTTAAATACCTGTTGAACAAGAATTCTTAAGTCCTCCCAGCTTTTTATGTTCTGTTAACTTGATTCCTAGTAATTCGAAAATAATTTTTAAAATACTTAAATCTTTCCAAACGTTCTTCCGTCGATCATTACTGTAAACGATAATGGAGCCATGGTAAAATGAGGATGACAGAGGAAACTGAAGTGTTCCGAGGAGAACTACTCACAGCCCCTTTTACAGGATCTGCCAAATCGCCAGACGACCTGCTTCTTGGGCTTTCTGGACGTTGTAGCAAGTTCATTCGTGTCGTAGCATTGTCAGTCGGTGGAACCTTGATCACTTCAGTCAGGATTGCTGGCCTCGGAATTCGCTCCGGAGACCTTGAACGTTACCTACAAGTTAACTGGATGTGTAATTCTTAGCGTCGCATGTGGTCTTACGTTCGTATCCGCTTCAATAGCATTCCATTAATGCCAAGTCTACGCACATCAACCGTTCAACAGCCAACCAGTATTTTAATCTAAATAATTATTAAGTTCATAATGTGAACTTGTTTGAAACAGAGAAATCTACACTTAAACCTGACTACGTTCTTCAGTTCTGCAAGTTGTGCTAGAGATTTTATCGCCCTGTGATAACTCTGCTTGAAGGGACACTATGGTGGTCCAGAAGCTTGATTTATCAAGGAAGAACTTTGTTGGACCGTATACAATAGCTTGCGTGCTTAGGTATCATAGGAGTAATGAGAATTGAGCTTAAAGAAAAAAAGAAACAAAGTTTGGGCCACCTGAATTTTCAAAGCTACTGAGCATGCGTGGTATGTTATAACTGGAACTTGGAAAAATTCAGGTGGTCCAAATTTTTTTTTTTCTGGGTGTGTACAAAATTCTTCGTTGGGCACTTAGGAAGTTGATAGTAACAGGTGTTTTGTTTCTTAGTAAGTTGACAGTAATAGGTATTTCGTGTTTTAGGACATTTTTTTCTCTTAGAAAGTTGATAATAAGAGGTTTTTTGTGTGTTAGGAAGTTCATAATACGTAGCGGTATTTTGTGTCTTAGGAGGTGGTTTTTGTCTTTTAGGAAGTTGATGGTAACAGGATTTTGTTTCTTAGGAAGTTGACAGTAATAGGTTTTTGTCTGTTAGGAGGTTGATAATATGTAGCGGTATTTTGTCTCTTAGAAGTTTTTTTTTTTTTTTTTTTTTTTTTTTAGGAAGTTGATGGTAACAGATTTTAGTCTCTTAGGAAGTTGACAATAACAGGTATTTTGTCTCTTGGGAGGTTTTTTTGTCTATTAGAAAGTTGATAGTAAGAGGTTTTCCTGTCTGTTAGGAGGTTGATAATATGTAGTGGTATTTTGTCTCTTAGGAGGTTTTTTTTGTCTCTTACAATGTTTATAGTAAGAGATTTTTTTGTCTGTTAGAAGGTTGGTAACATGTAACGGTATTTTGTCTCTTAGGAGGTTTTTTTGTCTCTTACAATGTTTATAGTAAGAGATTTTTTTGTCTGTTAGAAGGTTGTAATATGTAGCGGTATTTTGTCTCTTGGGAGGTTTTTTTGTCTATTAGAAAGTTGATAGTAAGAGTTTTCCTGTCTGTTAGGAGGTTGATAATATGTAGTGGTATTTTGTCTCTTAGGAGGTTTTTTTTGTCTCTTACAATGTTTATAGTAAAAGATTTTTTTGTCTGTTAGAAGGTTGGTAATATGTAGCGGTATTTTGTCTCTTAGGAGGTTTTTTTGTCTCTTACAATGTTTATAGTAAGAGATTTTTTTGTCTGTTAGAAGGTTGATAATATGTAGCGGTATTTTGTCTCTTAGGAGGTTTTTTTGTCTCTTAGAATGTTTATAGTAAGAGATTTTTTTTGTCTGTTAGAAATTGGTAATTGTAGCGGTATTTTGTCTCTTAGGAGGTTTTTTTTTGTCTCTTAGAATGTTTATAGTAAGAGATTTTTTTTGTCTGTTAGAAGGTTGGTAATACAGGTATTTTGTCTCTTGGGAGGTTTTTTTGTCTTAGAAAGTTGATAGTAAGAGGTTTTTTGTCTGTTAGGAGGTTGTTTGTAGTGGTATTTTGTCTCTTAGGAGGTTTTTTTGTCTCTTCAATGTTTATAGTAAAAGATTTTTTTGTCTGTTAGAAGGTTGTAATATGAGTATTTTGTCTCTTAGGAGGTTTTTTTTTGTCTCTTAGAATGTTTATAGTAAGAGATTTTTTTGTCTGTTAGAAATTGTTTGTAGCGGTATTTTGTCTCTTAGGAGGTTTTTTTTTTTTTTGTCTCTTAGAATGTTTATAGTAAGAGATTTTTTTTTGTCTGTTAGAAGGTTGGTAATATGTAGCTGTATTTTGTCTCTTGGGAGGTTTTTTTGTCTTTTAGGAAGTTGACAGTAGACTAACAGGTATTTTGTCTCTTAGGAGGCTTTTATGTCTCTTAGAAAGTTGATAGTAAGAGGTTTTTGTCTGTTAGAAAGTTGATAGTAGCTGTATTTTGTCTCTTAGGAGTATTTTTTTTTTTTGTCTTAAGATGTTGATAGTAACAGGTTTTTGTCTCTCAGGAAGTTAATAGTAACAAGAGCGCTGAAATATACAACCGAATATGTGAAATGATGTCGTCGTTATGTTTCCA
Organism: Periplaneta americana; assembly: GCA_025594305.2. NCBI lineage: Eukaryota > Metazoa > Arthropoda > Insecta > Blattodea > Blattidae > Periplaneta > Periplaneta americana. The sequence continues at coordinate 12,697,048 of JAJSOF020000011.1, read as the reverse complement.
TGGTTACCAAGTATCTTTGCCGTTGTGTTTATGTTCCATTGTAAAAGACGGTATGACTTTTTGATTTTACGGTGACGTTTATATTAAGTTAACGCTTACTTTATGTTTAATTTCCGTTGTGAATGGGCCTTAATTGGTGAGACGTCGCTATGGAATTGCCTGACATTTACCTTACAATTTGAGAAAACATCGGAAGAAACCCAACAGATAATCAGCTCAAACGGGAATCTAACCCACACGTCCGAGCACAGCTCCGGATGTGAAGGATAACACGCTACCACCTGAGCTACGCCGATGGCTGCAGAGATCTTGGAAGGTCTTTGTGAAGAGCGCTAATTAAAGACGCTCATCAGACTGTTATCTTATCGTAATTTCACAAGCATTTTAATCTATTTAGTTTCACACTGTCGACGGCGATATTTCTACAATCTTTATCGATATACTCCCACGCACCCCTTGTCAGCCGTCTAGAGTGATTAATAGACGTGGGGGAGGAAGCAGTTCGCTATTAATTGTCGGAGGGATCCGGGGAGGACAGTGATCAATGACCCAGGACAGAAGGGAATAGGAAAACTATCTGACAGATTCGGAAATACATTTCTTCCAAGTGAAGATTCCCATGTACACAACTAAAATATTACCATCAACGTTGACATACACTTTCCGTTATATGTTTCCATCATTTCCTACTAATTCTATAATCATGTTGCGAATATACTCTTTGTAGTTTATTTTCTTTGACTTTTTTTATACCCGGATGTTCAATTTTGAATGAAAACTTCCAAGGAGCAAGTTTAAACCCTCAAGACATAGATAAACGATGTAGGCCAAGTCTGTTGTGGAAATTGGGTGTTGTTCTTTTGTTTTGTTAACAAATGAATGCAGCAGTGTAATAAAAACAAGAAATATACATCATCCATGTTACCATAACAACCTAACTTGACTTAATTTTCAAAAATATTTCTTGAAGGTGAAATAAATGTTATAAAAGAGCGTTACAAATTTATTTTTGAAACTTGCAGTGGCATATTTATAAAAGAAAAAAACATTAGATATTAGTTTTGCTATATCTTTACTTCAAAAGAGGGAAAACATTTTTATAACCACTTCATACCTAAAACTAAAAATTTTCCGTTATTTAGTTACATACAAATGGCTTTTAAGGAACCCGCAGATTAATTGCCTCGCCCTCACATAAGCTGTGTAAGATTAATCCAGTCTCTATCATCATATCACACCTTCCTCAAATACATTTTTATATTATCCTCCCATCTACGTCTCGCCATCCCCAAAGGTCGTTTTCCTTCCGGCCTCCTGACTAACACTCTATATGCATTTCTGGATTCACCCATACGTGCTACATGCCCTGCCCATCTCAAACGTCTGGATTTAATGTTCCTAATTATGTCAGGTGAAGAATACAATGCGTGCAGTTCTGTGTTGTGTAACTTTCTCCATTCTCCTGCAACTTCATCCCTCTTAGCCCCAAATATTTTCCTAAGCACCTTATTCTCGAACATTCTTAACCTCCGTTTTCTCTCTCACAGTGAGAGTCCAAGTTTCACAACCATACAGAACAACCGGTAATATAACTGTTTTATAAATTCTAACTTTCAGATTTTTTGACAGCAGACTGGATGATAAAAGCTTCTCAACCGAATAATAACAGGCATTTCGCATATTTATTCTGCGTTTAATTTCCTCCCGAGTATCATTTATATTTGTTACTGTTGCTCTAAGATTTTGAACTTTTCCATCTTTTCAAAGGATAATTTTTCGTACTATGTTCTGGTCACGAGACATAATCATATACTTTGTCATTTCGGGATTAACTTCCAAACCTATTCTTTACCTGCTTCAAGTAAATTCCCGTGTTTTCCCTAATAGTTTGTGGATTTTCTCCTAACATATTCACGTCATCCGCATAGACAAGGAGCTGATGTAATCCGTTCAATTCCCACATTGCAAATTTAAATCTTTTCTCATAAATACTTTTAAAAACATTAAATTTGATAATTTTTTTTTTTTCAAATTTCTTAGTGAATATCCTTTTATTATATTCTAGTCAAATTTTTTGTTAAAGGTAACACTGCATTTTGTGCAATGGAGCATTAGTAATGCACTACTCTAATTTTTTTCATTTGTAAAATAAAATATAATTTCTTCAATGTTCAAACATTAATAAAAAAATAATACTACTTTACGTATAATTCTCTAGGAATAAAACTATGCTGAAAACAGCCAATCAAGTGCTTCATTTCACAACAGAGTTTAACCACTGAGAAATAAAATGAATACTTCTCATTGAAAACGTATTCTGCGCTTCGGTTAAGGCGCTTGTCTGCCGATCCAGTGTTGCGCTCGGGCGCGGGTTCGATTCCCGCTTGGATTGATTCTCTGGTTGGGTATTTTCCGAGGTTTTCCTCAAACGTTAGGCTAATGTCAGGTAGTCTTTGGCGAAAATCAACCTAGTAGTTGATACAGCGTCGTTAAACAACCAACTAAAAAAAATTCTCCATAGACGATCGAGTACACACGTGACAATAAATTCACAATAATTTCGGAATTTTAACGTATTTTAATATAACGAAACTGATCAAACGATACTGGTATAAATTGATTTGTCAAGTTGGCATTACGGGTGTTGCACAAGCATCAGAAGGCAGAGATGCCTTCAGGTTGCTGTAATGTCTGATAATTACTCAGTTACGTTATTAAATTACAAGCATACTAATATAATTCTAATATATATGATCCATGGCCAGCGTAAAAACTTGTCTGTCCCGCTTCACTTTTTGCAGCAGACAGCCCTCCTAACCGCAGAGTAAGGTGTACCACATAATTGGGAGGAGCAGCTGCTGTCCGGCAATTTGTAGGACATCGCACGGATATTGTTTCTTACGCCGTCGTCAAGGAGATGTCCCAGTCCAAGCGATCGTCTCTTGTTTTGGTTTAACACAGAGATTAACCGCTGGGTGACTTACTTCAACACACTTTCTGATTATAGCTTTGGCCGGGAGGAAAAAGGTCTTAAGTAAAAATGTTATACTTTTCAGGAGAGCAGTAGAAAGATTGAAATTGGTGTTAATTATAGAGTTCTTTTAATTAAGAGGTTTTCCTGGGTATTATTTGTTTATATTTCTTCTAAAATAGGTAATGTTGCTCATTTAACAATTTTCTTGATTATTTCCAAAAATTGCAGATCTTAAGCCCTTTTAAGACTACAACCAAAACTGAGTAGAAAGGACTATTTAAACATAAGACCTTTTTCATGTCAAAATAAATGAGAAATGTAAATTATTAGGAATGCAAAATGGGTCTTAAACAATTATAGGACTGTTTACCCTGGTGCTTAAAGTTTTTAAAGGAAAGGGCATCAATATGTGATAAAATGGCTAAAATACAAGTTAGACCTTTTTAATAGGGAAGCATGGAAAGTAAACATGTGATGGTTTGTAAGGAATAAAGTATTAAATATTCTTAAGTCCTTTATTCTGTGTGTTTGCGATTCTGAAAGTAGTTAGGACATATTTGGTAACGCTCTATAAATCCAGTCAGGAGTCTTATTTGACTTTAACCATTTTACCAGATTGCAGAGAATTGTTTCCGCTTTCAGAATATATAAAAATCTAATTTTCACAAAAAATTGACTTAAGACCTTTTTCCTCCTCGCCACAGAACGCGTTTTTATAGATAATTAAGTTCTTTCATCATTTTACCGATGATATTAATCTCTACAGTTTATTTTCTCGGAGTGTTATTCAAAGGACATATGAAATAATCTACACTGATTAACTGCTAAGGGATGAAGTTACAGGAGAATGGAGAAAGTTACACAACGCAGAACTGCACGCATTGTATTCTTCACCTGGCACAATGAGGAACATTAAATCCAGACGGTTGAGATGGGCAGGGCATGTAGCACGTATGGGCGAATCCAGAAAGGCATATAGAGTGTTAGTTGGGAGGACGGAGGGAAAAAGACCTTTAGGGAGGCCGAGACGTAGATGGGAAGATAATATTAAAATGGATTTGAGGGAGGTGGGATATGATGATAGAGACTGGATTAATATTGCTCAGGATAGGGAGCAATGGCGGGCTTATGTGAGGACGGCAATGAACCTCCGGGTTCCTTAAAAGCTGTGAGTAAGCCAAAAATAGTGATTAAATTTTTCATTGTGAATGGTTCAGATCTGATTTTTTTAGAAAGAGGAGGGTGAATAAGATGGGTTTACAGATAACCTACTTCAAAGGTTGGCACACCTGGATATTAAAAACATTGAGAGCTTTGATTTATGTCTCATTATTTCCGATATTTCAACAATTACGGATATTTCGCACAACGGTACATAATAGCCAATGATTCCTACGATTTTTGCTCGTTTCGTCTGCAGCAATCTTCAATTTGTATCAGAGAGATTTATTGAGGTAACAAAATTTTATTTTGATGTACGTGACAGCTGATATATGGACAGAGGTTTGCTCGTAAATGTCAGTTTGACTGGTAAACATGCTTTACGGCATAAAAGAGTCCTAGCAAACGGATTCGAGATGTTTGTAGTTTTTGCACGAATCCGATCCTTATATTATTACGCAACTCCGTGAGAAGGGAAACGAAGCGCGCAGACAACAGAGGCTGTGCGACTGTTCAGAGTTCGTGCCGATAGTGGGAGAGAATCTTTGCATGCTGTGAACAGACTTGCGTAAATAGTTCGCTTATAGGAGTGCCAGGATAATAAAATGACAGAAATTCTCACACATTAGTAACCATGGCAACGCTTTACTTTTTTTTTTTTTTTACAATTCATTTTATATATCAATATGCCATTTTATAATAAATCAATCTTAAGACATATCAACTTGCAAATGTTTATTAAAATATGAAGCCGTTTATCTTAGATAATAGGATAATAAAATGACAGTCATTTAAAGCAACTTTACTTTTTTTTTTTTATTCATTTTATATATCAATATGCCTGGTAAATTATTAAATGTTTAATTTCAGCTTGCAAATGTTTATTTGCTATAATAACAATATGAACGTTTTCGCCGTTTAGGGCATCTTCAGATATAACAAAAACATATAATCTGGACCTATAACAGTAAATTATGCAAATGACAAAGAATAGAAAACAATATATGTAATACATAAGATGAAACAATTACAAAATACACGAACATCAGCTATGCAAACTATTCTTGTAACTCACGACAATTCTCAGCTATGATTACTCTAAAATATTTTATTATCATCATTATAAATTTTAAATTTTAACATCATTGACAAATTTTAACCATTGTATATTTAATTGTAACATGAGCTATATGTATAAAATATTCATCTAGTCTAATTTTAAAATTCAAAGATTATCTCTATATTCATCCTGCATTATGTCATATTTACATACAGCTCATGAATCTTATGTATTAAATATATTGTTTTGTATTCTTTGTCATTTGCATAATTTACTGTTATAGGTCCAGATTATATGTTTTTTGTTATATCTGAAGATGCCCTAAACGGCGAAAACGTTCATATTGAATTACATAGCAAATAAACATTTGCAAGTTGATATGTCTTAAGATTGAAATTTATTATATAACGCTTTACTTTGTTTTACAGAAGAGCAGTCTTACTTCCACAATTGCTATGCCTATATAGATTGTTATAGGAGACAATCGCCTATATAGATAGATGATGGATAGATAGTTTATTTTGCAAAAACATGTGGAACATGTATGACATCGTCATATACAATTTAAAATACATGATATCATACAATGGATACAAATTAAGATACATGAATATTAAAAATCTCATCGACATCATACAATGGATTTGCCAATAATATAGTCCTAATTCGTGTCCTAAACCCTCGGAATGGAAGATTCCTTATATCAACAGGTAGACTATTGAATAATTTAAAAGCAAAGAATAGAAAACTGTTTTTGAGTAATACTGTATTTACATTTGTCAATATATAAATTTGTATTATTTCTTGTAGAATATGAAAAGAAGTACATGCTATGTAATTATTAATGTTATTCCGAATGTAAAGGAAGACAGGCCAATACATACATAGACGGCAATGTCAAGATTTGCGACCTTATAAAAAGAGGTTTACAATGAGTCGTATTTGATACTCCATGAATTAATCTTAAAGCTTTCTTTTGTAATATGAAAAGAGCTTGAGCAGAAGTATGGTGACCCCAAAGAATAATACCATAATTTAAATGACTTTGTATATGGCTATGAAATATTGTAAACAATACATTGTTAGGTAAATTATTCCTTAACATATATAGGCCTTTACTTAATTTCTTAGCAATATAGTCAACATGAGTTTTCCATCCCATTCTAGGCTCAAGAAAGATGCCCAGAAACCTAACAGCAGTATTAGTAACAGTAGTAAGACGATTAATACCAAAGTTTAATTTAACAGTTTTGTTAGAATTAATCATAAGGTTATAAGGACAAATACTGAATCCCACAAAAATTCCCCAGTTTTCCAAATGTTACAGTTATACAATAAATTACATCCCCATCCGGATGTTGATATTTTCAATATGAATTTCTCTAGATACAGAATTATTTGTTATCATATTTTACAGAATATTGTTGTTAGTTAATTTGAAGCTACTTTCACACCTTATTTCAATTTCTCTTTTTTTCTTTCCCTTTTTTCTATTATGTTTTATCAATTAATTTGTTAGTCGTGAACATTGTAATTGGGCTTTGCCTGTTATGTTCATCAACAAATGAATAAATAAAAAAATAAAAAAATAATAATAATAATACAAATCAAGATTTCAGGTATAACGCCCTGTAAAGTTGATTTGAATAATTTCGAAGGGGAAAAATTGTTCCGGAGCCGGGTATCGAACCCGGGACCTTTGGTTTAACGTACCAACGCTCTATCACTGAGCTACTCGGGAAATCTAACCGACACCGATCCAATTTTTCCCTCTATATCCACAGACCTCAAAATGGGCTGACAATCGTCAAGCAACCAACTTCGAGTGCACACTAATTCCGTGTGACTTAAATTGTGGTTTTCTGTTAACGAACAGTGACGTGTATTATGCAAATCAAGATTTCAGGTATAACGCCCTGTAAAGTTGATTTGAATAATTTCGAAGGGGAAAAATTGTTCCGGAGCCGGGTATCGAACCCGGGACCTTTGGTTTAACGTACCAACGCTCTACCACTGAGCTACTCGGGAACTCTAACCGACACCGATCCAATTTTTCCGTCTATATCCACAGACCTCAAAGTGGGCTGACAACCGTCAAGCAACCAACTTCGAGTGCACACTAACTCCGTGTGACTTAAATTGTGGTTTTCTGTTAACGAACAGTGACGTGTATTATGCAAATCAAGATTTCAGGTATAACGCCCTGTAAAGTTGATTGGTACGTTAAACCAAAGGTCCCGGGTTCGATACCCGGCTCCGGAACAATTTTTCCTCGAAATTCTTCATAATAATAATAATAATAATAATAATAATTATTATTATTATTATTATTATTATTATTATTTATTTTAGCTGGCAGAGTTAAGGCCGTAAGGCCTTCTCTTCCACTCAACCAGCAAAAAGAGTATATACATATGCATGAACTTACACTTGTTCGCACTCACCAATCAACAACCCTACTTGATACCTCAGCAAGTTCCATAGACAATATGTCACTATTTTTATAAATAGTATTAACGGCTAAATCATCAGCAAACATGAAAGATTCAGAACATCCATCCCGAATATTGTTGTTAGATTGTTATAAGAGACAGTCGCCTATATATATTGTTATAGGAGACAGTCTCGAATTTATACAGGGTGTATACAGGATATATTATCACTTCAGACAGAGTTTAGCCTCAAGGCACGAGTGTCGCCCGTTATCCCTAGGCCACTCCAGTAAGTCATCGCACGTGAAGGGCTTTGGTTCGCTGGTGTCAAGGACAGTCGCGTTCATATTTCTCTCCGTTGCGTCAAAGTCTCACAGTTATCACGGTGGATCGTAAATAGTTTATTCTCGGCTGGGAAAAAGACACGAAATCCAAGGCTTCTCTGCTTTTGTTTATAGCGAGCTGGGAAATAAACTTGTTTATTGCACTGAGGCGACATGGTGAGAATTTCATAGCAGCTCCAACATAGCGGCTGGTTAGAAAGCGTCTCGAAAAGTTAGAAAAGCATTTCATGATTAAGAGCTTTTCCTTCCTTTATGACGATCGCATGTTGCACTGGTAATCGGGTGTTGTAACTAACCCGAGAAAATGGCAGACAATACGAAAGCGATGTTGGGCAACACGCACAACAGCGATTCCTAGTAGAAATGCCAGTACAGAACTTAGATTTCATATCGGGAACGTGCAATTTTAAATGGAAATATGTAAAATGACTTTTGTGCGAGATCGTGCGTATTTGCTTGTTTTCCGCACAGAACCAATACGCGGAAAGTCTGAAATACCACATTCAGTATTCCCAACGTAACACACATAACAATTTCCCTCTTCTTACGCTTAAGCGCGACATTCATTTTACTGCTTTAGGCTTTTAACATATTATTTTTAGAGACGTTTAACATAGTAATAATTATAAATTGAAACTTACCACTGCAATTTCACCTAAATTGCAATGTTAATAATTATTGTTTTTAAATATTTGCAAAAATTAAGTAAAGTCTACTACTCCACGAAACTTATTGCATTCCTGATACAAGTAACATTAAGGAAGCCGTGAAAAAATCAACAAGATTCCAGATGCCGATGTTATTACTGCAATATGTTATATAAATAATATTGTTAAATATTAAAATGAAAAATAAATCATTACATAACCTTACCGTTTGTTTTAAGTTCGCATTTATAGACTGGGGGAAAAAAAAGACATACGTATATCACGGCCTGCTGGAGTATAGTAAATACAGAAAACATTTTATAGCAACAATGTTGAATAAAGATATTTTGGTGTTCCCAAGTTGGCGTCATTAAACAGAAACCAACATGGAGATTTCATTGCAATTAATTAGAAATTCGTCTTTCAGGTATGTAATAAACGATCTTCGCACAAAATAATGTACTATACACGAGCGGTATGTTTGTTTTCATGTTCTCGGAAATTAAAAAAGCTCAACTACGTTTCGCTTTTTCAATCTTTTCCTCGAACATGAAAACGTCAACATACCGCTCTTGTAACGTATATTACTATTTTTAATAGGGTAAACCAGGGTAATTGTAATAGTAATATGCGTTACAAGAGCGGTATGTTGAAGTTTTCATGTTCGAGGAAAAGTTTGAAAAAGCGAAACGTAGTTGAGCTTTTTTAATTTCCGAGAATTGAAAGAAAACATACCGCTCGTGTATCGTACATTATTTTGTGCGAAGATCGTTTATTACATACCTGAAAGAGGAATTTCTAATTAGCTGCAATGAAATCTCCATCTTGGTTTCTGTTCAAAGACGGAAAATTTTCAAAACAAAAATATCTATCTTCAGCTTTGTTGCTTTAAAATGTTTTCTGTGTTTACTATACTCCAGCAGGCCGTGATATATGTCTGTCTTTTTTTCTCCCAGTCTAGTATAAATGCGAACTTAAAACAAACGGTAAGGTTATGTAATGATTTATTTTTCATTTTAATATTTTAACAATATTATTTATATAACATATTGCAGTAATAACATGGGCAAGTTTGTTGATTTTTTCACGGCTTCCTTAATATTACTTGCATCACGAATGCAGTAACTTTAGTGGAGTTGTAGAGTTTACTTAATTTTTGCAAATATTTAAAAACAATAATTAACAGTGCAATTTAGGTGAAATTGCATAAGTTTCAATTTATAATTATTACTATATTGAACGTCTCTAAAAATAATATGTTAAAAAAAAGCAGTAAAATCAATATGTCACTTAAGCGGTAAGAAGAGGGAAATTGTTGTGTGTGTTAGGTTGGGAATACTGAATGTGGAATTTTAGACTTTCCGCGGATTGGTTTTGTGCGGAAACCAAGCAAATACGCACGATCTCGCACAAACACTTTTCATTGATTTCAAATATATTTCAACATTTCACAACCCTCAGTAAGGTTAACCATGACAAAGAAACATTGTGTTATTTTTAGATCTTTCTTTTCCCTGAAAATGAGTTTAATAGTACATTATGCAACGAGCCTATAATGGTAGTAATTAAGACGCGAGTATGTTTATGAAACGAGCGCAAACGAGTTTCATAATTTTCATCGAGCGTCTTAATTACCATTATAGGCAATTTTCATACGAATTTTTATGCTCGACCATATTTCTAACTTTAAATTATTCATAAGTATTCATGTTATGATTATGTGAGTGAGTGCAATAGCCTATCTCATAAATTGTGAGATGTGCGCAGACGCGAAAGTATTGATTTTTTCCGGGAAACGAATGTCGACGACCTTGATATAACCTAGAGAGTAAGATAAATGTTGAACTTGATATATCCTTGAAATTGAATTCGAAATTGAAAAACGAGAAGACAAATTGAATTTATTTGAATGTTATTTACAGTTAACGCTAATTATTATAGTAACAGAACATAACCTTCTGCGACAGTATTGGATTTCCAGCCTCCGTGACATTTCGCTAGTTGTCTTTCGATTGCATATCCGAGAATAATCGAAAATCTGAACTTTAATGAATAGGTGTACTTTAATGAGGTCCATTAAAGGGCTGCTACCAGGTGTATAATTACTACATTTCGGCATGGTCGAGCATAAAATAATAAGGTTGACTTTTTTTCCATCTTTTAATTGCTAGTTTACATTTACCCCACCTGTTTACATTTACCCTTTTGAGAGTGGGGTAATTGTAAAAACCAGTTTTCGTACGGGCTATCAGGCACTGAACATTTTTTGTTCTGTTTCAGAAGAAAGAGCTGTACGTTTTCCAAATCCAGTTTTGTTCACTGGTACATTTCGTACCTTTAACCTATGATATATGACGATATAGGAACTCAGTACCTCTCCTGAGCTTCACGATGACTGTAGTTACTATTTTTCACATCTGTGACAGCCCTCTCTAAATCCTCCACAGTGTAGTTAGGTGGTGGGTCTCTTTCATTACTGAAAAGTACGAAATGTAACCGTAGTGAAAGATGTTTACAATTACCCCAAGCAATTAAAACTATGGGGCAAATGTAAACACGTCATAATTTAATGAACTGAGGTTATGGGAGATCTGAAAACCATTGTAATAAATATTAACTACTATATATCACTCATAAAACAACATATTCTTAAAAAATAGCATTGTACGTTTACTTACAATGCCAAAAATGAAGTGCTTTCTCAACTTTTTTTTGTGGACTCTTACAAAACATTCGTTCACATCTAAACAGTTACTCCTATTTGGCGCCAAACTGCTTTGTAGGTTAGCCAACATGTTAATTTAAATATTCCCCCGAATTAAAATTTTTATATTGACAGTTTTTTATTTCTCACAGCATTTGTTTACAATTACCCTGGTCTACCCTACGGAATTAATGTGAACAACCTTGTAAATCATAACATTCTTTGTAAACATGGCAATAATGTAAATTATTTGAAAAAAAATAACTTAATTATTGTGCCATGTTTAGAAATCAGCAGGCTTTGACAAGTTCTAAAACAAAAGAACATCATTTATGATTACTAAGTCAAAGTCTGATGTTCTTTTGTTTTATAAATTGTCAAAGTCTGCTAATTTATAAACACGGCCCACTGATAAGTTTTCTCTTCATTATTTTTATAAATACGCTACATATGTTTCTTATGGAAATGTTAAATCCGTATGTCCGATATGTAGAAAAACACACTGTAGCTATACATAGTTTAAATATATAATTTAGTATAGTAACTAAATATTTATTTCTGTGTTATGTAATTTTTGGGACCGGAACTGTGTTTCATTACTAATGCTACCGTAAAAGCATAAAAGAAAGTTTTCGTCATAGACTGTCTCTACAAATCACCAACCATTGGTCAAGGACCGTGACTGTACAAACATTGCATTAACTGGCATAATGGACTTTATATTACAAACACGGTTCAAGAACCCTCAACAAGTCTTCGTCTAATCGACGTGTAAATCCCGTGCAAAATTAGATCGATCCACGTCTACTAATGCAAGGAATCAACTGAAACTTCTGGCATCTATGCTGAAGCTAATAGGATTTGATGTAGAAAGGTTTCCGCATAATAGGATAACATGCGAGGACAACACGTCTGTATTTGTAAGTTTTCTGCTTGGATGGATGCACCCCGGAAGATAGTCAACAATGCGCGATTTTCTCCTACTTTCCCTTAAATCCACAGTAGGGTTATGTCAACCATATCTTTGTCGTCAGTCCTTTGTTTGTAATATTGAGACAACAGTTGAAGATATGTCGCAGTAGTCCAAGAAAAATAAATGTTAAAGTTAATCCTAGAATACGTACACCCAAAGAAAGATTGGGCAGTTGTTCTTACTGTTATCAATATTTCTAATATTAGGCTAAATGGATTTTATTACAAAGTTTCACATTCACAACAAAATGTCTATTAAAAACCTTGACTAATCTACATTTAGGAACAGTTCTGTTATGGTTATTTCTAGTCTCATGAAACGTATTACCAGAAACATATTAATATGTATAATTTGAACTGGTAATGAAAATTACATAAAAACGGCTGAACGGATTTTTAAATGACCCTCATTTTGAAGCTTGAACTCAATGTTTTTCAGAAAATAGTAGTTTTCAGTGAAATGTCAATTTTTCAACAAATTTTTATTTTCCAAAATCCATCTGTCGCAAGTTTTGAGAACTGCTAATTGCATTTCAGAATAAAACAAAACACACACTACAGTAAACAATATTACACGAAGGCATATGATCTGCAAAATGCTGACATATTTAGAGCTCAAATTAAATGGTTATTAAAAATTTAACTTACTAAAAATAATATCAGGTTGATTCTGTGGTGTGTAATTTTCTGACAGCTGTGTATTGGATATTAAAAACTACAAAACTTGAGGTGGTTTGATGACATTATTACCATTAGAAATGAAATACAGTATTATTGTTTAATGCCATGATGTGACTATTTTTCTTTAATTATGCAATTAATCTATAATGATGAAGTGGAAAGTGAAACGTTTTGGTTATATAAGTAATGTAGGAATAACTTAAATTAGATTTTAATTTCTATATTTTACTGAGTGGCTGCTATATAGTATATGTTACTGAAAGCTATAAAACTTACGTAAGATAATAATATTATTAAAAATCAAATATTTTTAAGTTATTAATCAAGTGGGGTTGGGTCTTTTTCATAATTTAATGGCGGTGTGGTGTAGATATTTATATACGTGGTTCTCTTCAGTACTGCCTCGAGAGAGAGAGTATCTTTCATTGTTATGGAAGCAAATAACTTTCAGAATGTCTGTATTCTTCATTGAAAATAAATCTGAAAAATGTTTATTTGAACGTCTAATAAACTTAGTTTGTAGCATTTGCTGCACAAGCCACTAGTATTGATGTAAATGTTCATATGAACATAATACAGTATACAGCAAAACAAATGACAGTGAAATCATCGCCCATCTGCTGTCCACGTTTCCCTGGCAACGAAGCATTTATTTTATATGATATTTTAACATATTGTATATTCAGTGTTGAGGTTAGTGCAGCAATTGTGGTTCAAGAAAATTGACAAATAACGCTATCTTGTGAATCTCGCTCTAGACTATAGATTTTCCACCACCAAGAATCGGCCTATACTTTCTTTGAAGAACGACACATAAGAATATTGGGCACTGTTCTATGTGATGAGAATATTTTCTTAAAAGTACAAAAACGCCGAATTTTATTTCCATTTAAACTCTTAAAATATTTTGGAATTGCTGCACTTTCTATACAGAATTTCGTTAACGGTGTATTAAAAAGTGAATTTAGTCAATTGTTTTTTTTTTCTAATCTTTCTTTCCACGTTGTCATGGGAAGTCCTTCTGCTTCAAGAGATAAATATTTCACACACAGACTGCCCTAAGAGTTCTGACGGCATTAGGGATATAAATCTTCTCTGGCATGGAGAGAGCGTGTTAATTAAGAATTTACGGCTGGTGCAGAGCACCCAGTGGCCTGACTGAAGAATTTCCACGCTTCGCATTCCGCTCGTGGGTGACTAACCGCCATTCGTCTTGGACGGGAAACAGTTTTTTTTTTTTTTTCGTTTTTTCCTCATACCTATGGTGTAGCCTACATTTTCGGAAATTATTACGGAATTTATTAATTAATATTGGAAACGCGTAATTTCATTAAATACAGAATTCTGTGCATTTCGTATTAAATAACGTTTAAATAAAAAAGATCTAAATCTAAAAAGAATTCCCGACAAATGTAACATTTTAAAATTCCTTTGCAGAACGAAATGTTACATTTGTTTAGATGAAATTTCTGCACATTTAAAGAACAAAACTAAAATTCTTTCACTCATCTATTATCATAATACACTGCTCTCTTAAAATGACTGAGCACATTTGAAATTCAATCAATGGCTTTATCAAAACACGCTATATATAAAACAATTTTTATCTGGAAAAGGGAGCAAAAACGAACAAAATTGCATTAAACATTTTTGTTTGAAATAACTCAAAGAAAAACCCTCTGAAATTATTCTCATTACTTACGATACACCCTGTATAATACACACTATAAATAGTTGATCTATTTGAGATGATATTTTGATAATGCGATGGCACTGAAGTGAAAAGAATGTTTATGCTCGACCATGGACCTCATTAAAGTACACCTATTCATTAAAGTTCAGATGTTCCACGAATCAGAAAATACCATTGTAGCAATATGAAAGGCAAGTATCGATTATTCTCGGATATGCAATCGAAAGACAACTAATTCTGTTAGTATAATAATTAGCGTTAATTGTAAATAATATTCAAATAAATTCAATTTGTCATCTCGTTTTTCAATGTCTAATTCAATTTCAAGGTTATATCAAGATTAATGTTTGTTTTACTCTCTAGATTATATCAAGGCCAATGTCGACATTTGTTTCTCGGAAAAAATCAATACTTTCGCGTCTGCGCACATCTCACAATTTACGAGGTATTGCACAAGGTCAGTTCCGCTCCTCAGTCAGATAAGAATAACATGAATACTTATGAATAATTTCAAGTTATAAATATGGTCGAGCATAAAAAGTCGTATGAAACTTATATATTATTTTAATGTACCGAAGTACATATGATATTTCCATGCAGATATTCTGCGTCATCTTACGATGAAAGAGTAATGGAACTCATAACGAGTGCACCTCAGCACATGTGTGGACTTCGGTCCTATGTTCAGACATATCTATGACGTAGTGCAGAGGGCGGCCACTAGAGGGAACTCACGAGTTGGAACTTAATCAGAGACAATTCTGTCCGACGCCGGGGTGGTATCCGGTGTGGCTTAGTGGATAAAGCATCAGCACGTAGAGCTGAAAACCCGGGTTCAAATCCCGGCGCCGGAGAGAATTTTTCTGCGTTCCATTACTCTTTCATCGTATGAATCTTGACTATAATTGTAATTAAGACGCTCGTATGAAAATTATGAAACTCGCTTGCGCTCGTTTCATAAACATACTCGCGTCTTAATTACTACCATTATAATCTCGTTGCATAATGTACTATTCTGGTGTACAGTAGATGTTCACGAAATATCTCAAATGGTCACACTTTCAGAGAAATTTATTGCTGTATCCTGTACTCAGTTCTCTGCACCCCTATCGCTTTGACCCTGATCGAAATAGTTCTGAATTAAACCAGGTCACGCATGCAAACCCGTCATGAGGGCATTACAGACATAGCACGCTCCCATAGTTTTTATAGACGTGACGTTAACATAGACCTTCAATTGCTGCAATTGCAGTCAACAGACGACTCTTGCGTGCTTTCAATTGTGATCGATTTCAAGTTATATTTGTAACTCGCATCTCGATCCTCTTCGACAATACCTAGCCGTGAACATTAAGTACATTTTAAATAATAATAATAATAATAATAATAATAATAATAATAATAATAATAATAATAATAATACTTACTTACTGGCTTTTAAGGAACCCGGAGGTTCATTGCCGCCCTCACATAAGCTCGCCATTGGTCCCTATCCTGAGCAAGATTAATCCATTCTCTATCATCATATCCCACCTCCCTCAAATCCATTTTAATGTTATCTTCCCATCTACGTCTCGGCCTCCCTAAAGGTCTTTTTTCCTCCGGTCTCCCAACTAACACTCTATATTAATTTCTGGATTCGCCCATACGTGCTACATGCCCTGCCCATCTCAAACGTCTGGATTTAATGTTCCTAATTATGTCAGGTGAAGAATACAATGCGTGCAGTTCTGTGTTGTGTAACTTTCTCCATTGTCCTGTAACTTCATCCCCTTTAGCCCAAAAATATTTTTCTAAGAACCTTATTCTCAAACACTAATCTTCTGAATATTCAAACCTTTAATCCTGACCCTTCCTAGCGCCCGAACCTCTACTGACTGAGCTACCCCAGGAACCTCACACGACACAGTCACAATTTTCGTCTGTAGAGCGTTCGCGCGCTAAGCGAAGGGTCCCGGGATAGATACCCGGCTCCGGAACAATTTTTCCTTGAAATTATTCAAACCTGCTTTACAGGAACCTACTACCTGAAAGCCAGATTTGTATACCCTTAATCTCTGTTCCTCTCTCAAAGTGAGAGTCCAAGTTTCACAGCCATACAGAACAACCGGTAATATAAGTGTTTTATAAATTCTAACTTTCAGATTTTTTTGACAGCAGACTGGATGACAAAGCTTCTCAACTGAATAATAACAGGCATTTCCCATTTTATTCTGTGTTTAATTTCCTCCCGAGTGTCATTTATATATTTTGTTACTGTTGCTCCAAGATATTTGAATTTTTCCACCTCTTCGAAGGATAAATCTCCAATTTTTATAGTTCCATTTCGTACAATATTCTGGTCACGAGACATAATCATATTTTGTCTATTCGTGATTTTCTTCCAACCCTATCTCCTTACTTGCTTCCAGTAAAATTCCCGTGTTTTCCCTAATCGTTTCTACTTTCTCCTAACATATTCACGTCATCCGCATAGACAAGAAGCTGATGTAACCCGTTCAATTCCAAACCCTGCCTGTTATCCTGAACTTTCCTAATGGCATATTCTAGAGCGAAGTTAAATAGTAAAGGTGATAGTGCATCTCCTTGCTTTAGCCCGCAGTGAATTGGAAAAGCATCTGACAGAAACTGACCAATATGGACTCTGCTGTATGTTTCACTAAGACATATTTTAATTAATCGAACTAGTTTCTTGGGAATACCAAATTCAATAATAATAATAATAATAATAATAATAATAATAATAATAATAATTATTATTATTATTATTATTATTATTATTATTATTATTATTATTATTATTTTAATTGGGCATGTATGTTTTGGGCCAACCAATAATTCTACGTTTTCAATGAAAGGAGGACTCCGAAAACATTAGAACAATGATAAAATATAAAAGTTAAAGATTAATAACAGTAAAACTTGGCACATTCCCCACAATCCTTTTATATTAATGTTTTCCTTTTGGCGCCCTTTCAATGCCAAGGCATACAATCTCAGCCAAACCTTAAAAACTGTCTTGCAATACGGTATGTCTGCAATGTTATTTCCTTTCTGCACATCAAGTCGCATTTCTTTTGTTAAGTTTTTATACACTCTTTAACATCTATAGTCATATTGCGTGTATAGTCTAGGATCTTTGGGTATATCAGTAGGCCGTGGACCATTGTTGAGATTCTGTTTCTAGTGTGATATACTATATGGCTTTTATATTCATTTTAACTGATTTAATTTGTTTAATGATTATGATAATGGTGATTAAGGGGGTGATGGATCATTTTGTGCATTTTTGTTATTTGGATAACTCTGCTAAACTCTAAAATACAGGTAAGAAAGCTGATTCACCATTTTTAACCGTACCGTGTGGAACCTCCAGCGAAAGGAAAGGGAAAACAAATGAAGCTCATTAAAGATGGCTATGAAATGTATTCCGAATAATATCCCTTGACCAAACAGATTGGCTTGGTTAATTTCTATTATTGCAAAATATAAAGTTAAAATGAGCAATGTGTTTGATCAGCGAAAAAACAAGAATATTTTCCCTGGATTGAAAAATTGTGCTTTCCCTCGCAAAAAAAGAAAAAAATAACAGCGAATGAAAGGGAAATATTTTCCCTTTACTTCACAAACTTCTGTGTACAGTTGGCCTTGATTTCTCACAACGTTACGGCACGGTTGCTTAGTTACTTGTATTCTAGGGTCGTTCCGGTAATTCTAACATTTGTGTCGAAAGTGATTTTGGTTTATTACTTATTTTCCTGACTATTACACTTACGTCACACTACTTTTGACCAATAAAACGGTACAAAAGGACGTCTTTCTACCAATCATGGCTGCTTATCGCACAATTTTATCGCGTCCCTAGCATTTGTTTAATTTTATCGCGTTCCTAACATTTGTTTATTTTTATCACTGCCCTAGCATTTGTTTCTTTGTTTACCAACATTTCAAACTGCACTGGTCTGGACGTCAAAAACAGAAAATTACAAACCACTGCAGTCGATGCACAGCAGTTTCAAATATGACTCGCATTGGCATTCAAGAACAAGAATTAATAAAGATCACTGGTCATAGCTATGCATCTTCCCTGAAACCCTATTTATAAATAAATGAATAGCACCATTCGGAAATCCTGAATAAGTTGAGGGATACACCATGTACATCAACGAGTTCACTTCTTTTACATATAACATCAACTGAACCACCAACCACTAAAATATTCAAATTTGAAAATTGTACTTTCAATAATTGTTTCTTTTAAAATTATTCATGTTTATTTTTTTCATCATCATTAATTAAAATTTTCTTGTTTATTTCATCATCCCTAATTAAAACTTTCTAACACTTGTTTATATTATTTAGGTTATTTTATAGCTTCTGCTATATGATATTATGGATAGTCACGTATCAGAGATTGTTTAATACTAAGATTTATTGAAAATCATCTGTCAAGTGACGTTGATTACTGGGATCCGGATGATTGAAGTGGAATGCAACTGTTTTAATAAAAATGAAACTGAATCAACAAAGCCTTCTTAACTAGTACACCGTTCACAGAGTTCAATGAAGATTCCATAGTTGGCACAACTGATAACAAGAAAACAGCTACTATCATCTAGCGTAATGTTGAGATGGTACAATAATACATTTGAAGACAGTTGTATTTTCGTAAGTCAATTAATATTGTATTGTATTGGAGTACTTTGTTACTTCTAATCTTTATACACTTTCTTCTAATCGTGTAATAGTCAATTAAATCCCACTCGAGTTTTGATTTTCTCTAGATAAATCAAAACCTCTAGTAGATTACTGTTGATAAAATTATTGACACTTAGTTTCAGTGCACATAAATTTCGTTTCTCGGTTTTTGTTATTTCGAAATATAAATGTCTTCGTATTTTAAGTCGAAAGTGATTTTCTTCTGGACTTATTTATTCAAATAAAGTCTGATTTCCTGTAAACAGTGCTATACATGTGGTTAGCGTGGTACATATGACGTAGGACAAACAAAAGATAAGGAAAACTCACTTGTCAATTACTTTGGAAGTGAGGTTTCAATTTCTCCTCCGAGAATCGAAGTCAGATCCGGTTCATTTATTACCAGACACATTACTACTTTAGCCACACCGTAACTCGTATATTTAAAAGACTCTGTTTTGAAATACAACGCAGCACTGAAACTGCACTATTTTCTTGCGGAAGGAGTGTGTCGTGTTACAAACATAAACTGGAGCCAATTTTATCCTTCATCTACAGCAAACGACCAGGAAATTCCTGACTGAAATTGTGAAGGTCACTTGAAACTTGTTCTTCAAGCAAGAAGCGCATACAAATGTTCAGTGTTACCCCGCTACCGTCTGCCATGCTTTCACAACTACTGGAAATTATGTTGGATGAGCGATTAGCGATCATTTTGGCTGTCTTTTTAACTACAGAGTCCCAGGATATTTGCCTGGTATATAAGCCGTGCCAGAGGAGTGCAAAATCTGAGATACTAAGAAAGACTATTCATAATATCGAGTACATGAACCCTCTAATACGAGATCGGAAGCAAAGACCCCACGGTAGAATTTACATCAATACGCATTTGACACTGCTATATTCAAAGATGCCGTAGTATAAGCATTGGGTTAGGTTGATGCTTAAGTTCGTATCGTTTTTGTTCGTCATCAGAACACTGCGTTGCTAGGAGACTGTCTATCGTTTGTCATTTGTTATTTAGAGAGTTGTGCTTGTAAACACGCCTTGAATTTTTGCTGATTTGAATAAAGTTTGTGCTATTTTTGAACTAAAGAAGATGGAGTATCATTTTGTGGGGGGGGGGGACTTCTGACATATTATTCTTCTGTCTAGGTTTAATAGAGGAGCAAAGGCAGTGGATGCGACTACGTTGTATCTTTCCTTTCTTCTACGTTTTATCTTTCCTTTCTTCCACGTTCTATCTTTCCTTTCTTCCACGTTTTATCTTTCCTTTCTTCTATGTTCTATCTTTCCTTTCTCCTACGATCTATCTTTCCTTTCTCCTACGATCTATCTTTCCTTTCTCCTACGATCTATCTTTCCTTTCTTCCACGTTTTATCTTTCCTTTCTTCTATGTTCTATCTTTCCTTTCTCCTACGATCTATCTTTCCTTTCTTCCACGTTTTATCTTTCCTTTCTTCTATGTTCTATCTTTCCTTTCTCCTACGATCTATCTTTCCTTTCTCCTACGATCTATCTTTCCTTTCTTCCACGTTTTATCTTTCCTTTCTTCTATGTTCTATCTTTCCTTTCTCCTACGATCTATCTTTCCTTTCTTCCACGTTTTATCTTTCCTTTCTTCCACGTTCTATCTTTCCTTTCTTCTATGTTCTATCTTTCCTTTCTCCACGTTCTATCTTTCCTTTCTTCCACGTTTTATCTTTCCTTTCTTCTACGTTCTATCTTTCCTTTCTCCTACGATCTATCTTTCCTTTCTTCCACGTTTTATCTTTCCTTTTCTTCTATCTTTCCTTTCTTCCACGTTCTATCTTTCCTTTCTCCTACGATCTATCTTTCCTTTCTTCCACGTTTTATCTTTCCTTTCTTCTATGTTCTATCTTTCCTTTCTCCTACGATCTATCTTTCCTTTCTTCCTACGTTCTATCTTTCCTTTCTTCCTACGATCTATCTTTTTCCGTTTTTCTTCTTTATGTTCTATCTTTCCTTTCTCCTACGATGTTCTATCTTTCCTTTCTCCTACGATCTATCTTTCCTTTCTCCTACGATCTATCTTTCCTTTCTTCCACGTTTTATCTTTCCTTTCTTCTATGTTCTATCTTTCCTTTCTTCCACGTTTTATCTTTCCTTTCTTCTACGTTCTATCTTTCCTTTCTTCTACGTTCTATCTTTCCTTTCTTCTACGTTTTATCTTTCCTTTCTTCTACGTTCTATCTTTCCTTTCTTCCACGTTCTTTCCTTTCTTCTTTCCTTTCCTACGTTCTATCTTTCCTTTCTTTCTATCTTTCCTTTCTCCTACGATCTATCTTTCCTTTCTTCCACGTTCATCTTTCCTTTCTTCCACGTTCTATCTTTCCTTTCTTCGACGTTTTATCTTTCCTTTCTTCTATCTTTCCTTTCTTCTATCTTTCCTTTCTTCCACGTTCTATCTTTCCTTTCTTCCACGTTTTATCTTTCCTTTCTTCTATGTTCTATCTTTCCTTTCTCCTACGATCTATCTTTCCTTTCTTCTACATTCTATCTTTCCTTTCTTCCACGTTCCATCTTTCCTTTCTTCTACGTTCTATCTTTCCTTTTTCCACGTTCTATCTTCCCTCTCTTCTACGTTCTATCTTTCCTTTCTTCTACGTTCTATCTTTCCTTTCTTCTACGATTTATCTTTCCTTTCTTCTACGTTCTATCTTTCCTTTCTTCTACGTTCTATCTTTCATTTTTCTTTCTTTTCACTTTATTCACTTCCTCTTTTTCTCCTCACTCTTTCCATTATTTCCCTTTAATATTTTCTTCTCTTCTCCTTCGCTAACGTTCCTGTTCTTCCCCTGCATCTCAATCCCCAGTCGTTCCTTTATTCTATCACTTCCGTCTCTCAATAAGCTCTATGTTAAAGGCATCCAATCACAAATGACCGCACGTACACACACTGTGTTACAGTTAGCCCTAATATGCACATTTATTACAAACAAGGCGCGGGCAATCTATGGCATCGCCACTCGGCCATTTGCTCTTCCGCACACAGCGGGGGCACATCGGTTATGTCATGCCAGATTCATATCAAGTTCTGGGCGTAGTATTGTTCATCTTTCACCCACTGACCGAGGGTGTGCATATATAGACAGTCCATCCATAACCCCACGTTCCCACGACGGACCCCTGCTGACTCTCACCTGGGCCATTAGGTTCTTCTCAGCGAAGAACTGGTTTGTATCTCTGCTCTAGCAAGCAAATGTGACAGCCCAGACTGATTTTAAGAAAGAAAAACTTTGGATATATGAAAAAATACGAAACTTAGCAACTGTACTTCTTTAGTTTTGTGTAATACTCCGTGGAGTAACGGCTAGCGCATCTGGCCGCGAAACCAGGTGGCCCGGATTCGATTCCCGGTCGGGGCAAGTTACCTGGTTGAGGTTTTTTCCGGGGTTTTCCCTCAACCCAATATGAGCAAATGCTAGGTAACTTTCGGTGCTGGATCCCGGACTCATTTCATCGGCATTATCACCTTTATTTATTTATTTATTTATTTATTTATTTATTTATTTATTTATTTATTTATTTATTTATTTATTCTGGTGTAGTTAAGGCCATGAGGCCTTCTCTTCCACAACACCAGGAATACAAATACAATAACAGAAATAAAAAGGAAAAAAAAAAACACTATAAACGAAGTAAAGTCACACAAAAATATACACAGGTTGCAGTCACACTAACTTTAAATGACTGATTAAGTATAATTAATTGTATCCTAATTAACTAACATAAACAAGAAACTTGCGATTTTAAAACACAAATCAACACTTCTAGCAATATCTAAAAAGCATTAAACAAGACAAAATTTTCCAATTTAATTTTGAATTGTGATAAAGTCTGGCAGTCCCTGACATCATTAGGTAGCGAATTCCAGAGACGAGGTATTTCTACAGTGTAGGAGGATGAGTATAGAGACGTTCTATGATGAGGGATAGAAAGAAGTGCTTGATGTCGGTTTCGAAGAGTTGTAAGAAACTGAAAGCGCGATAACAGATAATTCGGAGTAGAAGTATGCATGATTCTAAACAGAAGAGACAGTGAATGTATTGTTCTTCGTTCCTTCAGACGCACCCATGAAAGTAACTGGAGGGAAGGTGTTATATGGTCAAATTTACGAGTATTGCAGATGAATCGTATGCACACATTATGAACACGTTGTAGTCTCTCAGCTAAGAGTGAACTTACATTAGTTAGTAAGGAATCGCAATAATCAAAATGGGGCATTACAAGCGTCTGAATAAGATTCTTTTTTAGACTAAGTGGTAGAAATTCTTTCATATGAAACAAAGAGTGAAGTTGAGAAAATATTTTTTTGCAAGTGTGTGTTACTTGGGTGTTCCGATTTAGATCGCTATCCATAAAAATGCCAAGATTTTTAAGTGTTTCACTGTATTTAACAATAATCCCATTCAATGTTATATGTGGTATAGTACCACTATCAAGAGTGCTTCGTAGACGATTATGTCCCATTACGATTGCTTGCGATTTCTCTGGATTTAACCTTAATCCAAATTTGTGTGCCCACAGTGAAATCGAATTTAAGTCTTCGTTTATTTTATTTACTGCGTCACTAGTCTCGTCAGGGTGGAAATGCAAATAAATTTGCAAGTCGTCAGCATACATATGGTATCTGCAGTGTTTTATCATTTTAGTCACGTCATTAACATAAATCATGAAGAGTAAAGGTCCGAGAACTGATCCTTGTTGAATTCCAGATTTCACGACACACCATCTTGAAGAATAATCGCATGCAATGACACATTGTTGACGTTCGCGAAGGTAGGATTCAAACCAAGTAACAGAACTTTCAGAAAGATGCAGAAGTCTTAATTTACATAATAGAAGGTCCGTGTCAACTGTATCAAATGCCTTACTGAAGTCAAGTAATGTCAGTAATGTTAATTTACGTTCATCTGTGGCTTCACGTATATCCTCATTCACTTTTAGTAGTGCTGTAGTCGTGCTATGTCCATTTCTGAACCCGGATTGGTATTCGTCCAGTAAGGCATGTTCGGTTAGATAGTTCATTAGTTGTTTGTGAACAATACGTTCCAGAGCTTTTGATAGGGCAGGTAGGATACTAATTGGACGGAAATCATTTGCACATAATGGGGTTTTAATTTTAGGGATCGGACGGATAAAGGCTTTCTTCCAGAGGTTCGGGTAGGTAGAAGTTATGAGTGAGGCGTTGAATATATGTGTTAATGTCGGCAGTATTATGTCCAATATTTTCTTCAATAATACTATACTAATATTATCCACACCTTCAGCTTTAGAGGTAATACGTTTTATTGCCGCTCTCACTTCAGTTTCTGTGACATAAGTGAAGAAAAATATTTCTCTATCCGGAATTGGAGTCATTTGTAATTCGTTAACTGTCTGCTGTTTGTCGACCGTATCCAAGGTTATTGACTGTACCGTTGCAAAATGGTCATTTAGTTCGTCAAGAGAAACTGGCACACTGTCTACCTGAGTCCTGGGATTTCCTAAGCCAATTGTCCGTAAGTTTCTCCACAGTTTGGAAGGGTCAGCTCCCCCCTTCAAGATGTTATGAAAATGTCTCAGTCAGACGCTAAATAACCTAAGATGTTGATAAAGCGTCGTAAAATAACCTACATAAATAAATGAAATTAATCAAATTTACAATAAACTAACATTCATGATATGAAAGGGATTTGAACTCATGAGATCCAACTCTAATTAACGTTCGCTCTTTCTGTATGCAAACCTACAATTACATTCCACGTCGAATTTGGGGCAAGAACAAAATCTTCACCTTGTTCAGCCCGAATATTTCAGAACTCGTCACGATTCCCACGCTGAAATTCCTGAATGTCGTTTCCTGTTCATGGTTGAGAAATCTCTTCGGAAAAAGTAGAATTCTGGCTGTGGCTGTGCATAGCGAACTGTACCGGAACTCTGAATGCTACAGCAGGAATTCGCAATAAAAACAAACTACAACCTTCGGGATACTTGTGTTTGTTTTTTTCCGTCAGTTTTATAGGATGTACTCAACCATAAGAGATGGATGATTCCACCTAATTGAGCCGCCATGTTTTTAGCTCATTTTATGTAGGCTATATAATTCGTAACTACATAATCGCCATGTTTAAAATAAACAGAACGACGTCTTACTGACACACTAAGACTGCAATCTGCACAGAAATGACAGATGTGTGAACAGACAACATCTGGAGTACTTACAGGTTTATGGCAATTATTCACTTTCAAGTGTTAAATGAGCTACGGAAATGATGCAAAATTTGATGGCCACCTAGAAGACATTGTATGAATTATTATTTTAAGTTCTTTATGTTTTATGTTTCACAGAAAAATTTACTTTTATATTATCAATCAAACATAGCTTGCAACATACTAACGTTATTTTTATCTTCTTATTTCATGTATAACTCATAGTAACTACACACTGCTTATTAAATACCTAAATCTTTCTTATAGTTGCTAAGAAAACAAGTGAAAACTTTTTTTTTCGTTGTTGGTAACTCTATAGCATCTATTAGATGCTTTATGGTTGTGCTAACAGATGGAGTTACTTGTCAACAATGTGACGCTGAAACGTGTGTTCAGGTTACTGCCCAGCGACAGTCCTGACGTATTTTTATATTGTGATGATTGGTTAATTTATATTAACCCGGCACACTCACATTCATACAAATTTCCAGACTCTAGACACCCAGGGAATTCCTCTTCTTCAAGAAAAATTCACCGAGAGCCTAGCCCGGGAATCGAACCCGGGACCTCCTGATCTGGAAGCCAGTATGCTGACCAAGAGACCACGGAGGTAGTCAAGTGAAAACTTTAATTGCATTTTTCTCGAATAGTACGTTATGTCATATCAACATTCAATAAGTAATATATTAAAAACTACAGCACCTAGAACCGTGAATTTTTTTAAATGCTCAATATTTCATCCTCTTTTTAAACCACAAAAAAAAAAAAACAAGAAAAAAAATCCTACTTTAGGGTCCCATTTCTTGCAACTGGCCACATATATTTACAAGTATGAAATTAAGAACGAATATTGGGGAAAGCGACTTTTGACTCACCTTGTATTTCTTCAACACTGATGACATAAAATAAACAATTCAGTACAACAACAATAATAATCTTATATATAAAAGTCAATGTGTGTGTGTGTGTGTATGTATGTATGTATGTATGTATGTATGTATGTATGTATGTATGTATGTATGTATGTATGTATGTATGTATGTATGTATATAATATGTATGTACTCTATACAAATCTACACGCTTTGACCGATATGTGCCAAAGTTTGCACATTTAACCTTCATAACCAGGAGAAGAACATAGGCTACATTAAAATTCTGCAAATGGACGTTAAATTAATAAAAAAATAAAAAATAAAATTATATACGATCAAACATTCATGTATAATATTAAAATGTAATTTTCTGCAGTCAATTGTTCTTTATTATTGTCTGTTGTATTCAACATCGACTTTCACGAGGCCTTGGAAATTTTAACACGAAATTAAATTACATTGTTGTTACAGATCATGAAGGCTAAAACTAGATAATTCATGCAATAAGTATCTTTACGCAGTCCAGGACCGTATTATGAATTCCTCGATGCAGTTTTGTAGATAGTGAGCAGACTGTGTTGTATCCAACTGAATTCTTGAATTATTTGAAACCACAAGGATTGCTACCATATAATTTAATACTTAATATTGAATCACCAATAGTATTATTGTGAAATACTGACCCACCAAAATTATGCAATGAAACAAGAATTGGTGTGAAAAAACTCTTTCAGAACGTAGTAATAGAAGTGACAATATTAACTGGCAAAACGAAAGAAGATGTTTTTACTCACGCATTCTTATGATACCCACTAACATGCGTTTCGATTTTAAGTAACAGCAATTTCAGTGCCACTAGCATTTGTAATGACCATATTAAAATTAAGCTCAAGGACATTCGCTCAAAGTTGCAGACATTAGCTTAAAAACTGCGTGTTTTTCACATTCTCAACTATATTTTATACAAAGGAGTAGGAAGAAAAAAAATATTTTACACACATCAAAAAGAAATCCAATGATACTTTTGTCATATTGCTAATGAAGTACATAACCCGACTGAAAATAACACTGTCAGGTCACAGTATAAAGAAGATACAGTAGAGAGAACTCTTGTCGGCACCTTTGATGTTGTTGGTACAAAAATCAAGCTCAGGGAGGTTTAGTTCTCAATGAATCCAACCATGTCGCTAGTATCGGCAGAGCTAACAGCTGATTTTAGAGATCAGCTGTTCAGACATGCTAAACTTTCAGAATGAAACTTTGTATTAACTGTTGTAATTACTCCTTTGTTCTGTAGTGATATTTATGTCTTATTATGTAGGTCTAATGAAAATTCACTTTTTCTTTTGAAAATATATATAAAATTGCAGCGTTCATGATTGAAGTAAAACATAATATTATCGAAGTGCTTACCGTTTTATTCTGTTTCTTCATATCCACTACATTTAATTTTGGATCACAATTTGTTGTAAAATACATACATCAGGGGAACATTTAATAAATGAACAAAAATTCGAGGTAACCTGTTATAATTAAAAATGTGTTCAGTATATATCCAATGTAGGCTACTAATTGTAGGCCTAACTACCAGGTGTAAAAAGAGGGCCTAATAATTATCTATTGCAACTTTTATCACATAACTACGTAATCCATTATGGAGTGCTGCAGTTGGAGGACAATGCTTAACTGGCAACAGTTAAATCCCGGTAACTTCTTTCACTTTTCTTTTCCTGTAATAGGCTACGTTTGAATTACAATATTCTTACCTTCTTCCATTTTCGTAAAAGATATATTGTAGTAACACATTTGAATTAACAAATTCTTACCTTCTTCCATTTTCGTAAAGGATTTTTTGTAGTCAGTAATACAAATTCTTAACTCTATAGCTAGACACAAGAGCCTACACCAAACCCTAATTACGTCTTATAATTTTGTAAGAGTCGAATTCAGGAAATAATTCCCTTACAAAGTTGTCTTATTACTATGGGCAAAAATCATTAGGCTATGTATGTAAATTTTGACATTTTTTAACTCTTTCATGCGCATACTAATTACTTATCTCTATACAAGCCTCGAACCCAGGAAATAATGCACTCATGGAGTTCAAACTACGGCATGTTACTACATGGGCAAGAGTCATTGCTCATATCAATTTTTGTCTCTTTTCAATCACTCTTGTCCACACCTGTGGAGTAACGGTCAGCACGTCTGGCCGCGAAACCAGGTGGTCCGGGTTCGATTCCCGGTCGGGGCAAGTTACCTGGTTGAGGTTTTTTCCGGGGTTTTCCCTCAACCCAATACGAGCAAATGCTGGGTAACTTTCGGTGCTGGACCCTGGACTCATTTCACCGGCATTATCACCTTCATTTCATTCAGACGCTAAATAACCTAGATGTTGATACAGCGTCGTAAAATAACCCAATAAAATAAAAAAAAAATCAATCACTCTTTCATAGCTAGATCCAAGGGCTAGCTGTACACCAACGTAATCGGGTAATTATTATGTAGCCGAGGTTATGTTTTCTTTCACTTACTAGCCTCTTTAGAGACATTCCATTCAACCGATACAGTTAGAAATTTTAATGTGTATGTTACTGTAATTCCAATTTGGAAACCAAGATCAATATACAAAATATCACTGTCAATAATAGGAATAATCATGTAGGCCTAAGTATAACGTTACTGGTATGAAATTATAGCCATCACTAATATAATGTTATTAGCTAGTCAACAAAATTTTATTATATCTATTATTGACGTCGTAACTTCATCGAAACGAATGTCGAGATCTCTGTAGCTAATGGTTCAATATTACGTTACCAACAGTGACTTTAAAATTAGCGTCAATTAGTGAATATTTTCATGATGTTTACATACGGAAGTAATATGATTATGTTGCCATTCCTTTGCCAGTCTTGTCGTAGATGGAGATCCATCTGGTGGAGGTTCCAGATAATACACCCGGTTTCGTGACATGTGCACTCAGAATTTGTTCCCATGAAATGGCTTAGGTGTCTTTACTGTTTGTTCTCTATACTGTGGTCAGGTCAGATAGTAAAAATAAAAATAATACCATACGTCTCTCAAAATATTGTTGTTCATGTCCGAAAATGTGTTACTGCGAAATAATTCTAACTGTATAATCACGTTGCCAATGTAGTATGTTATGCGTTGTGGAAATAATCTCTTAATTTCTAAAAAATTGGTATACGTGTCTCAGAATATTAGTCTCTATGATAAAAAATGACTTATTGCGAGTTTATATTGTATTTGTATTTTGTGTATGAATTACGAATTAATGTAGGCCTACTATGTTCTGAATTTGTGAGATATAGTTTCTCAAGTCATATTAAAAAGAAAATAAGCATGCAGCACTCAAGGGGTCAAAAATCTTCCGATATAAATTAAATGATATACGAGTATGTATATACAGACGTGGACAAATTATCAGCAAAATTGAAGATTTTTACAATATATTTTTACAAAATATTATTCTTCAATTTAGACTACAGTTGACATTTTTGCGTATTTCCAAATTATTAGCAAAATTGAAGATTTGTATTGTATATTTTTAGAAAATTTAACTCTTCAATTTGGACTACATTGGATATTTTTGCATATTTACGAAGTATTAGCAAAACTGAAGGTTTTTATTATATATTTTACAAAATTCGATTCTTCAATTTGGAATACAGTTAACATTTTGGATATTTTCAAATTATTAGCAAAACGGAAGATTATTATTTTATAGTTTTACAAAATTTGACTCTTCAATTTAGACTGTAGTTGACATTTTTGCTAATTTATAAATTATTAGCAAAATTTAAGATTTTTATCATATATTTTTACAAAATTTAACTCTTGAATTGAAACTAAAGTTGACATTTTTGCATATTTCTGTCTATTATAATGATAGAAATACGCAAAATTGTCAACCGTAATCTAAATTGAAAAGTCAAATTTTGTGAACAGAATTATCATAAAAATCGTCAATTTTGTTAATAATTTGTCCACGTCTGTATTGATTGTTTGATACGACAGAAAAGTCTAACAACCAGTTTAATTTAAAAAAAAGAAGCAAAAAGAAAAACTCGGGCAACGCCGGGTGCTTTCAGCTAGTAATAATAATAATAATAATAATAATAATAATAATAATAATAATAATAATAATAATAATAATAATAATAATAATAGAAGTAATAAATCGCTGTTGATGTGTAAGTGGTAAAAGATGGTAAGAGATAACGCACGAAACACCAAGCCAGGCGATTTATGCCCCCACCTGTGCAGGATGAAGGCGGCAGTTTATCCCAGGCATTGTATTAACTCGGGAACACTTCACACTGTAGATGCGCGATAAAGTGTTCGCATCGTTAGGGCTATAATTTGAACATCCACGACCACGCTGTCTTTGCACGGTCCAGTCAGCTAGCCTCGGTTCACGAACGTACAGTTGACATGGATGGCGGAAGCAGCCGATTACCTGCGCCACAATATGAGTTGCATGGCTGTGATTGACTGGCTCACACCTGTTCCACATAACGCTGTTCCTAGTTCTCTAAATCCCTTTCAAGATTCCGAGGACCGCGGGTTCGAACCCGGCCGACAGCGATTGATTTTAAAAGCCATTGCTTCCTACAGCATAGAAGTAGACCTGTTGGTCTGGTAAGGTAAAATATCCCCCATATACGCAATGAAGGCGACTGGGGGGCATGGAGTACAGCTGCATGCTTTCATGACCTCGGTACTAGAATGACGTGGTTTGACCCCCGGGAAGGATAGGACGTTGAGTGAACCTCGAGGCCTTTCGGAAGTTTTGGTGACGAGGAATTCCCATCAGTACCCGGGATTGAATCCAGGACTTTAACATGAAAAGGAAGGTACTATTTCGGGACCTCACAGAAAACCACTGAAATACTTTTTGACATTTAAATGTCAATTTTTGGAAGTAGAGAAATATTAGGAAGTATTACAACATAAACTTACTTACTTACTGGCGTTTAAGGAACCCGGAGGTTCATTGCCGCCCTCACATAAGCCCGCCATTGGTCCCTATCCTGAGCAAGATTAATCCAGTCCCTATCATCATATCCCACCTCCCTCAAATCCATTTTAAAACCTTATTCCTTTGCTGTGGTCATGCCAGAGAATCAGTCCCATTCCGAGGCTTATTTGAAGGATTCGTAACAAGCTGTTTTTTTACGGTGATGGGTTGTTAGCCCTTCGCCCAACCCCCAAGCTGGAGGACCACCCCTCATCGACTGTCCGCGACTGCTTATTCAATATATTCGTAGCTACCCTCCATATCTGGAGGCCGTCTCCTCTATCCGCAACCTGAGGACGCGCCATGCCGTGGTGATATTACAACATAAACAGACATATAAACTTGTGGAAAAGTGAATTCATAGGTCTATAGCTACTTAAGGCATCAAATTTATAAATGAGTCCAATATCTTTGTGTGTAATCCAGAAAACCAAAGTTCATCTTATAATTTTGGACCGTATTTAAATTATTAAAATACTACGGTTTTTAATAATAATTCAAGAAACACTGTAAATGACTATTTCTCTCCTGTAACAATGAAATAATAAGAATCTATTGAGTTTTAACGAGTCAAATCCAACTATAAACCGCAATCTAGTCTCACCTGATGCGCATTTGTTTTATATCTTGTCGTACCTGATGTTCAGATGTTAAATATTTTCATTGTTTCCTTAGCAATACAGTGGGCCATGATATTGCGTGATGGCCGTGGTAGCAAATGTAAATATTAAATATGTTAATGTATAATAAATAATCTGTTTCTGTATGTTATAAATTAATTGTTTATTAATATATTAGCGAAATAGTCTTATTCAAATATTACCAGAGTTCTCATCTTGTCGATAATTCGCTAAATGAAAGTACCTAATTCGAAATAAAATGTTATAACCTCAAATATTTGTTTAATTTTGCTGTTTCACTGATCATAATTTCTACAGCGATTGTCAAATGTTTACACAGGAATTTCATATTGCAGGAGGCCAAGACAATGCCGGTCAATGAAATATAAATTAAGTAAGGAAGTTAAATTTGTTATTTAACACTAACATACTTATGTTATGTTCTTATTATTATTTATTTTTTTATTACTTGCAGAATATTTTTTTAATATAAAGCGAGTTGTCTCCTCTCGACAAAATAACTCTTATAGTATTACCTATGATAATACTATTCCCAAATTGATAAAAAAACTGAATTGTTACGAAATGCGTTAAACGTAGCCCTACAGTAAAATGAGAAAGTATGTGCTGCCTTCTTAAGGGGATACTTCACTAAAAATGACAACTTTTCTTCCTAATTGTTTTTTTTTTCCAACCAAATTTTGAGAGCATTTTCACTACGTAAAGGACTAACAAAATCCAAATTTTGAAATCCCAAGTGTTTTTGGCTTTTTATTTTTTATTCTTTTTTAGAAATATTTTCAAATCCAAGTTTTTAGCAGAAGATCTCAATTTTTAAGCTTTCTTTGTTTTGGTTGCATTCACAAAACATAGAGAAACATTTCTATGCATTCATTTTATGAAATATCTCATTTATTTACTTTTTTTTTTTTTTTAATTTTGGATATATTATTTTTTCTACAATTCATGAAAAAATATTAATAAAATAAACTAGCAGCATTTCTTAGAAAATAAATGCATAGAAACATGCTGTTACCTTATAAATACTTGCAATAAAAATTTAATCCAGATTGATTAATATTTGGCATAAAAATTTGGTGTTGAATCAAGAAAAATAAACTTACGGGAAAATTAATTTGAAAGTAAAATTAATATATATATATATATATATATATATATATATATATATATATATATATGTAACACATACGTATTAAAATTCTGCTCCGCTACATTCATCTAGTAACTTCAGGAAGCCAACTTTTGAACAAAAAGTTACTAAATTTGTAATCAGAAATTTATAAAAGAAATTATTTGATGAAAAAATAATTTTGGGAACTCTTTAAATGGCACGCCCCCTTACACTCTTAATTTAAAAAACATTTTTTATGCTCGACCATGCCGAAATGTAGTAATTATACACCTGGTAGCAGCCCTTTAATACACGTCATTAAAGTACACCTATTCATTAAAGTTCAGGTGTTCCACCAATCAGAAAACACCATTGTAGCAATATGAAAGCGCAAGTATCGATTATTCTCGGATATGCAATCGAAAGACAACTAGCGAAACGTCACGGAGACTGGAAATCCAATACTGTCGCAGAAGGTTATGTTCTGTTACTATAATAATTAGCGTTAATTGTAAGTAATATTCAAATAAATTCAATTTGTCATCTCGTTTTTCAACGTCTAAATCAATTTCAAGGTTATATCAAGATTAATGTTTATTTTATTCTCTAGATTATATCAAGGTCAATTGCATTTGTTTCTCGGAAAAAATCAATACTTTCGCTTCTGCGCACATCTCACAATTTACGAGATATTGCACAAGGTCAGTTCCGCTCCCCAGTCAGATAAGAATAACATGAATACTTATGAATAATTTCAAGTTAGAAATATGGTCGAGCATAAAAAGTCGTATGAAACTTGCCTATAATGTACTATTAACATATTTATAATCAGAATTAAATTAAATCCATTTGGGTTATGAAACTATACATTCTAAATATGTGAAATAGCCAATAAAACTCATTATTTTGTGTTTGTTTTGCGAGAGAACCGCGGTAATTACATTTAACCATGGCTCCCATACAACTTACAAATGGCTTTTAAGGAACCCGAAGGTTCATTGCCGCCCTCACATAAGCCCGCCATCGGTCCCTATCCTGTGCAAGATTAAGCCAGTCTCTATCATCATACCCCACCTCCCTCAAATCCATTTTAATATTATCCTCCCATCTACGTCTCGGCCTCCCTAAAGGTCTTTTTCCCTCCGGTCTCCCAACTAACACTCTATATGCATTTCTGGATTCGCCCATACGTGCTACATGCCCTGCCCATCTCAAACGTCTGGATTTTAAGTTCCTAATTATGTCAGGTGAAGAATACAATGCGTGCAGTTCTGCGTTGTGTAACTTTCTCCATTCTCCTGTAACTTCATCCCGCTTAGCCCCAAATATTTTCCTAAGCATCTTATTCTCAAACACCCTTAACCTATGTTCCTCTCTCAGAGTGAGAGTCCAAGTTTCACAGCCATATAGAACAACCGGTAATATAACTGTTTTATAAATTCTAACTTTCAGATTTTTTGACAGCAGACTGGATGATAAGAGCTTCTCAACCGAATAATAACACGCATTTCCCATATTTATTCTGCGTTTAATTTCCTCCCGAGTGTCATTTATATTTGTTACTGTTGCTCCAAGATATTTGAATTTTTCCACCTCTTCGAAGGATAAATCTCCAATATTTATATTTCCATTTCGTACAATATTCTGGTCACGAGACATAATCATATACTTTGTCTTTTCGGGATTTACTTCCAAACCGATCGCTTTACTTGCTTCAAGTAAAATTTCCGTGTTTTCCCTAACCGTTTGTGTATTTTCTCCTAACATATTCACGTCATATCTGCAGATACTCGCCGTAGCTAAATAAAGGAGTTCCAGTTACGAATGCAG
Source organism: Periplaneta americana (assembly GCA_025594305.2). Taxonomy (NCBI): domain Eukaryota; kingdom Metazoa; phylum Arthropoda; class Insecta; order Blattodea; family Blattidae; genus Periplaneta; species Periplaneta americana. The sequence goes on along the minus strand of JAJSOF020000011.1, from coordinate 12,661,965 downwards.
CTGGTACATGCGTGTGCATTATGTTTGTACTTCTTACACTATAAATAAACCTTCCACAACGCCCACCGTCGTCTTCTTAACATCGCCTAGTGGGAGCAGCGCATGTGGCTGGACATGGAAGTTAATGAACACGCTGCAGCAGCAGCAGTCCGTAAAGCACGCGCTCTACCGTCATTACCGACCACCACAAAAAGTTGACGAGCGATGTCGAGTTCATTGATTATTGAATCCCCGCCATATTGTTCCGACAACAGGTTTTTTCCAATGTCAAGTTCTTACGTAACGAGAGATCCCCCACGAGGGTCCCTGTTAGTCACCAGAAAAGAGCCTTCGTTTGTATTAACACGAACTGAGGGCTAGGTGAGGCTCTTTTGTTTGATTTAAAACAGGAAAGTGATTAAAAAAAAGCTTATAAGCGCGAATGTCGTCTGTTTCTCTTGATATAGGATTTAGGTTTTAACGTTACAGCCGCCAAATTACTCTTCAAAACGAAAGATATAAATTGAGGGAAAGAAGGCAGAGGACGGACGCTGGAAATTTGTTTCTATCAATCGTACTATCAGGGACTGGAATGCTTTACCTGCAGACTTACTAAAGGCTTTGCCAACAACCAAAAATGCATTTAAAAATAGGCTTAAGGACCTTACTAATAGACGGTAATTATACACAGTAGTTAAAGGGTGTAAATGATATGTTGTTATTGAAGTGAAGAATTATGTTGTGTCAGTGAAGTGTGTTGTATCAGTGAAAAGTATGAAAATGTCAGTGAAGTGTGCTGTGTAAGTGAAACGTGTTCCTGTCAGTGAAGCTTTATAGTTTATAGTGGCAGTGCAAAGTATTTGAACAGTGAAATGTTTTGAAGTGTTAGTGAAATCAGAATATAATCAGTGAAATGTGTCGTAGTTCCAGTGCAGTGATTGAGTTGACAGCGAAATGAGTGTAATGTTGAAAGGTACTTGTGCAGATATGAACATATGACATTGCATAATTGTGTTTAAAAAATCCTGCCAAATCCTAATTAATCACATGGTGCCACATTAATAGCAATTGTAATTTTTCACGCCCTTTTCTTTGTTTCCCTTCTTTAAAATTTAATATCTATGTTTAATAAATATATATATATGATATATATATATATTATATATATATATATATAATGACTAGTGGCTTGTGCAGCAAATGCTGCTGCAAACTAAGTTCGTTAGACGTTCAAATAAAAATTTCTCAGATTTATTTTCAATGAAGAATACTTGTCTTTTTGATAGTTATTTGCTTCCATAATAATGAAACATACTCCCTCTGAGTGGATTTTTTTAGGCCAAATACTTTTTCTTGAACCTATCCAACTTCAGTTTTTGAGTTTCAACGCGAAAACGCAAGTATCAATGTCAGGACGATAGCAGTAGCTATTTCAGTCATTGTGGATTGTAGGCAAAAGTTAAAAAATGTCAGGTTTGCTAAGCTTTCGAACAATAGCATTTTCGTATAGCTGCTGCATGTAGAACTTGAAATGTAGAGTTGTAAAATCATTTTATCCTACTAAGAGATCCTGCTGAAATGATCTGGAGACTACAAAATTTTCTAGGCCTCTTATTTTATCAGTAAGTAATACCTTTTGATCTTTCCTTAGGAACTGTAATTTTTGTGCTTTCTCGAGCCAGTACTGAAGACAATGATACATATCAATGATCTACACTACACCGCCATTAAGTATATGAAAAGACCCAACCCCACTGGGTCATTAAGTATAAAAATATTTGATTTTTAATAACAATATTATTATCTTACTTAAGTTTTGTAGTTATATATAGCAGCCACTCAGTAATAGAAATGAAGATCTAAATTAAGATATTCTCTACATTTACTTACATAACCACAAAACGTTTCACTTTCATGTCATCAATATAGCATCAATATTATGTATAATTAATGAAAAATAGATGCATCATGATATTAACTATAATAATATTTAATTTCTAATGATAACAATGTCATCAAACCACCTAAAATAAAATAAGATTTGAATATCCAATACACAGCTGTTCAGAAAATTATACACTGCAGAATCAGTTTTTAATAACAAATTGAATTGAGTCTCTAAATATAATCGGCAATCCTGTCAGGTCATGGCCTTCGTGTAATAGCCTATTGTTTATTGTACTGTGTGTTTTGTTCTGAAATTCAATCAAGTCGGCCGTGATTGAATAAAATAATCACAAAAACTGACTACAGATGGATTTTGGAAAATAGGAAAAGTATGTAGGAAAATTGACATTTCACTGAAAACTACTACTTTTCCGAAAAACTTTGGATGCCAGGCATGAAAATGAGGGGTCACTCATTAAAATCCGTTCAGCCGTTTTCCCGTAATTTCCATTACCAGTTCAAATTATATATATAGATTTTTTTGAGGATATACTGAGTCCGTAAGGGGGGCAGTTTACTATTATTATTTTTAAATGATGTTCTCTTGTTTTAAAAATTGTCAAAGCCTGCGAGTTTCTAAACATGGCCAACTGATCAAGTTATTTCTTTATTGTTTTCATGCATATACTTATCTGCTTTGTATGTTATAAATTATTTATTAATATATTCGATAAATATGTCTCATTCAAATATCATAAGGATTCTCAACTTGTCGATAATTTATTAAATGAAAGTACCTAGTTCAAAATAAAATGTTATAACCTCAAATATTTGTTTAATTTTTCTGTTTCACTAATCATAATTTCTACAGCTATTGTCAGATGTTTATCCACGAATTTCATATTGCAGGAGGCCAAGGCCATATCGGGCAATGAAATACATTAAGTTGACAATTTTAAATTTCTCATTTAAGTCTAATATAATTTGTTATCTTTTTTATTATTTATTTATCATTATTATTCAATAACTAATCTTATTTAAACATGACGTAAGTTCTTATGACTTTGGACAATAATCCATTCACGAATTATGGATAAGATGAAAACTCTTGTGATATTGGTTATGATAATGCTGTTCGAAATGGACAAAAATGTAACCTTGTGTTATCTTCCTTGCCACGATGCACCAGATATACGATTTCGTGTATAACTTTTAAGCAAGTATAATAGATTATTGTAGAGTTCTAGAATGATGAAGAAACTATTGGTAGGGATAAAAAACTACAGTAGGTGCAGGAAGTAGTTACTCTGCATTCAGTTCGCAGACAGCATTTTCATTGTGTTATGTTATTATATTAATGAAATTGCGTTTTGGAGTCACGTGATATTTTTTAAATTATACAAAATTTTATTAGCATATTTGTAAAGAGAGAGAAAGTTTCAACTTTGTGTTATGGGAGTTTGCCATATACATAGTGACCCGAAAGCAATGTCATTGATTTCAGGTGGCTTATTCTTTGAGATATTTCAAAGAAAAAATGTTAATATAAATTTACCCGTGTTTTCTTACTTTTCGAGATCAACAGTGTTTTATATGTAACTTTTCGTTCAGTAAAGGTATTTTTCAAAGTTACATTTGTTCGCAACAAATTTCTGCACATTTAAAGGATAAAACTAAAATTATTTCGGTCATTTATTATCATGATACAATCACTTACTTAAAAATGAATTTTAAGGAACCCACAGGTTCATTGCCGCGCTCACATAAGCCAGCCATCGATCCCTATCCTGAGCAAGATTAATCCAGTCTCTATCATCATATCCCATCTCCCTCATATCCATTTTAATATTATCCTCCCATTTACGTCTCGGCAAAGGTCTTTTTCTCTCCGGCCTTCCAACTAATACTCTATATGTATTTCTGGATTCTCCCATACTTGCTACATGCCCTGCCCTCTCAAACGTCTGGATTTAATGTTCCTAATTATGTCAGGTGAAGAATACAATGCGTGCAGTTCTGTGTTGTGTAACTTTCTCCATTCTCCTGTAACTTCATCCCTCCTAGCCCCAAATATTTTCCTAAGAAACTTATTCTTAAACACCCTTAATCTCTGTTCCTCTCTCAAAGTGAGAGTCCAAGTTTATACAGAACAACCGGTAATATAACTGTTTCATAAATTCTAACTTTCAGATTTTTTGACAGCAGACTAGATAACAAAAACTTCTCAACCGAATAATAACAGGCATTTCCCATATTTATTCTGCGTTTAATTTCCTCCCGAGTGTCACTTATATTTGTTACTGTTACTCCAAGATATTTGAATTTTCCACCTCTTGAAAAGATAAATTTCCAATTTTTATATTTCCATTTCGTACAATATTCTGGTCACGAGACATAATCATATACTTCGTCTTTTCGGGATTTACTTCCAAACCTATTGCTTTACTTGCTTCAAGTAAAATTCCCATATTTTCCCTAATCGTTTGTGGATTTTCTCGTAACATATTCACGTCATCCGCATAGACAAGCAGCTGATGTAACCCGTTCAATTCCAAACCCTCTCTGTTATCCTGGACTTTCCTAATGGCATATTCTAGAGCAACGTTAGAAAGTGCATCTCCTTGCTTTAGCCCACAGTGAATTGGAAAAGCATCAGACAGAAGCTGACCTATATGACTCTATTGTAAGTTTCACTGAGACACATTTTAATTAATCGAACTAGTTTCTTCGGAATACAAAATTAAATAAGAATATCATAATACACTGCTCTTTTAAATTCACTGAGCATATTGGGAATTAAATCATTGACTTTCCCAAAACACGCTATGCAATGTTTCATATACAACAATTTTTATCTAAAAAAGGAAGCAAAAGTAAGGAAAATTGTATTAAACTTTTTTTGTTTGAAATATCTCAAAGAGTAACCTCTGAAATTAATGACTTTACTTACGGTTCACTATGTATTTTCCACTGAAAGAACTAATTTTCTATACAAAATAAACTCGAAACATGTTCTCTATTGGCCTACTATTTGGTTGCTATGGAAACACTCAAGACTTTAGACTGTAAAACAAAAAACATAGTATGGGTATAGTTTAAGGCAGGATTCTTTTCTATACAAAATAAACTCGAAACATGTTCTCTATTGGCCTACTATTTGGTTGCTATGGAAACACTCAAGACTTTAGACTGTAAAACAAAAACATACTATGGGTATAGTTTAAGGCAAAACAAAATAAACTCGAAACATGTTCTCTATTGGTCTATGGGTCAAGACTTTAGTAAAACAAAAACTTACTATGGGTATAGTTTAAGGCAGGATTCTTTTCTATACAAAATAAACTCGAAACATGTTCTCTATTGGCCTACTGTTTGGTTGCTATGGAAACACTCAAGACTTTAGACTGTAAAACAAAAAACTTACTATGGGTATAGTTTAAGGCAGGATTCTTTTCTATACAAAATAAACTCGAAACATGTTCTCTATTGGTCTACTGTTTGGTTGCTATGGAAACACTCAAGACTTTAGACTGTAAAACAAAAAACATACTATATTTTAAGGCAGGATTCTCAGTACACGGTTTTTATCACCTCTTCAAAGCGTAAAACAATATACCTAATGTAAAGAATGACGGATTCTTGAGCTGTGTTGAGTTTGAAGACGCTGCTTGAGGAGCAATGTCATAATTACACCGGGTTCCAGACATGCCACGCACCTGTCGAGACACGCTCTGTCTGTGGAACGGATCGCTATCCTCTGGCTGCCCTGGGGTGGTGTACACAACCGAAATAGTGAACGAGGGAGGGTCGAGAACTGCTACCTGGCGCTTGTTATACTGAAGACCCCTTCAATTTGTTTCTGCCTGCTTACAATGGACAGTAAACTTTTACAGCTGTATGCCGTTCTCTCCCTATATTGGTGTGACAATCTGTTTTATTGCTTCTACAGCTTTTCCTGTTGTCCAGTTCTCTTTTTACCTCCCCTTTCACCTCTTCTCTTCTCTTCTCTTCTCTTCTCTTCTCTTCTCTTCTCTTCTCTTCTCTTCTCTTCTCTTCTCTTCTCTTCTCTTCTCTTCTCTTCTCTTCTCTTCTCTTCTCTTCTCTTCAGTTAAACCCACTTGCTTCTGTTTCTTTCTAATATCATTTCACTTATTTCTCGTCATAGACTATTATCAGAGTCTAATATATATACAGTCTTACTAATAAACCGTATATAGTTTTTATACGAGACTTATGCAGAATTGAGACAGAAAACCTTACTAATAAACCGTGAATAAGCTATGGACGTATAAACAGGCTGTAACTATACAATGGGAATTGCTTTGTAGTAGTTATATACACGAAACCCCTTGTTTAAGCGTTGTATATAGAGAAAAAATGGTCGCCCCTCTAACAGCTGTTCGTATCGACTGTCATTTTATGATGATGGTTACCTTGTAACCACAGAAGAACAAACCAAAGATCATAGAATTATTAGAATAATATTGCTGTAGCTTGTACTCTTCGACCAAAATGTAGTGTTGTAATCGATTAGAGCCAGTTGTACTATCGATATTTAACACGCCACACTAGAGCGCTCTACCGGATCCAGTAGAGAACCTCAGATATTCTATTACCTTTCGTAACGAAGTAATGACGAAACTATGACGTAGCTGTGTAACAGTTATACTGTTATACACGACGTATGTAGTGATTATTAGTAAGGAATTTACACACGACTTATAAATGAGCTAGTCATTGTATAAGTATAAGACAGTTAAACATCTGTATATAGAGTTTTTATTAGTAAGACCGTTAGACTATTGTCACAGTCTAGTATATACAGTCACGAAGCTCAATACGTAGTAAATATGCATCCATTGATAGTTGCTAACCACTATACCTGTAAGGTTTGTCTTGTCTCAGTAGCAATAAAACCAAGTCCCTTCAAATGAGGGTGGAGATTATAGGAGGGTTGTAAATTTTCAGGATTCCTTTCAAAACCTTGTTATTGTACAGGCTGCCGGAACTCAGTTTCTTGAAAGACAAGCTCAGTGACGGAACTACACAGTACGAAGAGAGATATTTTGTTATTTTATTTTGCGCTACAGAATGTATCAACTAGTCCCTTCCGCCACTGGATGGATGGACAGCATCGCCCCACTTTCCCATCGCCATAACAATACAGACGAAGTAAGACATATCTCCTTTCTCTCTCTTTTCACAGTGAGACAAGATACATCACACAGCCTTTAGGATCGCTACTATCGCCTTATAACAGACAATGCGAAATAGTATTGACACAGTCTTTTGTTCCTAGTACCCTCACAACTCAAGCTTCGTGACTGTATATATTAGACTGTGCTATTATTAAATTCTTCAGGCACTTCACCCAGGGTGACCAACTTCTGATGACAAAAATACGGGAGACTTGGTCACGACAAATTTTAGCGGATTTTGGGGGGTGAAATCAGAATGCAATGATGGAGTTGTTTATATTTATAATATAAACTATCAATTTAATTATAATACAAATATAACTTATGTCACAATATTGAGTAAAATATTAAAAAATATGCATATTTCTTATCTTTAACTTATTTATATTTGTCGAAAGGATAATGCAACGATAGTCAGTGCAGTGCTAACCCATATCACGTTTTATGCTACTGGGCGGAATGTTGAATCCATAAACCATAAGTTCCTCTCAAATTGTTTGTCGAATTCCCTCCTCAGTCCCTCCAATATTTTCGGTTTAATTGTGGGACATTCTGTATGTATATCTGATCATTTTATTTTTACTAACATTTCTAATATTAACCTGGCTATACCTTTGGATTAACGGTTGAGAACCGAAAACACCGTTTGCTACCCCCTTCCACGACTGGAGTTCGATGATACTGGCGTAAATACAAACAAATCAATTTACTAGGTATAGGAGGGAAGAAAAGTAGTTCATCCATTTACGTAAACTAGGAAATATCGCGCTTTTGAGTTTGATAGTTTTCATTAGGTTTTGTTTAATCAAAATACAGTACAGTATTAACAATGAGTGTTTTTACTCACGAACTGAGCTGTCCATGTGGACGTATTCATTATGCAGTGTATATTATACTGTCTACAGCACATTAGCGTACAATATAGAGAATGAAGTTAAATTGAAAAATAATCATAATATGGATATTTAAACACATTTTTGAAAATGGTAGCCGTTCATTTCGATAGACTTCAGTTCTTTTGTAGATTTTATCGCACTATAGATTATTGTACCTAATCCCAATTACCAGTTTCTTCCTTCTTACTAGTAACTCATGTTGAAATAATTCTGTACCTACTCTATAAAAGAGTACCTTACGTACTGTAAATTCAATCTTCACTTCTGCCCGATCCGAAAAGATAAAATTACTCAGACATGCTATCTACTGTCCGCCCAAGTGGTTATGTCGCAGGATCGTAGAAAGGGAGGAAATCACGTGACAGTTAATTACTTAACGAGGCCCTTTTATTTAAGTTATTTTAAACAATTGTATAATATTACGTAGACGTCCAATTCCTAACAGAAATTAATGTTTTCAGAAAAGAGCTAAGACAGCCCAACCACTAGTCTTTACAGAGGGGCGAGCAGAAGCGGGTGGGGGAAATCGGAATGCGACGTAGGCAAACGGACGACAGTACCGGTGCGAAAATATGATTCAATATTGAAAGCTCTTTCGTCACTGGAAAACGCGACCATATTTCTTGAACGTACTATACTCACTAACTCAGTACTGTTTACTATGACCGTAAGGCGACTTTGACTGCACACAAGGCTTTGGTTCTGTGTGGAGGATGATTGGAAGTTTACTAGTAGAAGGGGTGGGAGTGAAGTACATTAAAAACTCAGGTACAATAAAAATTGAAGTAAAATAAATTTGTCCCTGTATAAGATTAAACGTCAGGTGGGTTTTAATGTAGAAATACAGAAATTGATAAAGCATAATACAATTTTACTGTTATAAAACTCAGAATGACGTTTTTCATTACGTGCATTGAATGCGTTCACAAATAACATGCTTGTGGGTTGAATGTTGACGTCAAATCATGAAGAGAAGATCGGAAATATATCCAATCGATTATTTCACTGAATCTGTCGAATTTCAACCAGATAAAAATACCTAGTTAAGAATAAAGTGTTATAACCTCCAATATCAATTCTCTAATTGTGATGTTCCGTTAATCAAAATTTCTACAGCTACTGTCAAATGTTTTCGCATGAACTGCACATTGCAGGAGGCCAAGACCATGCTTGGCAATGAAGTATGACACTACATTAAATATCTTATTCTATAATATTGTGCGCTTTCTTCTTTTGTTTATTAATTTTCTAATAAATAACAATCGAAGGTTTCCTGGATGAATTTACTCACAACTGATGGCATTGCCTATGATAATCACTATAGTTTCAGATCAAATACTAAGCTATGATACACTATGAATTAGATATTTTTTAAGAACTTCTTACCAGGTATCATACGCGATTTCCGGGCGTTCTGTCGACTGGAAATTTTTCTCTTCTGTAAGGTCGGGAAGTATTCTGAAAGAAAGATACAAACATATTACACCAGTGCAGTTTCAGAGATTGTACTGGTTTTTTATTCGAGAAGTTTGGACTTCAACTCTTTGCTAGAGTATTGTAAGTGAAAAATAATAATAATAATAATAATAATAATAATAATAATAATGATAATAATAATAATAATAATAACAATAATGATGATGATCTAATAGTTAATAATAATGATGATAATAATGTTAATAATAATAATAATAATAATAATAATAATAATAATAATAATAAGAATGATGATAATAATATTGGTTTTATAGTAATAATAATAAGGATGATAATAATGTTAATAATAGTAAAATGATAATAATGATAATGATGATGATGATAATAATAATAAATGATGATAATAATAATAATAAGAATAATTTATTTTATTTAGAATGATAATAATGATAATAATAATAATAATAATGATGATGATAATAATGATAATAATAATAATAATAATAAGAAGAAGAATGATGATAATAATAATGTTAATAATAATGATGATAATAATGTTAATATTAATAATAATGATAATAACATTAATAATAACAATAATACAAATGATGATAATGTTAATATTAATAATAATGATGATAATAATAATGATAATAATAATAATAGTAATGATGATAATAATAAATAATGTTAATAATAATGTAATAATTATGATAATTAATGTATTTATTTATTTATTTATTTAGAATATTAATGCAAAACAACAGCACAAGATAATACAGTTTAGTACGATACAAAAAGAACAAAACAACAAATGATGATGAGAATGAATGATGGAAAATGGCAATGAGATGAAATACAATCAGTATAATAGTCAACATTAATCATTGACCAAATGCAACAAAATAAATAGCAATATCCAATATATAATAATAGTAATAATGAGCCTATAATGAAGGTAATTTAAGAACAAAATAAATAGCAATATCCAAATATAATAATAGTACATTATGCAACGAGCCTATAATGAAGGTAATTTAAGAACAAAATAAATAGCAATATCCAACATATAATAATAGTACATTATAACGAGCCTATAATGAATAATTAAGAACAAAATAAATAGCAATATCCAACATATAATAATAGTACATTATGCAACGAGCCTATAATGAAGGTAATTTAAACAAAATAAATAGCAATATCCAACATATAATAATAGTACATTATGCAACGTTTTATAATGAAGGTAATTTAAAACAAAATAAAAATATCCAAATAATAATAGTACATTAACGAGCCTATAACGAAGGTAAAAGAACAAAATAAATAGCAATATCCAAACATAATAATATATTATGCAACGAGCCTTAATGAACCAAATTTAAGAACAAAATAAATAGCAATATCCAACATATATAATAAAACATTATGCAAAATAACAAGTAATTTAAGAACAAAATAAATAGCAATATCCAAATATAATAATAGTACATTAAACGAGCCTATAATAAGGTAATTTAAGAACAAAATAAATAGCAATATCCAATAATAATAATAGTACATTTGCAACGAGCCTAAACGTAATTTAAGAACAAAATAAATAGCAATATCCAACATATAATAATTCTTATTATCAAATAGCCTTCATTTTTAAGAACAAAATAAATAGAATATCAAATATAATATAGTACATTATGCAAGAGCGGTATGTTGAAGGTTTTAAGAACAAAATAAAAGCAATATCCAAAATAATAAAGTACATTTGAGCTATTTTAATTTAAGAACAAAATAAAAGCAATAAACATATAATTAGTGTATGCAACGACATAATGAAGGTAATTTAAGAAGCGAAGATGGACGTTTATGAAACGAGCTGCAAAGAGTTTCATAATTTCATACGATTAATTACCATTATAGGCGAGTTTCATACGACTTTTTATGCTCGACCATATTTCTAACTTGAAATTATTCAGATGTATACATTTTATTTGTATCTGACAAGATCGGAAGTGACCTTGTTCTAGGTCGTGAATTGTGAGATGTTTGCAGACGCGAAAAATTGATTTTTTCGAGGAACATAATGTTGACCTTTAAAATGTTAAACTTGATAACATTATAATATTATAACTTGATTATTGCAGACATTGAAAAACGAGATGACAAATTTTTATTTGAATATTATTTAAATTAACGCTAAACTTAACAAACATAACCTTCTGCGACTTATTGATTTCAGCATGTGACTTTTCGCTAATGCAGTCTCTTTCGATTGCATATCCGAGAATAATCGTTTGCGGTTTTATAACGCAAATGATCTTCAAAACGGAAGAGTTGTAACCTGAGTCGTCATTGGCTGTGAAAAGACCTGACCTTTAATGAGTAGGTGTACTTTAATGACATGCATTAAAGGTCTGCTACCAGGTGTATAATTACTACATTTCGGCATGGTCTAGCATAAAGATATTAAATAACAAAAGAATATATCATGATAAACTCAAAAGGAATATACTACACTTTAAATGGATAATAATAATAATAATAATAATAATAAAATAATAATAATAATAAGATGAAAATTTTACTGAAAAGGTTGGAAATGTGTGAATGTGAAATTTTGATGCATTGTTATTATCAAATATTCCTTCATTTTATCGAACTAGAATCACGAAAAAATCTTTCTGTACCAAACCAGCACCAGAAAAAATATCTGAAGCAAGACACAAGAAGAGCAGTTGATGGAAACGGAATGAACAAATATGAGTACGTACTCCAATTAGTGCAGAAGAAGAATCTTGCAATTCTGCCAAGTCACGGACATCCACTAACCGGTGTTTTGTAGTCAAACTACCGAAATAAAATCAACCATGTGTAATTGAACCATATCAATATCAGGAAACGTATTCTGAATGTGTGCAAAGTATTTTTACACGAGAAAGTTATTAAAATCTTGTAAGTGGCTAAAAGCGACCATTTCCTGTGTACTCAGATATCCAACCAGGCTAGCCAGAAAGCTGTGGATTATCACGAAACAATGATTATGCATTTTGTTATACATTAGAAAGGGATTCTGGCGGTAGCGGACCATAGGTTGAATACCACACATCTACAGGGTGAGAATGACGTGTATTGGTTTGTTGAACGTTTATGTTTAAAAAAAAATCGCCATTATACAGGGTGATTCATGAGGATTTACCGTCCCTTACGGAGCTTATTTCCGAAGACATTCTGAGCAAAAAATGTCATATAAACATTTGTCCTAATCTCAATATTTTCAGAGTTACACTAATTTGAAGTTGTTTGTAAAACACCATTATTCTTGAGTTTTAAGAGTAAAAGAATATTACATATAAAGAATGAACTATTCAGGAGCATCATTTCTTTAATTAGCTGGTATTCTGGAGCTAAAAATGTGTTGTAAGTCCATAGTTGCTTGGTGTAGAATTTTTTTTTTTTCGATTTTTAACTACAAAATTATATTTTCTTACGAATTTATCACAATTGTTAGAAATCACGTCACTCTTGTAAATTCTTTAAGACTGTACATTAGGATGCAAAAGGACTTTACTAATAGACGGTAGTATATTATACACACTATTTAAAGGGTCTAATTGATATTTTGTTATTTGAAGTGTTGTATCAGTGAAGAAGTGTGTTGTGTAAGTGAAGTGTGTTTGTGTCAGTGAAGTTTTATAGTTTATAGCAGCAGTGCAAAGTAATTGAATAGTGAAATGTTTCTGAAGTGTTAGTGAAATCAGGATAGTATACCTTATTTTATTTCAAGGAGTGCAGTTCGGTGGCTCCTTTGAACACCCATTTACAGATTTATGACTTCCTACACAAACAATTCTGACAATTCCATCCTGTCCTTCAATCCCAACATTGCACAGTTGTCACAATCCTGATGGCCTTCGAAATTATGCAGTGAAACTGACGGGATTCTTGGAATTCGGAAAAGATGCGGCAACTCTGCCTCCACGTGGATTTGACGGGCATCTGTCAATTCTTCTGAACGAGGGTTGTGATTGGTTACTAACAAGAGAAGACAAGATTTCCGTCATAGTAAGGAAGACATTTATTTATGACAATCAATTAGTAGGGGTAGTAGAAGGTCTGTCGGCAAAGTCCTTTCTATGAAACTGCACTCCATGAAAAAAAAATAGAGTATATCAGTGAAATGTGTCGTAGTTCCAGTGCAGTGAGTGAGTTGTCAGCGAAATGAGTGTAATGTTGAAAGGTACTTGTGCAGATATGAACATATCATACTCGTGAGTTTTGGTTCGAACTTAGGGTTGAGATACAAATTAGATTTACTTTAAATGTTATTTTAAGTGATAGTGCTTCATTTAATTTAGGATGCTCCTTGTTATTATTATTATTATTATTATTATTATTATTATTATTATTATTATTAATTAGCTCAGTTGGTAGAGCAGCTGGTTATGAACTGGAAGGTCCGGGGTTCGATCCTAGGTGGTAACAGGATTTTTCTCGTTGCCAAACTTTCAGAACGGCCCTGAGGTTCACTCAGCCTCCTATAAAATTGAGTACCGGGTCTTTCCGGGGGGGTAAAAGGCGTAAGACAAATGTCGGGAGAGCCCTATAAGAAATGGGCCACGGACCACATATATATTCCACCTTTATTATAAATTATGTATCATTCAGATAATAGTGCCGAGGTCATGGAAAGCAATTTGAAAGGGGCTCAAATTGCAGATTAGATTTCACGGCGCTTCTTCCGACGGCCTTCACCTGCTTTGTCATCGAACAACAGATGACGGCGTCTTGCCATCCTGACGGCAGACACCAGCCAACTCCTCCTCGCCCCGTTCCGTGATCAATTGATCAATCTCATCGCGTATGTGGTTAAGGTTACGTCCACCGGCTTCCCCTTTATTAGCTCCTTCAGTTATTAACCCGGAGTGAGACTAGTGGCCAACAGGCTTGGAGCTCACATATTTAGTTTTTAGCCCCCAAGTTACGCGTTTTTACCTTTTAATTGTCATTCTCCTTTGAGTGTAATTAGTTACCACACACCACCTCATTCTAGTGCCGAGGTCATGGAAAGCATATACCCATTGCAGTGTGAATAAACCTTAACCTTATTCATTTATTATTAATTGTATTTTTAATTAATAAGTTTATTATTGTCATTATTGATACAGTTACCACTGCCACGGGTATATACCCACTGCAGTGTGAATACATACATACATACATACATACATACATACATACATACATTTTTTATTTTTTTAAGTACGTTATTTTACGACGCTGTATCAACATCTAGGTTATTTATCGTCTGAATGAGATGAAGGCGATAATGCCGGTGAAATGAGTCCGTGGTCCAGCACCGAAAGTTACCCAGCATTTGCTCGAATTGGGTTGAGGAAAACCCGGAAAAACATCAACCAGGTAACTTGTGACCGGGATTCAAACCCGGGCCACCTGGTTTCGTGGCCAGACGCACTAACTGTTACTCCACAGGTGTGGACTACATAATACATTACATACATACATACATACATACATACATACATACATACATACACATACATACATAATTGAACTGTAAAGAATCAAGTTCCTAAATTCATATGATTTGTAACAATTTTTCTGATAACTGCGTAAGTATGACGTAATTTTTAGTTAAAAATTGAAAAACAAAACTTGTACAAAGCAATTAACATCACATTTTAGCTTTAGCCAATTAAAGAAATGATACTTCTAAAAGTTCATTCTTTATCTGATGCTTTTAGAAAAAAAAGATTTTACTAACAACTTCAAAATGTAACTCTAAAAATATTGAGATTAGACAAATGGATCATTTTTTGTTCAGAGTCTTTGAAACAACCTGGAAGGTTTGGCCTAGTATCTACAGATAACTCATCGGTATGAATCAGCACTTTGAAGAGAAAACCGCCAGGATGATTTCATTGATCGATTCCGGAGGTAGAGAACGAATAAGAAATCCTTTTCAGCCTGTAACTCACTCTCCCTGTAAAATTTCTCTCTTTTCTATCTCTCTTTTCTCCCCACTACTAAGCAATTTTGAGCCTTCTTGCGGGTCAGTTTATTTGCACTTGCAGTCCAGTGTTGTCAACTCAAATGAATACTGTAGCATATAATTCAGCAAGTAATAGCATTTTGCATAACAGTCAGCGTCATTATCATCATCATCATTGGCGCTACAGCCCTTACCTGGGCCTTGAAAATTGTCGCCATCTATCGACTTTTGCAGCCTTCCAAAAAACTTTCTGGCATCCTCTTCCACTCCATTATCCATCGAAGTAGTCAACCATAAATTATACAATTTTTTAAGTTACTTGGGGCTATTGAAAATTTCTGCATCTATCGACTAGTTTTAAAAAACGCTCTACTCAATTGATAATGAATGTGTGTTCACAATTTTGTGGTTCCAAAATCGAAAAAATTTGAAATTGTACGTTTAGTCTAATATGAAATGTCATGATTCCAATGTTTCACTATCGAAAAAACGTATATAAATTCAAAACGACAATTAATAATAAAATAATAATAATAATAATAAAATTAATACTAATTCGGTCTTTTATTTCCAATTTTTCCTGAAAAGTTGTTTACTGTTCAAAATTTCATTAGTTCATTGTTTACGTGTGTTAATGAATACAAAAGTCCCGTTATTTACAATTCAGTAACATATTTTTGATTCAACACACTGAATACTAGCTACCAATTAAAGAAATGATAAATACATGCCAGTAAATATTATTCTTAAATATTCTCTATCTGTAATATTCTTTTACCACCAAAAAGGCATTTTACTAACAACTTCAAATTATGCCGACACTGAAGTATAGTAATTAGGACAAATGTTTGACATTTTTTTCAGAAACTACACTCTCGTAGCAGCACTGTACACACATTTAAACGTTTCAGTCAGATGCTGACATCTACAGGCTTTTAAATAAGATATAGCAAAGATGGCATCGATGCACCTGACATCTGTAGGATAATATCATCATGTTCACTTAAGATAACCATCGCCAGCTAAAAAAATTTTCTCCCGTGCATGCGTGAAATTCCTGTAACCATTCGAAAAGAGAACGGCTTGTACGTGAACGGATCGCCAAGTTTACATAAGAAGTTTATGCAAGATGCGGGAAGTTTAAAAACGAACACTACGTCAATGGCAAATAATAAAACTAGTCGTTCGAAACAATCACGTGCTCTTGTGCTCTTATTGCACCCCCTGTAAGATAATTCTAGTTGCATCTCCACCTCCAGATTTCTCCCCTGACCTTCCTCAAATGTTGGGCCATAGATCCTTCGCAGAATCTTTCTTTCGAGAATCTCCAGTCTTGTTTCATCATTTTTGGAGATTGACCACGTTTCTGCCGCATATGTCAAAACTGGTCTCACTAATGTTTTGTAAAGAATAACTTTTACCTTCCTGGATAGAGCATGCGAACTAAAGTGATATTTTGCCGAAATATGCTCTGTTTGCTTTCATTAATCGAGTTTATTTGAACATGTTATTATCGCTAGTGACTACTGATCCAGTGTTGTCAACTCAACATGAATAACTGATATCTGCACGGGTGGTGAAAGAAATCTTTATTATCTGCCAACATATATTTTGCATTTTGATGATAGGCCTATCAATCAGCGTCATTAGACCTACTTAAATTAAATTATGAATAAGTAATAATTAACCTTACAGTATTATAAGCAATATTCAAGAGACATGACATTGTTTGAAGGAAGTTTGGCAACATCCCTATTCGGCAAGGTTCGTGGCCTGCTGTTTGACGTAGTGGGAGAGAAACGGGTGGAATGGGGTGAGTAGAGGCGTTAACTTTTCCAAGAACGACGACAGCGCTGAAGGGGCATAGATCCGATGGTCCGACAATACTGTCGTTAATGCAATTTATGGGAATTATGACGTGACTCCTTATGTAAAAACTAGATGGCAGCATAGTAAACCTGACAAAAGTTGTTAACCTCAAAGCCTATAAGGCCGATCTATCTGGGTATATATGAATTAGGGTGGCGGTAAATCCTCGTGAATCACCCTGTACCGGTATGTCAAATTTTCTAGTGTTTAGTATTTGAGCTTGTTTCAGTGGCTCATTAATGAAAAAAATGTGCAGGTTCGTGTTTGATTAAGTCTCAGGATATATTAAGGAAGAAACAACTGAGGCAAAACCATAGGCAGGGCTGCCAACGCAAATAACAATTATCAAGTGCAAGGTTACAAAGGTCTGGGTATAGCAGTTGATACAGCGTCGTTAACAATACCAACTAAGAAAATAGTGGATAATAGTATGAAATAGAAGTTTTAGTAACGTACATTCATTCGGCTGTAAGAACTGTTTCGGAAAAGATTTCAAAACGGAAATGTGAAGGATACTAAAGGCCCAATCACAATGAAAATTAAACATAACCGTAACATAAACACAGAAGTTTGCGCCCAGGCTACCAAATGGGATCATTCACAATGATTCACATAAGCATTGACATAAACATTACCATAAGACGTTAACATGAAAGTTTGCAAACTCCAAACTTTCCTGCTTATGCTTACGTGATTTGCAAACAGAACACAATCGTGGAGCGCTGAAGTATACGACAGAATATGAGGAAATGGCGTCGTTGTTATGTTTCCATGGTTACCAAGTATGTTTGCTGTTATATTTATGTTCCTATTGTGAATGATCTTGATTTTACCGTAACGTTTATATTCTTAAGTTAACGCTTACGTTATGTTTAATTTTCATTGTGAATGAGCCTTAACGCTAAGAATATAATATAATAATAATAATAATAATAATAATAATAATAATAATAATAATAATGATTTATTTTATTTTGGACAGAGTTAAGGCCTTCTCACTCAAACCAGCAAAAGTGTATATACATATGCATGAACTTACAAAGAATTCAACAATTTGATTTAGATGAGAGTTACATGTATACAAAAGTTATTTACAAATTAAACAACAAAATACGATGAACTATTAATTAAACACTGAAATAAACTGGTAGCAGAATTAAACTAAAATACATAGAATGTTAATATATTTCAAATGATATTAGATAATAGAAAGAGATTATTATGAGACAATTTTGAAAATACAGCACAATCAGGATGATGTCTAAAGAAAAAGCAACAATGTAGTCAGTGATAGTTAAAATCAGTATGATTGGAGTGAAATGCTAATAAGGTTATCTTTTAAGCTGTTCTTAAAGGTGTTTGTTGTCTTGCAGCCTCTAATACTTTGTGACAAGGAATTCCATTGACGCGAGGTGGATATTGTAAAAGATGATGAATAACGAGATGTTCTATGAAGAGGTATACTTAGCGTGCCACAGATAAGTGATCTGGTATTTACGTCGTGGTTAGAGTATAGATAAGAGAAACGAGACGAAAGGTAATTTGGTGTTGAGGTGTGCAGAATTCGAAAGAGTAAAGACAAAGAGTGTAAAGTTCTGCGTTCTTTAAGTCGGAGCCACGAGAGACTTGCGAAGGACGGTGATATGTGATCATATCGTCGGATGTTGCACACGTATCTGAAGCACATATCGCTGTAACTGGACTGACAGTTCAGAACTTAGGTCACTTAACAAAACGTCACAATAATCGAAGTGCGGCATTATAGGGTTTAAGAATGTTGCAGTGCTGGTGTGTGAAGTGTAGACGTCTGAGGGCAGGCAGAGGCATCAGGTAGACGTGGTCTGTCGCCGCCAGGGGCGGTGCGAGCACGGCCGAAAAGAAGAGACCAGACCAATTCTTGTAATTAGCGTACAGTTGGTAGCAATTACGAGAGCTAGTGATTACGCTATAAAGGTAACTACTGAAGGAGGCAAACCACTCATTGAGGTCTGCTCCCAAGACGTCCAGACGAGCGTAAAAATAAGCCCGGACCTGTTAGCGACGAGGAAGTGTTATCGATTCGACCCGGTTAACTCGAGATGCAGTGCGTTGCATCTTCGGACCCCGTCCTCTTCTCGATGCCCGCGAGGGGTCAATGCAACAAACAAGGTTGGAAAGTGGGCTTCCTGAAGACCAGTGACGTGCAGGGCTTTGTGAAGTTGATTCAGTCTTTCATCATTTTAAATATAGGAGCTTTGAGGGTGTTTTTATCAACAGTAATATCACTAGAGATTTTGATTTATCTAGAGAAAATCAAACTCGAGTGGAATTTAATTCATTATTACACGAAAATTCATAAAGATTAGAATAAATAAAGTACTCTAATACAATAAAATATTAATTTATTTACTAAAATACTAAACTGTCTTTAAAATGTATTATTGTACCATCTCATCTTTACAAATATTTCACTAGATGGCAGTAATGTTTTATGATCAACTGTTGTCTTGTTATCAGTTGTGCCCACTATACAATCTTCACTGAACTCTATGGACGATTATTGGTCAAGAAGGCTTTGTTGATTCAGTTTCATTTTTATTAAAACAGTAACTCTATAGCATTTATTAGATGCTTTATGGTTGTGCTAACAGATGGAATTACTTGTCAACAATGTGACGCTGAAACGTGTGTTCAGGTCAGAGTCCGTTGGATATCCACGGACTCTGGTTCAGATTACTGCCCAGCGGCAGTCCTGATATATTTTTATATTTGTGACGATTCGTTAATTAATATTAACCCGTTACACTCACAATCACATTCATACAAATTTCCAGACTATAGACACCCAGGGAATTCCTCTTCTTCAAGAAAAATTCACCGAGAGCCGACCCCGGGAATCGAACCCGGGACCTCCTGATCTAGAAGCCAGCATGCTGACCAACAGACCACGGAGACAGTCTAAACAAGATAAATCATAGAAAAGTTTTATTTCAGGATAATGAAAGAAACATGAATCATTTTAAAAGATACAATTATTGAAAGTAGAATGTTGGCAAACAAAGAAAAAATGCTGGGGAGTTGTAAAAAACAAATGCTACATAGGTGATAAAGAGCAAATGCTAGGGAGGTGATAAAAATTCTAGAATAAGCAGTCATGATTGGTTGAAACACGTCGTTGTACCGTTTTTGAGATACCGGTACCTAGGACAGTCATGGATGATTGT
This sequence comes from Periplaneta americana, assembly GCA_025594305.2. NCBI lineage: Eukaryota > Metazoa > Arthropoda > Insecta > Blattodea > Blattidae > Periplaneta > Periplaneta americana. The sequence goes on along the minus strand of JAJSOF020000011.1, from coordinate 12,641,486 downwards.
GAAACTTCGACTGTCACTTTGAGAAAGGAACAAAGGGTGTTCGAGAATAAGATACTTAGGGAAATATTTGGGGCTAAAAGAGATGAAGTTACAGGAGAATAGAGAAAGTTACACAACACAGAGCTGCACGCATTGTATTCTTCACCTGACATAATTAGGAACATTAAATCCAGATGTTTGAGATGGACAGGGCATGTAGCACGAATGGGCGAATCCAGAAATGCATATAGAGTGTTAGTTGGGAGGCCGAAGGGAAAAAGACCTTTGGGGAGGATAATATCAGAATGGATTTGAGGGAGTTGGGATATGATGGTAGGGACTGGATTAATTTTGCTCAAGATAGGGACCAATGGCGGGCTTATGTGAGGGCGGCAATGAACCTCCGGGTTCTTTAAAAGTCATTTGTAAGTAAGTAGGAATAGTAACGATATGAACTGACTAATGGTAATGACTATGTTTTGTTGTTCATGATTATGATGAACAAAAATTGACAAGCGTGTTTATATTTTTCTGAAAATTTTGAATGAATCTAGGAATCTCATCTAAATATAGGACAGATCTTCATTTTTTTACATCTTCAATTCTCAAAAGTATGACTACTAAACTGCTGTTGATGATAATATTGATGATATAATAATAATAATAATAATAATAATAATAATAATAATAATAATAACAAAACAAAGAAAATGAATTAGAAGGTTTCTGCACTTGTGCTATACAGGAATTAAACAGGCGTTCCACGGTGCAAGAATTTAAGAGGCAGAGATAAACCATGAATCCAGTATAGGGCAGCTAAATTTGTTAAAGGTAAAAGAGAAGATGGAAACGATACGATAAAAGAAATTAAATGGGAAACTTTGGAAAACAGACGTAGGAAAACTAGAATAACATCATTGTATAGAGCACATCTAGGTCAGAAAGCATGGGTAGACATAACGGCTCGGTTAGAAAAGCCAACGTACTATGGTAGGAACGATCATGATTTTAAAATCAAATGTAGGAAACAGAAAACGGATGTAGGTAAATTCTCATTTTTAAATAGAACTATAAATGATTGGAATGACCTACCTGCAGCGGTCTTTGAGGGCTGTCCTTCCATAATGAGATTCAAGAATAACTTAAAAAGTTGTGTATAAAGTGTAAATTAAAATTAAGGTGACATTTAACATTTAATTTTTTAAGGTGAATGTATTTATTTAGCCTGACGAATTACTTCCTTGGTTTGAATGGTAAATTATTTAAAAATAGCGTGTAAGAGGACCTTAGATAGAAATGTTTAGTTTAAATGTAGTTCTGTTTATAAGTATGCATAAGAATGTAATTATTTGACTTATTTGAACTGTTGTATCAGTGAAGCGAGGTGAGTCAGTGAAGTTATGGTTTTACAGTGCAGTGAACAGTTCCGATCAGTGATAATTTATAGCGTCAATGAAATGTGTTCTATAGTGTCAGTGAAATGTGTTGTATAGTGTCAGTGAAATGTGTTCTATAGTGTCAGTGAAATGTGTTCTATAGTGTCAGTGAAATGTGTTCTATAGTGTCAGTGAAATGTGTTCTATAGTGTCAGTGAAATGTGTTCTATAGTGTCAGTGAAATGTGTTCTATAGTGTCAGTGAAATGTGTTCTATAGTGTCAGTGAAATGTGTTCTATAGTGTCAGTGAAATGTGTTCTATAGTGTCAGTGAAATGTGTTGTATAGTGTCAGTGAAATGTGTTCTATAGTGTCAGTGAAATGTGTTCTATAGTGTCAGTGAAATGTGTTCTATAGTGTCAGTGAAATGTGTTCTATAGTGTCAGTGAAATGTGTTCTATAGTGTCAGTGAAATGTGTTGTATAGTGTCAGTGAAATGTGTTCTATAGTGTCAGTGAAATGTGTTCTATAGTGTCAGTGAAATGTGTTCTATAGTGTCAGTGAAATGTGTTGTATAGTGTCAGTGAAATGTGTTGTATAGTGTCAGTGAAATGTGTTCTATAGTGTCAGTGAAATGTGTTGTATAGTGTCAGTGAAATGTGTTGTATAGTGTCAGTGAAATGTGTTCTATAGTGTCAGTGAAATGTGTTCTATAGTGTCAGTGAAATGTGTTGTATAGTGTCAGTGAAATGTGTTCTATAGTGTCAGTGAAATGTGTTCTATAGTGTCAGTGAAATGTGTTGTATAGTGTCAGTGAAATGTGTTGTATAGTGTCAGTGAAATGTGTTCTATAGTGTCAGTGAAATGTGTTCTATAGTGTCAGTGAAATGTGTTCTATAGTGTCAGTGAAATGTGTCCTAAAGTGTCAGTGAAATGCGTCATAGTGCCACTACAGTGAGTGAGATGTGAGTAAAGTGAAAGACTATTGAAACTTATGTAGGGCCTATACATATGTAGGTTGTATTGTGAAATTAGGTTATTTTATGTTTTATTATTAATTGTAATTATTGTGTTAAATTGTATTGGGTATTCTTATTGTATTGTGTATATAATTGTATTGTGTATTGTATAGTTGTATTGTGTATTGTAATTTTATTGTGTATTGTTTATATTGTATATACCACTGCCACCGGGTGCTTGCCCACTTGCAGTGTAAATAAATACATAAATCACGAACCTTTAAGAGCTCTGAACTTTTCAACAAATGCAAGGGCAACGCTTAAGGTGAAAGATACGGACGAAAAGGTAGGATTTTGAAGACATTAAATTCACGTATCAGATTCAGTTGACAAAAGCCTGCAGCTGTGCCTCGCGGTGTCCTAGCAACAGCACGGCCACTTCGATGACCAAGTCGCCAGCTCCAGCGGGGGTGTTGTTAACACCGGACACGGCCGAACAATTTCGTCACGGCGCTGGACGTCAAGAGTCAAGGTTAAATAAACATGGCGCCCGACGGTTTTTCTTAGCCAGCTCGCTATTCAGCAACACGGGCTCTGATTGGTTCCTTCTGTGGGAACCGAGTGCCGTTTCTTTTTTTGGACCGGTGTGTTTTCTTTGTTCTTTTTTTTTTCCACCTTAAGTTTCTCATTTATTTTCACGGTCAAAGTAAGGCACATCCAATTATTAGAAAGCGCGTCTGCGAGCTTTACGTATAGAAATGGTGATGACCCCAGCTGCACGCCTGTTATCACGGCGCACGGACCAGCAGTCCCAGTTATACGCTGAACAGTGCTTTGCAGTCATTTTTTCTATTTTAATTATTCTAACACGAAACTATATACAATTATTATTATTATTATTATTATTATTATTATTAGGTCTATTATTATTAGGCCTATTAATATTATTGGGCCTATTATTATTATTAGGCCTATTATTATTAGGCCTATTAATATTATTCGGCCTATTATTATTATTGCCTATTACTATTATTATTATTATTAGGCCTATTAATATTATTCGGCCTATTATTATTATTATTATTAGGCCTATTATTATTAAACCTATTATTATTAGGCCTATTATTATTATTATTATTATTATTATTAGGCCTATTAATATTATTGGGCCTATTATTATTAGGCCTATTATTATTAGGCCTATATTATTATTAGGCCTATTAATATTATTAGGCCTATTAATATTATTGGGCCTATTAATATTATTGGGCCTATTATTATTATTAGCCCTATTACTATTATTATTATTGTTATTATTATTAGGCCTATTAATATTATTGGGCCTATTATTATTATTAGGCCTATTATTATTAAACCTATTATTATTAGGCCTATTATTATTATTATTATTATTATTATTATTATTATTTAGACCTATTAATATTATTGGGCCTATTATTATTAGGCCTATTACTATTATTATTATTATTGTTATTATTATTATTATTAGGCCTATTAATATTATTCGGCCTATTATTATTAGGCCTATTATTATTAAACCTATTATTATTGGGCCTATTATTATTATTATTATTATTATTAATAGGCCTATTAATATTATTGGGCCTATTATTATTAGGCCTATTATTATTATTATTATTAGGCCTATTATTATTATTGGCCTATTAATATTATTAGGCCTATTATTATTGGGCTATTATTATTTAGGCCTATTATTATTAGGCCTATTACTATCATTATTATTATTATTTATTATTATTATTATTATTATTAGGCCTATTATTATTATTTGGCCTATTTATTATTCTATTATCTATTGGGCCTATTATTATTATTAGGCCTATTATTATTATTATTATTATTAGGCCTATTATTAGGCCTATTAATCAATTACTATCAGGGACTGGCCTATTATTATTATTGCCTATTATTTTACCTGCAGACTTATTAATTATTATTACCAATCAACGTACTAAAAGGTATTTAAAACTAAAGGCTTTACCAATAACCAAAAAGGTATTTAAACTTTACTAATAGACGGTAGTAACTACTTAAAGGTTGTAATTGATATCTTGTTATTTGAAGTGTTCTATCAGTGAGGAAGTTTGTAGTGTCAGTGAAGTCTATTGTGTAAGTGAAGTGTGTTGGTGTCAGTGAAGTGGCTGTGCAAAGTATTTGAACAGTGAAATGGTTAGAAGTGTTAGTGAAATCAGGTAGAATCAGTGCAGTGAGTGAGTTGACAGCGAAATGAGAGTAGTGCTGAAAGGTACTTGTGCAGGTATTAACCTGACATACTCGTGGGTCTTAGTTCGAACTTAGGGTTAAATAAAATTAGATTTACTTTGCTATTTTAAGTGACCATGCTTCATTTAATTTAGGATGCTCTTTGTTATTATTATTTTATTATTATTTTTATTATTTTATTATTATCATTATTATTATTATTATTATTATTATTATTATTAATTATTGCTTTTTATTAGTTGTGTTTATTATTAATTGTCATTATTGAGTGTAATTAGTTACCACTGCCACCGGGTATATACCCATTTGCAGTGTGAATAAATAAATACATACATACATTATTATTATTATTATTATTATTATTATTATTATTATTATTATTATTATTACTACTACTACTACTACTACTATTTAGTCAACTGTCCGAAGACAGGACTGAACCTATAAATGATACCAAGAAGGCACCACTTATGAGGAAACTAAGCCAGGTTATACTGTAGTAGGGTGGCCAGTTCCTTTCCCCCTCCATTGCATACATCGCTGATTAGCTACATATTTCACTAGTCAGACTTCAGATGCATACAAACAATTGTTCTTCCTCTGACACATATCGTCAAGTGAGATGTACTGCCTGATAATAGATGTATATTATTATTATTATTATTATTATTACTATTATTATTATTTTATTTTTTTTATTACACTGTACTTATTGAAATCGATGTAACTGCAAAATTGAAACTGTTAATAATTCACTGTTTATGCGGATGACGTGAATTTGTTAGGAGAAAATCCACAAACTATTAGGGAAAACACGGAAATTTTACTTGAAGCAAGTAAAGAGATGGGTTTGGAAGTAAATCCCGAAAAGACAAAGTATATGACTATGTCTCGTGACTAGAACATAGTACGGAATGGAAATATAAAAATTGGAAATTTATCTTTTCAAAAGGTGGAAAAATTCAAATATCTTGGAGCAACAGTAACAAATATAAATGATACTCGGGAGGAAATTAAACGCAGAATAAATATGGGAAATGCCTGCTATTATTCGGTTGAGAAGCTTTTATCATCCAGTCTGCTGTCAAAAAATCTGAAAGAATTTATAACAGTTATATTACCGGTTGTTCTGTATGGATGGTTATGAAACTTGGACTCTCACTCTGAGAGAGGAACATAGGTTAAGGGTGTTTGAGAATAAGGTTCTTGGGAAAATATTTGGGGCTAAGAGGGATGAAGTTACAGGAGAATGGAGAAAGTTACTGCACGCATTGTATTCTTCACCTGACAAAATTAGAAACACTAATTGCAGATGTTTGAGATGGGCAGGGCATGTAGCACGTATGGGCGAATCCAGAAATGCATATAGAGTGTTAGTTAGGGGGCCGGAGGGAAAAAGACCTTTGGGGAGGCCGAGACGTAGATGGGAAGATAATATTAAAATGGATTTGAGGTAGGTGGGATATGATGATAGAGACTGGATTAATCTTGCTCAGGATAGGGACCAATGGCGGGCTTATGTGAGGGTGGCAATGAACCTGCGGGTTCCTTAAAAACCATTTGTATGTAAGTATACATTTACAACAATGTATCTGTCTTAGAAAGAAGATGGTGTTTTTTACATTCATAGAAATTAACCTTAGAAACCTACTAAGATGCGTATTTCGTATATAACGTTATTGTTGACTTGTCATGTAATGTTGCTGAAGGAAGTTGGCTTACAAATAACGGAACACAAAAAATCAGTCCCGTTTGAAGTGTGGGAGGATATTGAAGTTTCAATAAATAATATATTATCTTCGAAATTGATGTTTTCATACATTTATAACGTTAAGTTTACCTTCGGAAAGTTACGCTTGAAGACATTAATATTGTTTGTTCCAAATATTGTGTAGTCAGATGTTTCAGCAATTTATCTGCCTTCTTTTATTATATGGGTTAAAGCCAAGATTCGTCACGGCCTGCACATGTCATGATATAAAGTAGTATCATATAGGCCTAGGAGAGCATATCAGATATTGTTAGAAAGTCACGTGACGACCTTTGAAGAGCGCATTGACACTTGAAAGCGACAGCAATGCAAACAAAAGAGGGAAGGCTAGTATCCAAGGTAATTGTGAATATTACGTCGTTAATTGTGGGCGAAAGTATTTTAAGTGGCGATATCCTTTTTGTGATATTGCGCTGGTATCACAAACATATTAACACGGTTTTAATCACTGCTGGCTGAAAGGTCAAGAGGCGATTTATCACCGTGTTAAATGAGTGCACTTTGTCGGTCATTTCAAAGCGAAACAATGAGCTCTTTTCCCGTTGAGTATTTTTGCCTACACGATGACTTCTGTGCAGATAGGCAATCTAAAAACGAATCTCACACTGATTGAGTATTGTAATTCAACTTAGGACTTTTAGGAGTTTATATGTATTAACAATTGGTTTTAAATTTAGTAAATATCTAATTTTAGGTGCAATTTATGCACAAAGAAATGGTGTTGATCTGGAAGGCCGTGTTCAGTTTATACTAAAATTGGTAGTAAAACTAGTATTTGTATGCATACTTACTTACTTACTGGCTTTTAAGGAACCCGGAGGTTCATTGCCGCCCTCACATAAGCCCGCCATCGGTCTCTATCCTGTGCAAGATTAATCCATTCTCTATCATCATATCCCACCTCCCTCAAATCCATTGTAATATTATCCTCCCATCTACTTCTCGGCCTCCCCAAAGGTCTTTTTTCCCTCCGGCCTCCCAACTAACACTCTATATGCATTTCTGGATTCGCCCATACATGCTACATGCCCTGCCCATCTCAAACGTCTGGATTTAATGTTCCTAATTATGCCAGGTGAAGAATACAATGCGTGCAGTTCTGCGTTGTGTAACTTTCTCCATTCTCATGTAACTTCATCCCTCTTAGCCCTAAATATTTTCCTAAGCACCTTATTCTCAAACACCCTTAATCTCTGTTCCTCTCTTAAAGTGAGAGTCCAAGTTTCACAACCATAAAGAACAACCGGTAATATAACTATTTTATAAATTCTTTCAGATTTTTTGACAGCAGACTGGATGATAAAAGCTTCTCAACCAAATAATAACAGGCATTTCCCATATTTATTCTGTGTTTAATTTCCTCCCGAGTGTAATTTATATTTGTTACTGTTGCTCCACGATATTTGAATTTTTCAACCTTTTCAAACGATAAATTTCCATTTTTTATATTTCCATTTCGTACGATTTTCTGGTCACGAGACATAATCATATATATTATTGCTGTAAATGTAAAAAAAAATTCTACATTTGCAATGTCGACTCACAATTATTATTATTACTAGCCGTACCCGTGCGCTCCGCTGCACATGTTAGAAATAAATATAAAGTAATTACATGATTAAAATAGGACGTTTGATCCAGGGAACATTCGTGTTTGATAGAAGGATAAATCGTTTAATATGTTACTTAATTTAAATTGTATTTAAATAATTAAAATGCGATCATTTTGGTCCAGAAAGCACTCATTTGGTGCAATGACAATTCCTTTAACATGTTTCTTAATTGTTATTACATGCAACCATAGTTTAATGAAGACTGACATATCATTTAGATTTAATGTGTATACTTTATTTTACTTGCTATATGTTTCAATTGAATTATGGTAATAACTTAATTTTAACCCTTGTGTTCTACGTATTCAGTAAATGGCGCTTGGCCCACTATGGTTCTGAACCCTTCAAATAATTTAAATTATATTATATAATGTTACATTACATTATATTATATTATATTATATTATATTATATATTTATTATATTAATAACATTATAACATTTAGCATTATGTCCATCTAGAGCAACTACACTTTCCAATGGTGAAATAATATTAATTATACAAATCGGTTAATTTAGCTTCCGATATTACTTCATACAAACACAGAAACATTCTCTATAGGCTATCTTTCATAGCTTTCGATTGTTGATGTCCAAGGCCGCTTATAGACCAAGTCATTTGTTTTTTATTTCGTTATACGGCCTTAGATGGCAGTTATTTTAATTTTAAAACTCATTTATCTCATTAAATATCAGTCCTATCAAAATTTTTCAAGGAATAGAACTTATCGAAAATAATTTTTAAAGAAACTTTTGTTATGTAACATTTTTCACAAAAATCAATAATACGCGAGATATTTCGATTTATTTAATTCAGGTCTCCTTATAACCCCCTTTTAAATAATGTATTTTGAATGCCATATAGCCTAAAATCTAAGTTACAACGAACTTAATTTATATTCCAATTTTCATCGAATTTCGTTCAGCCATTATCGCGTGAAAAGGTAACAAACATACAGACAGACATACAAACAAAAATTTCAAAAAAGCGATTTTCGGTTTCAGGGTGGTTAATTATATATGTTAGGACCAATTATTATTGTAAAATCGAAAATTACCAGAAAAATTTCGGCTACAGATTTATTATTAGTATAGATTTACCAAGTAGAAGAATTCGGAAAATAGCTTCGTTGCTTTAAATGTCTGAAAACTCGACGTTCCCAACGTGAATTCATTATTTTTTAATCGAGGAGGTATGTAACACGAAGGTTCTTTTATCGACGGGCACGCTAGAGTAGGCGAATGAGTAAGAAACGGTTTCAACACGGATCAATAGCTTTGCACGGTCTCTTGGCAACATATCGCAACACAAACATAATATTCTAGGCCTCATTTTATCATTTCTTCTCCTACCACTAACCCACACCAACTATCAGAAAATGTGTAGGCCTACTTTTTGTTTTGTGAACGAAAGTGCGAACAGACAAAATGCTTTCATGCAGTTTCTAATTTTAGAGCCCTTCTTGGGCTAGCGGATATCATTCTAGCCTTTTAATCCGGTGTCCGAGGTTTGAAACCTGGCCGACGATCAAAGGATTTTAAAAAGGAGATGAAATCCTATACATGGCTTACTCAAACGTGAACCGTGTTAAAAATTTATTGCACGTAAGAGAACATCGTCCCTGATCGCGAGTTGTAGGCAGAATTAAACAAATATTTGAGGTTATAACATTTTATTTTGAAGTTAGTACTTTCATTTAGTGAACTGTCGACAAGATGAGAACTCTTGTGATATTTGAATGTAGCTATTTCGCGAATAATAATAAATAAATAGTAAAAAGAACATTAATATAATTATATTTTTCTATTAAATGCGATAATTAAATTCCGAACTTAATAATATATTTCATTGGCCGGCATGGTCTTGGCCTCCTGCAATAAGAAACTCACGGGTGAACAATTGACAATAGCTTTACGAATTATGACCAGTGTACTTTCATTTAGTGGATTAAACAGCGCGAATAAAATTAAACAAATATTTGAGGTTATAACTTAATATTTTTTACATTGAACTACGGGTGAACAATTGTACTTTCAAATTTAGCAAAATTAAACAAATATTTGAACGTTTATCGACAAGATGAGAAATCTTTTGATATTTGAATGTAAAAGCATAATTATATTTTTCTATTAATTGCGAATAATAATAAAGAAATAGTAAAAGTACAAAATTAACATTTAGTTTACGTTTATTTCTATTAAATGCGATATTTAATTTCATAACTTAATAATATATTTCATTGGCCGGTTTGGTCTTGGCCTCCTGCAATATGAAACTCACGAGTGAACAATTGACAATAGCTTTACAAATTATGAAACAGCGAAATTAAACAAATATTTGAGGTTATAACGTTTATTTTGAAGTAGGTACTTTCATTTAGTGAATTATCGACAAGAAGAGAACTTGTGATATTTGAATGTAGCTATTTCGCGAAAAATAATAAAGAAATAGTAAAAAGTACATAACATAATTATATTTCTATTAAATGCGATATTTAAATTCCTAATAATATATTTCATTGGCTGGTATGGTCTTGGCCTCCTGCAATATGAAACTCACGAGTGAACAATTGACAATAGCTGCAGAAATTATGATCACTGAAATAACAAAATTAAACAAATATTTGAGGTTATAACATTTGATTTTACTACATTTAGTGAACTATCGACAATATGAGAACTCTTGTGATTTTTGAATAAGACTAATTCGCGAATATATTAATAAATAATTTATAACATACATAAAGAGGTAAGTTTTTTTCACTTTTTTGTGCTTTTCGGCTGTAAAAGCCTTACAGCGTATGTTTTAATTCTGAGAATAAAGTCCAGAGAGAGATTTCCATCTCGTATCGTACATGAATGGTAATGTAGGCTTGGTACTGAAAGAGTTTGATTAAATTAAATAAAGACTGATTAAATACGAAGACCAAAGAGATAAATTATTGTAAATTAATATATTTAATACATCTATCACGCAATATCACGGCCCTCTGTACTATTAAGGAAACAATTTAAATATTTAACATCAGAACATCAGGTGTGATAAGATATTAAACAAATGCGCATCCGTTGCGACAAGATTGCAGTTGATAATTGTTGCTTTTTTTAGTTGGTTATTTAATAACGCTGTATCAACTACGAGGTTATTTAGCGTCGATGAGATTGGTGATAGCGAGATGGTATTTGGCGAGATGGGGCCGAGGATTCGCCATAGATTACCTGGCATTCACCTTACGGTTGGGGAAAACCTCGGAAAAAACCAACCAGGTAATCAGCCCAAGCGGGGATCGAACCTGCGCCCGAGCGCAACTTCAGACCGGCAGGCAAGCGCCTTAACCGATTGAGCCACGCCGGTGGCTGATAATTGTTTTTATTGGTTAAAATTCAATAGTTTCTAACATTCCATTGATGCATTGGTACGTGGGCGAAATAGTCCATAAAATATTATTCATAAAATATTATTGACAAATGATAGTTCGTTATGGAGACATATATATATATATATATAATTTGAACTGGTAATGGAAATTACGGGAAAACGGCTGATCGGATTGTAATAAATGACCCCTTATTTTCAAGCTTGAAACTCAAAGTTTTTCAGAAAAATAGTAGTTTTCAATGACATGTTAATTTTCCTACATAATTTTCCTATTTTCCTAAAACCATCTTTCGTCTGTTTGAGAACTAATTGCATTTCAGAAAAAAACAAAACACACACTACAATAATCAATACGCTATTACACGAAGGCCATGACCTGCAGGATTGCTGACATATTTAGACCTCAAATTCAATTGGTTATTAAAAACTTCAAGACTTAATAATTCACAGGTCTGATTCTCGGTGTGTAATTTTCTGAGTACAGCTGTGTATTGGATATTAAAATCTACAAAACTTGAGATGGTTTGATGACATTATTACCATTAGAAATGAAATATTACTATAGTTAATGCCATGATGTGACTATTTTTCATTAATTATACATATTAATGCTATATTGATGATATGAAAGTGAAACATTTTGGGGTTATATAAGTAGATGTAGAGAATATCTTAAATTAGATCTTCATTTCTATAATTTACTGAGTGGCGGCTGTATAGTATATATAGGCCTATCTACAAAACTTACGTAAGATAATAATATTGTTATTAAAATTCAAACATTTTTATAGTTATTAATCAAGTGGGGTTGGGTCTTTTTCATATACTTAATGGCGGTGTGGTGTAGATATTTATATGCGTCATTCTCTTCAATATTGGCTCGAGAGAGCGCAAAAATTACAGTTCCTAAGGAAAGACCAAAAGGTATTACTTACTGATAAAATAAGAGGCCTAGAAAATTTTGTAGTCTCCCGATCATTTCAGCAAGATCTCTTAGCAGGATAAAATGATTTTACCCTCTACATTTCAAGCTCTACATGCAGCAGCTATACCAAGATGCTATGTCTATTGTTCGAAAGCATAGCTAACCTGACTTTTTTTAACTTTCACCTACAATCCACAATGACCTGAAATAGCTATTGCTTTACTCCCACATGAAAAACCCACTGATAGTCCTATCTTTGTTGCTTGCGTTTTCGCGTTGAAACTCAAAAACTGAACTTGAATAGGTTCAAGAAAAAGTATTTGGCATAAAAAACATTCAGAGGGAGTAGTATGTTTCAAAATGTCTGGTATTCTTCGTTGAAAATAAATATGTAAAACTTTTATTAGAACTTCTAATGAACTTAGTTTGCAGCATTTGCTGCACAAGCCACTAGTAATAAATAAAATGGGAATTAATTCTTATTATTGAATAAATCAGCAATTGTAATGATGTGTAAAATAGCTGAGATATTTTGTGTAATATGTGTCATCAATTTTTATTTGGATATAGTATTTCGTATCGCTAACAGAGGCGTGTAAATACGAAAATTATAGGTGAAATCAACAAAATGAACGTAAGAACAGGTCGGAGTAGGTTAGTCGACCACAACGCGGGGTAATACTACATAAGAGTGGGCCTGAGACAACAAAGAACAAACACGATCGCTACTGACCAATATTAGACACTGTGGGATGTGGTATAAGACACACAGCCTGACCTCATTCAAGAAAGATAAATTCGCACGTCTGTGCTGGGTTTGTAAGTTCGTAGGCTAAGAAGTGAGGTGACAGATATTTGACTGGGCGCACATAACAGGACTCCCGGTGCGCGACACAGCAGGCTAGCAGCGCGGTTATCGAACCCTAGCCACTCGCCGCTATCGCCGTGTCGCCTACATAGAGTGCAACTCTTCTACGCCTGTCGATCGCCGAATCCGCAGGGTCTTAGCTAAGAATGTCATTTGCGAAAACGGCTGATCACGAATTATAAACTTATAAACAAAGAAGTTACATCTTGTAGTTTTTTAATCAATCATTTAATGACGCTGTATCAACTGCTAGGTTGTTTAGCGTCGGTAGAATTGGTGATAATGGGATTGTATTTTGGTGATAGGAGATCGAAAATTCTCCAATGAATTTCCTGGTATTCGCGTTACAGCTGGGAAAATTCCAGAAAAACATTTCAATCAGGTAAAGTTAAAATTAAAGTTGGAGATTTATCCTTCGAAGAGGTGGAAAAATTCAAATATCTTGGAGCAACAGTAACAAATGTAAATGACACTCGGGAGGAAATTAAACGCAGAATAAATATGGGAAATGCCTGTTATTATTCGCTTGAGAAGCTTTTATCATCCAGTCTGCTGTCAAAAAATCTCAAAGTTAGAATTTATAAAACAGTTATATTACCGGTTGTTCTGTATGGTTGTGAAACTTGGACTCTGACTTTGAGAGAGGAACAGAGATTGAGGGTTTTTGAGAATAAGGTTCTTAGGAAAATATTTGGGGCTAAGAGGGATGAAGTTACAGGAGAATGGAGAAAGTTACACAACGCAGAGCTGCACGCATTGTATTCTTCACCTGACATAATTAGGAACATTAAATCCAGACGTTTGAGATGGGCAGGGCATGTAGCACGTATGGACGAATCCAGAAATGCATATAGAGTGTTAGTTGGGAGGCCAGAAGGGAAAAGACCTTTGGGGAGGCCGAGACGTAGATGGGAAGATAATATTAAAATGGATTTGAGGGAGGTGGGATATGATGGTAGGGACTGGATTAATCTTGCTCAGGATAGGGACCAATGGCGGTTTTATGTGAGGGCTGCAATGAACCTCCGGGTTCCTTAAAAGCCAGTAAGTAAGTAAGTAATCGATCCGAGCGGGATTCGAAGAGCGCATTCTCGAATCCTTTGCTATAGTCCGGGTCAGCTTACTTCAAACCCTAAGGGTGAGACCTAACCATTTTCCCCCCATTACTACATATGCTAGTGGATTGTGGTGATTTTCTAGTTTGCCGGTTGAATTTTCTTTTGCCAACTTCGTTTCAAATTTCGATACCAACAAATGAAGAGTACAGAGAAAAAACGAACAGTCACAATTCTCATAAGGTTGACGACATCATTTTATTTAGTATATTATTGCAAAATTTATGTGTTTTTCTTATCAAAACTGGTGAAGGAGAATTATCACTACGTATACAATCATCCTTTCCTACTTTTTCATTAGGAACAACAATAAATTTTGCAGTAATAAACTGAATTAGATGATGACATCACCCTTAAGAAAATTGTGACTCTGTTCGTTTTTTCTCAGTACCCTTCAAATACTTCAAATGGTAGTGATTTTGTAACTGGTATGTTGGCAGCTGAGTCAAATAACTACAATACTTGTCGGTACTGGAGTTCCATGGAATTAAAATTGTACTACTGTTACTGGAAGCTAGTGAAATTTCAACATACTAATAATTAATTAATATCAATATTAATATATAATACTTATTTTCTATGTTGCGTTGTGATTATAATCCAAGACTATAGTCAGGCAAGTTAGTACTAATAATTTCATGTGGTCAAACAAAATACATTTTTAGGTTAGTCTCGTGAGTCAATTGTGTAGTCAAACCAATGAATTTCGTATTGACAGACAATAGTAATATGCGTTACAAGAGCGGTATGTTGAAGTTTTCATGTTCGAGGAAAAGTTTGAAAAAGCGAAACGTAGTTGAGCTTTTTAATTTCCGAGAATTGAAAGAAAACATACCGCTTGTGTATCGTACATTATTTTGTACGAAGATCGTTTATTACATACCTGAAAGAGGAATTTCTAATTACTTGCAATGAAATCTCCATCTTGGTTTCTGTTCAATGACGGCAAATTTGCAAAACAAAAATATCTATCTTCAACATTGTTGCTTTAAAATGTTTTCTGTGTTTACTATACTCCAGCAGGCCGTGATATACGTCTGTCTTTTTTCCCCAGTCTATGATGAGTCTGGAATCTTGTTGATTTTTTCACGGCTTCCTTAATGTTACTTGCATCACGAATGCTGTAACTTTAGTGGAGTTGTAGAGTTTACTTAATATTTGCAAATATTTAAAAACAATAATTACCAGTGCAATTTAAGTGAAATTGCAGTGGTAAGTTTCAATTTATAATTATTACTATATTGAACGTCTCTAAAAATAATACTGTATGTTAAAAGCCTAAATCAGTAAAATCAATATGTCACTTAAGCGGTAAGAAGAGGGAAATTGTTATGTGTGTTAGGTTGGGAATACTGAATGTGGAATTTTAGACTTTCCGCGGATTGGTTTTGTGCGGAAACCAAGCAAATACGCACGATCTCGCACAAAATACTTGACATGTTGATCCCTTTCCCGTATAGATTGCCTATGAAGATATGTTACAAATTATTAGAATTTAGAATAACCTTCCAACATAAAGTACGGTAAGTACATACGTCATTTAGTACGTAGGATCGTGTGATATCTGGTAACAGTTGGCAACACTGACAAGATGGCAATATTTGCTGTTTAGGAACTGTTCTTATGTGACCCTCACTATAAAACGAAAATAAATTACAAAACAATGGCAAAGGGAAAAGAAGGTAAAACGAAAATAAATTACAAAACAATGGCAAAGGAAAAGATAATAAGATGTAAACGAAAAAATGGCAAAGGGAAAAGATAATAAGATGTAAAAAAAAATAATAAGATGTATTACGAAAATAAATTACAAAACAATGGCAAAGGGAAAAGATAATAAGATGTAAAACGAAAATAAATTACAAAACAATGGCAAAGGGAAAAAATAATAAGATATAAAACGAAAATAAATTACAAAACAATGGCAAAGGGAAAAGATAATAAGATATAAAACGAAAATAAATTACAAAACAATGGCAAAGGGAAAAAAATAATAAGATATAAAACGAAAATAAATTACAAAACAATGGCAAAGGGAAAAAAATAGATAAAGATATAAAACGAAAATAAATTACAAAACAATGGCAAAGGGAAAAAATAATAAGATATAAAACGAAAATAAATTACAAAACAATGGCAAAGGGAAAAAATAATAAGATATAAAACGAAAATAAATTACAAAACAATGGCAAAGGGAAAAGATAATAAGATGTAATACGAAAATAAATTACAAAACAATGGCAAAGGGAAAAGATAATAAGATATAAAACGAAAATAAATTACAAAACAATGGCAAAGGGAAAAGATAATAAGATGTAATACGAAAATAAATTACAAAACAATGGCAAAGGGAAAAAATAATAAGATATAAAACGAAAATAAATTACAAAACAATGGCAAAGGGAAAAGATAATAAGATATAAAACGAAAATAAATTACAAAACAATGGCAAAGGGAAAAGATAATAAGATGTAATACGAAAATAAATGACAAAACAATGGCAAAGGGCAAAGGGAAAAAAATAATAAGATATAAAACGAAAAATAAATTACAAAACAATGGCAAAGTATAAGCATAATAATAATGGCAAAAAAATATATATCGAAGTTAAAACGAAAATAAATTACAAAACAAAAAAAAAAAACAGAAGAAAGACGAAATGGCTTGGTCTCTGTCCTCGATGTGGTATATCCCAGACTGCGATTCGTCACCATAGCGACGGCGCAGTTTCGAGTGATAATGTAGTATATCCCAGACTGCGATTCGTCACCATAGCGACGGCGCAGTTTCGAGTGAAATGTAGGTGCTTTGTGTACACACAGCTGGTCGACAGCCAACGTTGCGACATCTGGAAATGTCGGACAAACACGTCAACCCACAAGCATGCTGTCATCGTGGAAAATGTATTTCGCAGGAAGGAAATGACAATCAAAAAATCGAATATTCATTTCGACGTTCTTGCTCTGCAGTTTGATAGATGCATCAAGTACCCTTTATCATACCGACACTATAGAATTGTGAGTACACCAGTAAGTGTGACAGATAAAATGGAACTGTAAAAGAATACAGTAGGACGATTGTGGCCATCTCCACAAAATAAGAGTCATTATGATATTATCTACTCCTATCTTATCAGGGATGGCTTATTGATTATAGTTTAAAGTTATTTTTGTTCAAACTTCATTTGTTTTTCAGGTTATAGGACTTAGGGATTTAACATTGCCATAAGAAATCTATGTATAAAAACACTGAACAAATAACTTAATCAGTGGGCCTTGTTTAGCAAATAGAAGGCTTTGACAATTTGTAAAACAAGGGAATGTCATTTATGGTTGCTAAGTAACGTACGTTACTGATAACTAGTGAGGAAAGTGAGTCCACACGCACTGAAACCATTGATGAGGTTCCTTGAAATTTGGCGGAGCGAGAATGGACTGGCAGATCTTTTCTGGAGTATTCTATCAAGAATAGGGTTCTCTTATGTGTCATAAATCTACCACACGGGATCCCAAACTTTACTTTCTTCCTTGAAGAAGCTTGCTAAGGATTTTATTGCCTTGCAATCGCCTGGCTTTTGTACCTCCGAATGCCGGACAAAATAAAAAAGTGACAAGCGATTTGATAAAAGCAGTTTGTACTTGGGTACGAATTGAAAGAAACTTAAGATCTGTGTGTTTCAAAAAGTGCGATCAGTTGTGAGAGAGTGAAAGGATATAACTGAAGGGCTTGCATCGATGAAATAAATGTTATTTGCTGAAGGTGAAGTTTCTGCAAGTGAATTCTGTCTTATTTGGTAACTGATAATTAGGGACCGGATTTTTATGTAAATACATATTATATTCCTTTCAACCTAACAGTATATACATGTTTTGCGAATCTTGTAATTACCATTAATATATTAAAATTTGATACTACATATTTTTCATTTACCCCACATTACCGATTATGACTTGGTATTAATATATCTACATATTTAGGATTTTATTCATTTTTTTTCTGAAAAGGAAAAAAAAAAACTTCTGCTGGGGAAGTTTAAATTTGAAGTACACAGATTTAAAAACCTTTTTACCTACCCAAGAAAGGATATATTTCGGGACGAAACATAACGTCCTTAGTTCCAGGAAGTAATGGGAGGCACTCACCCCAAAACCGGCCACTGTAAATACTGAGTGAACAAAAAACATTTCTCCATATTTACTGGTTGTAAAATCACTCAGAAAGTAGCGTTGTCTTCATGCGGTGGAGTGGGACGAGGAGTGATTTGTAACTATAATTGTTCTGCCGTCTTAATAAGCCGTTTCCATGCAATTTGCAACCTTACCGGAGAAAACCCGTGTCAAGTCTGACATGAGCTGCAATAAAGAGACTTTTGAAAAGAAGCTGGAGTAAAGGAAAAAACTGGAAAGATGTTGAAAGATTTAAAATAAATAGCTTTTCAGGTCATTGCTTGATTTTACTTTAAATTTAGTAGGGAAATGGGATTTTCCAAGCAATTAGAAAGAATGGTTTCGGCTGGAATAATAACCCTCCTGAATGATTACAGGAATGTCACTTTTCAAACAACAGTTTGTAAATGCCTATAGTTTGCAAGGTTTTTAGGTACTTTGTTTCTTAGCAGCTAAAATGCAATCTTCTCTTATTTTCTCCTAATCCAGTAAAGCGAAACAGTGCTTGCAGTACTGTTGTGTCAGTCATTTCACTCAGTTCTCTAGTTTTAGTACTTCCAGTATAAAGTGCAAGTGAGTTTATCTACTGCTTTTAACCAACTAAAATGGCCCCTGTATCTTCAACCCTAATGACAAAAATAAAATCATGGATTGCGAGGAAGCTTTCACTACAGATGGAAAAATAGTAAGTCAAGTGTGCGGTAAAAAGTCGGGTGCTCTATGAAATCACAACTGGAGAGTCTTACCTATCTTATACCTGCCAGATATTGATATTAAATATTTTCATGATTTTACATATTTTGGTACATATTCAGCTTATTTTTCTTACATAAATATTGTAAATTTTATTGTAACAACAATGTAATTTATTCGTCACAACAATAATTCCTTTCTACAATTCACCTTAAACGCTCTCGTCAATTGGATCTTCACTCACACAGTATTCGTTATAGCACTCCACCGACGACAATGACAATTGACTTGGACTATTACGCACAACAATGAACTGTTAATCTTAACTAATATTTACAAAGCACTATTTACAAATCAGAATACCAAGTTCACAGTTCTTCTATCTCAGTCACTCGAGTTCACGGTATCTCGAACCACAGACCTTCAGAGACAGTTCACTGTACTCGAACTCGGGTCCCTCCAACTGCGGTCCACTGCACTCGAAAGGTCCCTCCAACTGCGGTCCACTTCGAACTCAGGCCTTCGGATGCTGACGCAGATGCGGACGCACACTCGAGTCGAACTCCGGCTGGCACCTTGCTCTGGCTTTCTCACTGACTGAATAACTGAAAACTCTGAAACTCTAGTTCGCTGGCGCCTGCTCTTTTATAGCAAAATCATAGTTGCGAGAACCTTCCAGGTTGTAGAGAATTATCTCGATATCTCTACATCGACAGACTTCTGGAATATCGAGAAGGTCGTTCCACATTCACTGCGTTAAGTAGCAGCTGCGCGCGCAGACTCGTTGACGTAATACACCCTCTCTCTTCTCTCCACCGCGCGACGTCACTCAATGTTCCGTGGAGCCTGTGCTATCTGCTTTCATGGGACGCTGGTCGTGAGTTCGATTCTCACGTCGCTGTCACAATATGTACATATTTCACAAATTAAAAAATATATTGATAATGTTCCAATTTAGTGTTATAAATTGTTTGCTTCTTTCTGACTATGAATTTTCTCCGAATTTTAGGTAAAATGTTAAATACTCTAGTTCCCTTTTTTCTGCAACAATGGTGACGAAATTACCCCGTAGTAGTGAAATTCCTATTCATTTATCTTCATTGCTAACGGGAACAAAATCCATATCTACTCGTTATGTGAAACTTACAGTACAGAATAATAAATATTGTTCACATGGAAAAACTAGCGTCGAGGTAGTTCCGACGATTTTGAAAGTGGAAATTGTTGGATTTGTATGGGATTTTTTTATGGAGATGGATTTGAGAATTAAGGATTTTATAGGGAAATATTTGAATAAAATTAAATTGTTCGGAAATATAATAAATTACGTGTTAAATGAGAAGTATGTGGGAAGTGCAAACGTTGTGGTTTCTAGTGAAGGAACGTTTATTAATATACAGGGTTAGTTAAAAGTCCCGCGCCACCTAAATAACTTTTGAACAATACGGTTCAGTGACATGAAACTTGGTATGAGGATAAAAGAACTCAATATATATTACCGAGTTTTCTACTTCCATTTAACCGGAAATAACTCCAACTCTCTTATTTTAAATGGAACACCCAATATATATTTTTATTTTTGAATAGTGCTCATTAAGAGCTTTTCAAAAATTACCCACACTTGATACTTCTGTACAAATTCAGTGTTGCTAAGTCAAGAAAACAGAAAAGTGTATCGAATATTAAAATAATAAAATACTCCTTCCTTAACAAAAACAAAACAAAGCTAGCTCACCTTCTAAATTATGTGTTCAAATTGGTAGCCCTCAGCTGCTTTACAATGTGTCACTCGATCATAGAAACCATTTAAGGAATGATTTAACCGGGCTTTAGGAATATCTTGCACCAATTCCATTTTTATTTAGCAACATTGAATTTGTACAGAGTATCAAACTTTAGCTTCTTAATAAGTATCAAGTGTGGGTACTTTTTGAAAAACTCTTAATAAGCTTTATTCAAAAATAAATATATATATTTATTAAAAATAAAAAAATATATTGGATGTTCCATTTAAAAGAAGAGAGTTGGAGTTACTTCCGGTTAAACCAGAAGTAGAAAAAACTCGGTAATACCATTATTGAGTTCTTAGCATATGGTTATCCTCGCATACCAAGTTTCATATCACTGAACCGTATGCTTCAAAAGTTATTTAGGTGTTGCGGGACTTTTAACTAACCCTGTATATAAAAAATACTTTCGATAAAACCAGCCCAATAATATTTTCAGTATTGACAATACATCAATATATTCTGGCACACGTCCAACAATATTACGATTTTGACAATAAATATTGATCGTCTGAGGGCCCCTTTAGAGTGTCTGCTCCCCAAAACCCTCACAAAGACTTCCATGACAGTTGATGTTAATGAACAGTACACACCTCTCCGCTCCATTATTCTGCTTCTATTCTTTTACATTTCTCATCCATTAACATGAGCTGGCTAACAATTCTCTTTGTTTCACTTAGCGACACCCACTCGTCAGCCGAAATAATGACGTAGGTACAGAAAATCGGCACTTGATTATGAATTATGTTGGAAGGCGTCCAGGTTATGTCACTGCTGGTTATTATGTATTTGCACGGACTCTTCAAGACTCTGCAGACGATTATGAAAGCGGTCGGTAACCTTGGTTACTTCAAGGACCGCTGAGGTGAGCTGGCTATCTCCACATTTGCCAGACTTGTCATTCATTTGTGCTAGACTTCGCTACTACTGATAAAAAAAACTACTTTCAAGATTATGGCGTCAGCCTCAAGAACAACCAATACGAAGAGAAAATGTATCTGAAATACTTAGGAACTACTGGGAATACCATTTCGTATAGAAACTGTTTTCCACACAATATCAAATGATAGATATCATCCAGATATCTGACACTGTTACACTGAATTGCAAAAGAAATGCCGAGTCAAAGTCGCTATCGATTTAAAACATTATCGTGTTACTAGGACTTCGCTGTATTTATATCTATAGAAGCACATCAGAACTTATCTGAATTTTATAAACAGTTTTTATTCCATGAAAAGGAGAAATGTGTAGTCAAATGTTTAAATTAGATTCAGTTTTCAGTTCTGTATCTGTATCTATAATAACATTTTATATTTATAATAAAATTGATACTTCTTTTGTTAATACAATATGAAACGTAACTGGCCGTATATATCGATTGTAACCATGACAACATCCATGGATATTAGGGAAGGCTTTGGAATCCATATAAACTGCAGTTTCACTATTTTCGTGTAGTATTCTTATTAATGTTTTAAAATAAAACTATATGAATAATTTAAAATTAATTCATATTGAATAATAACGTGAACATGTTATAGAAGTCGTATTTACATGTTTTTAAAAAACTAATCTCAGGAAAATAGCTTTCACCTCGCCATGTTTGCCAAAGTCCTTGGAAAACGATATAATTTCGTATCGGCATTTGTTTTCCAGCACAGTGTACACTCCGATTTCAACCTTAAGGTGACACTATGGTCTAGGAATGATTGTTCTCCTAATCTTGTTCCACTGAACAATAATTAGTCCAGAAATGTTTCTTCTTCTAATCTCGTTCTATTAAACGATAATTAGTCTAAAAATGTTTGTCCTTCTAATCTCGTTCTATTAAACAATAATTAGTCTAGAAATTTTTGTTCTTCTAATCTCGTTCTATTAAACAATAATTAGTCTAGAAATTTTTGTTCTTCTAATCTCGTTCTATTAAACAATAATTAGTCTAGAAATTTTTGTTCTTCTAATCTCGTTCTATTAAACAATAATTAGTCTAGAAATGTTTGTCCTTCTAATCTCGTTCTATTAAACGATAATTAGTCTAAAAATGTTTGTCCTTCTAATCTCGTTCTATTAAACGATAATTAGTCTAAAAATGTTTGTCCATCTAATCTCGTTCTATTAAACAATAATTAGTCTAGAAATGTTTGTCCTTCTAATCTCGTTCTATTAAACAATAATTAGTCTAGAAATTTTTGTTCTTCTAATCTCGTTCTATTAAACGACAAGTCTAAAAATGTTTGTCCTTTAATCTCGTTCTATTAAAGAAATTTTAAAAATGTTTGTCCTTCTAATCTCGTTCTATTAAACGATAATTAGTCTAAAATTTTGTCCTTCTAATCTCGTTCTATTAAACAATAATTAGTCTAGGAAGTTTTGTCCTTCTAATCTCGTTCTATTAAACGATAATTAGTCTAAAAATTTTTGTCCTTCTAATCTCGTTCTATTAAACAATAATTAGTCTAGAAAGTTTTGTCCTTCTAATCTCGTTCTATTAAACAATAATTAGTCTAGAAATTTTTGTTCTTCTAATCTCGTTCTATTAAACGATAATTAGTCTAGAAATTTTTGTTCTTCTAATCTCGTTCTATTAAACAATAATTATTCTAGAAATTTTTGTTCTTCTAATCTCGTTCTATTAAACAATAATTAGTCTAGAAATTTTTGTTCTTCTAATCTCGTTCTATTAAACAATAATTAGTCTAGAAATTTTTGTTCTTCTAATTTCATTCTATTAAACAATAATTAGTCTAGAAATTTTTGTTCTTCTAATCTTGTTCTATTAAACAATAATTAGTCTAGAAATTTTTGTTCTTCTAATCTCGTTCCATTAAACAATAATTAGTCTAGAAATTTTTGTTCTTCTAATCTTGTTCTATTAAACAATAATTAGTCTAGAAATTTTTGTTCTTCTAATTTCATTCTATTAAACAATAATTAGTCTAGAAATTTTTGTTCTTCTAATCTCGTTCTATTAAACAATAATTAGTCTAGAAATTTTTGTTCTTCTAATTTCATTCTATTAAACAATAATTATTCTAGAAATTTTTGTTCTTCTAATCTTGTTCTATTAAACAATAATTAGTCTAGAAATTTTTGTTCTTCTAATTTCATTCCATTAAACAATAATTAGTCTAGAAATTTTTGTTGTTCTAATCTTGTTCTATTAGACAATAATTACTCTAGAAATTTTTGGTTTTCAAATCTTGTGCCATTAAACAATAGTTAATCAGTCTAGAAAGTTTTGTTCTTATCTTTGCCATTGAACAATAATAGTATAGGAACTTTTGTTCTTCTAATCTTGTTCTATTAAACAATAATTAGTCTAGAAATTTTTTATTCTAATCTTATTCCATTAAACAATAATCATTCTAGAAAGTTTTTTCTTCTAATTTGTTCCATTAGACAATAATCAGTCGACAAATTTTTATCCTTCTACTCTTTTTCCATTACACGATAATTAGTCTGGTCGGTAGACCTTGTTACAAATTTCTGACCTTCTAATTTTGTTCCATTAAAAAAGTAGTAATCAATAATTTTATTAGTTTGGTTGATCTTGAGTAATAATATTATATTGAACATTTCTGTCCTAATCTTGTTCAGTTAGACAATAATTAGATTTGTTAGTTAATAATACATAATTACAATGTATTTATTTTTAATCCTGTTCCATTAGCTAATTTTATTAGTTAGGTTCATTAATCTTGATTAATAATGTGTGTTCAAGTTTTGTCCCTTCTGCAGTGTTGCATGTGTTCTTTTTTTCATATTTTCTCCATGTTAATCCACCCACATGACTGTTTACTTTAATTTCAACTTATTTCAAAGTTATGTAAGCAACACACATGGTAGAAAAACAAGGCGGACAGCAGTACATGTAGACCGTGATGATTTTGACGACGAAAAGAAACCAAAGGGACGAGATAAGATGTTTGTTGCTTAAAATGCCGTCTATCGAATACAATGCAGAAAAATGTAAGCATATTTGGAAGAGACATCAATTAAGCCTCTATAAGCATGCATTTAATGCACATCTGGTTTTAAATATTGACTTAGTCACAGCTGCAGGCACGAAGGGTCGTTGCACTTGCGGGTTGTTAAAGCATTAGATATTAATAAGCTGGCTATAGACTTTTATTTGTTTATTCCTAGAGCTAATTAGACGAGATGAGACTTGTACAGTGTGCTGCATAACATGCGCCCCTGACTGGAATTCAGATTCATAATGCCTGTATTCCAAGACAGATTTGTGTTTTATGGCCTTCACTTTCTTACGTTCATGTAATAAGACATTGCAGTAACACGGTTAACTAGGCCTTTCAAGTTAAAAACGAATTTTGTGCGTATTTGCTTGGTTTCCCCACAAAACAAATCCGCGGAAAGTCTAAAATTCCACATTCAGTATTCCCAACCTAACACACATAACAATTTCCCTCTTCTTACCGCTTAATGACATATTGATTTTACTGCTTTAGGCTTTTAACATATTATTTTAGAGACGTTCAATATAGTAATAATTATAAATTGAAACTTACCACTGCAATTTCACCTAAATTGCACTGTTAATTATTGTTTTTAAATATTTGCAAAAATTAAGTAAACTCTACAACTCCACTAAAGTTACTGCATTCGTGATGCAAGTAACATTAAGGAAGCCGTGAAAAAATCAACAAGATTCCAGACTCATCATAGACTGGGGGAAAAAAAGACAGACGTATATCACGGCCTGCTGGAGTATAGTAAACACAGAAAACATTTTAAAGCAACAATGTTGAAGATAGATATTTTTGTTTTGCAAATTTGCCGTCATTGAACAGAAACCAAGATGGAGATTTCATTGCAACTAATTAGAAATTCCTCTTTCAGGTATGTAATAAACGATCTTCGCACAAAATAATGTACGATACACGAGCGGTATGTTTTCTTTCAATTCTGGAAATTAAAAAGCTCAACTACGTTTCGCTTTTTCAAACTTTTCCTCGAACATGAAAACTTCAACATACCGCTCTTGTAACGCATATTACTATTTTTTCTGTTGTCATGGTGATATCAGAAGCTAAAGACAATAATACAGTACATGTGGATATATTTCGTCCAGACACCGAACATTATGAACTGAATATTACGATAATAATAATAATAATAATAATAATAATAATAATAATAATAATAATAATAATAATAATAATATTGGGAGGTAGTTTACTTCGGGAATTTTGAAGAAAGAATGATGCTGAAACTGATCAGGAAGAGGAAAAGGAATTGACTGGGTCACTGGCTGAGAAGAAATTGAAGGATGCACTGGAAGGAATGGTGAACGGGAGAAGAGTTCGGGGCAGAAGAAGATATCAGATGATAGACGACATTAAGATATATGGATCATATGCGGAGACAAAGAGGAAGGCAGAAAATAAGACTAATGGTGGGTTTGCAATGAAAGACTGGCCTTTATGAATGAATGAATAATATACTAATAATAATTTATTTATTTATTGATATTTAGGCGTATATGCTGGACAACAGCCATTCTAAATAAATGTCCAGCATAGTGATACAATTAATAATAATACGCCTAATAATAATAATAATAATAATAATAATAATAATAATAATAATAATAATAATAATAATAATATTAAACACAGAATAAATATGGGAAATGCCTGTTATTATTCGGTTGAGAAGCTTTCATCATTTAGTCTGACTGTCAAAAATCTGAAAGTTAGAATTTATAAAACAGTTATATTACCGGTTGTTCTGTATGGTTGTGAAACTTGGACTCTCACTTTGAGAGAGGAACATAGGTTAAGGGTGTTTGAGAATAAGGTTCTCAGGAAAATATTTGGGGCTAAGAGGGATGAAGTTACAGGAGAATGGAGAAAGTTACACAACACAGAACTGCACGCATTGTATTCTTCACCTGACATAATTAGGAACATTAAATCCAGACGTTTGAGATGGGCAGGGCATGTAGCACGTATGGGCGAATCCAGAAATTCATATAGAGTATTAGTTGGGAGGCCGGAGGGAAAAAGACCTTTGGGGAGGTCGAGACGTAGATGGGAAGATAATATTACAATGGATTTGAGGGAGATGGGATATGATGATAGAGACTGGATTAATCTTGCTCAGGATAGAGACCGATGGCGGGCTTATGTGAGGATGGCAATGAACCTCCGGGTTCCTTAAAAGCCAGTAAGTAGTAGTAGTAGTAATAATAATAATAATAATAATAATAATAATAATAATAACTATCTACTTAAACACTGACCCCTTTGGTACACTTCATCCCCACCTGAACAGATACACGGCACAAGTAGACTTAAGACCTTTTTGTTAGGAGAGTTGAACATTTTTGCCAGTTGCTACGACTGATACAAAAGTAGGCCTTTATGGATGATTTCATAATAGCCCTAAAATAGTGATTAGCGCTTATTTTTACATTTAAGGGATATAACGGTCCATTTTTCCGCTTTTAAAATGGGAAATGGGGAAAGTTGTCGTATATGTAGTTTTGAATCTAACGTGTTTGAATTTTCAATAATACTTATCTAAAATCTGCTAGAACTAGCAGAAAAATCACTAATTTGGCACCACTGGAATTGGTGGGTATGTCGTACGAATGTAGAGCCCTAATGGTGTATTCTATGTTGAAAATTCAAGCATATTAAATTGAAAAATAACCTATTTTCAACAACTTTCCCTCTTTGCATTTTTATAACGGAGTT
This sequence comes from Periplaneta americana, assembly GCA_025594305.2. Lineage (NCBI taxonomy): Eukaryota > Metazoa > Arthropoda > Insecta > Blattodea > Blattidae > Periplaneta > Periplaneta americana. The sequence goes on along the minus strand of JAJSOF020000011.1, from coordinate 12,613,866 downwards.
TGTCTATGTCGCCAGAATTTTTAATCATCCTGTATTTGCGATCTGCTTAAAAGATTTGTGGACATACCTGAATCTCTTTTACCTTTAAATATTATATGCCAAAAAAACATGCAGGATTACGCTTGGAAGTGGAAATTCTTCGGACGTGTTTTTGCATTAATTTATACAGGGTGTATTACGACCTCTGCAACAAACTATGAAGAATGATAGCTCTCCCAGGGAAGGTCTTTTTTTTTTGTCCTACAACCCACGTTCTCTGACGCGTTCTTTAGAAACTGGAGAATCCCTCAGACGGTTCTTGGGTGATTAATTACGTAATGAATTAATTTTTTTTTCAAGTGCAATTCTGTCAATTTACAGGCGATGTTCAAAGAGTCCATCTTGAACGAATATAATACAATGAAACGTAATAGAGGAAGTAGTGAGGACATAACATTTTTGCTTATAAAATCTCTGATTATAATACAGTCTTCCTGCAGCTGAAATTCTAAGTTCTGGCAAAAGATCTTTTAAACTGCGAAATGCGTTCAGAGTCGCTGAGATTATTATGACATTGAATCAAATGTAGAGTTAGGATAGCACGGTAGCACGAGAAAAAGAAGCAGCATGCACCCTGTCAAACCATACCGATTATGACGGTAAAAAACTGGTAATCCTGCCTCCGTACTACCTGTGAGCCCTCGTGACTTGCAACGCGGCCAAGTACCTCTAATTCAGGGAACTTTGGAAGCAGCATGTTTACCTATCTGTGATGTGTTCTCTCTATCCTGTACAATTAAGTCATTCCTTTACGTCATAAGCGTGATTCAAGTCTTTATCCGTTTCACTGGAAGTGGTTTTCCTTCCGGCAGGCCGCGTGTTCTAGTTTCCCTTCTTCAAACCGAGTTTCGGCGTCATCACATTACTAGATTTTAGTTCTGTGGCTTCGTTTGGCATGAATCGACTAGCATTAGTTGTTGGTGTACAATAATAATAATAATAATAATAATAATAATAATAATAATAATAATCATAATAATAATATAAACATTAATAATACTTACTTACTTACTTACAAATGGCTTTTAAGGAACCCGAAGGTTCATTGCCGCCCTCACATAAGCCCGCCAGCGATCCCTATCCTGTGCAAGATTAATCCAGTCTCTATCATCATATCCCACCTCCCTCAAATCCATTTTAATACTATCTTCCCATCTACGTCTCGACCTCCCCAAAGGTCTTTTTCCCTCCGGCCTCCCAACTAATACTCTATATGAATTTCTGGATTCGCCCATACGTGCTACATGCCCTGCCCATCTCAAACGTCTGGATTTAATGTTCCTAATTATGTCAGGTGAAGAATACAATGCGTGCAGTTCTGTGTTGTGTAACTTTCTCCATTCTCCTGTAACTTCATCCCTCTTAGCCCCAAATATTTTCCTTAGCACCTTATTCTCAAACACCCTGAACCTATGTTCCTCTCTCAGAGTGAGAGTCCAAGTTTCACAACCATACAGAAGAACCGGTAATATAACTGTTTTATAAATTCTAACAATAATATAAACAATAATAATAATAATAATATCAATAACAACAATAATAAAAATAACAAACAAACATTATATAATAATAATAATAATAATAATAATATCAATAACAACAATAATAACAATAACAAGCAAAATTATATAATAATAATAATATCAATAACAACAATAATAACAATAACAAGCAAAATTATATAATAATAATAATAATAATAATAATAATAATGTTAATAATAACAAATAATAATATCAATAATAATAAAAAGAATAACAATAACAATAGCAATAATAATAAAAACAAATAATAATAGCAATAATAATAACAATAGCAATAATGACAAAAGTAACAATAATAACAATAATAATAACAATAAAAGAATAACTATAACAACAATAGCAATAATGACAAAAAAATAACAATAATAATAACAGCAAATAATAATATCAATAATAATAATAACAATAACAATAATGACAAAAGTAACAATAACAACAATAATAATAACAATAAAAAGAATAACAATAACAACAATAGCAATAATGACAAAAGTAACAATAATAACAATAATAATAACAATAAAAGAATAACTATAACAACAATAGCAATAATGACAAAAAAATAACAATAATAATAACAGCAAATAATAATAGCAATAACAATAATGACAAAAAATAACAATAATAACAATAATAATAACAATAAAAAGAATAACAATAACAACAATAGCAATAATAATAACAATAACAATAATGACAAAAATAACAATAATAACAAATAGTAATAGCAATAATAATAACAATAAAAAGAATAACAATAACAACAATAGCAATAATAACAACAATAACAATAATGACAAAAATAACAATAATAACAAATAATATAATTTTTGTAATAATAATAAGATAATAATAGTAATAATAATAATAACAAATAATAATAATAACAATAAACTAATAATAACAATGAGAATAATAAATAATAATAAAATGATAATAGTAATAATAAAAATAACAATAATAATAGCAATGATAATAACAATAACAACAAACAATAACAGTAACAATAATAATAATAATGACAAAAAATAACACTAATTATAACAATAATAACAACAATAATAACAAGAAATGATAACAATAAAATAATAATAGCAATAATAACGATAATAACAATAATAACAACAATCGCAATAATTAAAGTAATAATACTAATAATAATTAATATTATACATCTATACCTATTAGTAGTAGTAGTAGTAGTAGTAGTAGTAGTAGTAGAAGCAATAGTAGTATTCTTATTTAACTACGCTTCCAAACTGAATTATTCAGAACCCAAATTGAACATGTGTGAGAAATGGCGACGAATTGAAGGGTTCAGAGCCATAGTGGGCCAAGCGCCATATATTAAAAACGGAGAAAACAAGAGTTGAAATTAAGTGAATGCCATAATTCAATGAAACATACAGCAAGTAACATAAAGTATGCAGAATAAAACTGAATGATATGTCAGTCTTCATTAAACTGTGGTATTTACTTAACTTTAATCCTTGCTTTCTCCGTTTTTAATAAATGGCGCTTGGCCCACTATAGTTCTGAACCCTTCAATTTTGCTCGAAGTTCTGTATCAGGGACGGGGTTCTTTTCTTTGCCATAAATCTACAACATGAGCCTCCCAACTTCACTTCCTGTTAGGGGAAACCATAGTAAGGAATTTATCGTCCTTTGTCAGGAATTAAACCACGATCCATGGATTTCACGGTTAGCATGGAAATCGATAAACAGACTGAGAACTCATTCACAGTCTAAATGTCGCCTGATAGCGATAACATTGTCTCCACGTGGCTGTGAAGTTCAGGTGATGTAACAATTAAGGAGAAAGTCGTGGAGTTACTGGAAGAGCGCTTTGAGATGTGAACCGTGTCATGGTGTGCTAGATCGCCAGGTGGGAATTGTGTACCGTAATTTGGAACCGGGTGTCATGATCGTGACTGCGTCAAATGCTGTGACGTCAACAAGCCTTCAGGGTTGACGAGTCAAGAGGGAATTGGTAGTGGTAGTTATTTGACATCCCTTTTCAACTATAGGGGCTCTTCACAGGATGATATCGTCATTATGGACAGATGGTAAAGTGGAAGAGGCTGGATAACCGAAATGCGAAAACTAAACCTGCCATTCAGCGACCATAAATCTAATAAGATATGCCCAGGCACAAAGAGGGTTTGGAATTGAACGGGTTACATCAGCTACTTGTCTATGCAGTTGACGTGAATATGTTAGGAGAAAATCCACAAACTATTAAGGAAAACACGGAAATTTTACTTGAAGCAAGTAAAGAGATAGGTTTGGAAGTAAATCCAGAAAAGACAAAGTATATGATTATGTCTCGTGACGAGAATATTGTACGAAATGAAAATAAAAACTTGGAAATTTATCCTTTGAAGAGGTGGAAAAAATAAAATATCTTGAGGCCCTCACATAAGCCCGCCATCGGCCCTATCCTGAGCAAGATTAATCCAGTCCGTAGCATCATATCTCACCTCCCTCAAATACATTTTAATATTACCCTCCCATCTACGTCTCGGCGCCCTCAAAAGTCTTTTTCCCTTCGGCCTCCCAACTAACACTCTATATGCATTTCTGAATTCGCCCATACGTGCTACATGCCCTGCCCATCTCAATCGTCTGGATTTAATGTTCCTAATTATGTCAGGTGAAGAATACAATGCGTGCAGTTCTGTGTTGTGTAACTTTCTCCATTCTCCTGTAACTTCATCCCTCTTAGCCCCAAATATTTTCCTAAGAACCTTATTCTCGAACACCCTTAACCTATGTTCCTCTCTCAAAGTGAGAGTCCAAGTTTCACAACATAAAAAACAACCGGTAATATAACTGTTTTATAAATTTTAATTTTCAGATTTTTCGACAGCAGACTGGATGATAAAAGTTTCTCAACTGAATAATTTTATGAATAAAGAATCCTGTTCCTAATTGGTGATTATTGTTTCCTTCCCCATAATACAACAAGTAATCTCTTATTTGTGTTATGCCGTTCCCATCTAACCTAACCTCCTGTACTCCCACGAAGTCTATTCTATATCTAGCTAATTCTTTTGCTACTAATGTTACCCCTCCTGTTCTATATAGACTTGTAACATTCCAAGTACCAAACCTTAAAACCATATCCCTTTGCTGTGGTCGTGCCAGAGAATCAATCTCAGAATTGGATAACAGTTACTTATTCCATAAAACATGTACTCAATCGATTAAGTTTTTTAATAAATCGATGCAGTAGTTAGCAAATTAGTAAAACAATTTAACCTTGAATTCTTACATACAATACATACATGTTAAACCATACACAATACGTTCTTACATTCACAATTCACATTTGTTTCTTACTAAATACTGCCCGTTCATTCAACTGAATCACAAACGTCAGCATTTTTACATTTCTGCCTCTGCAATCAGATGAAATTAATTGCAGTCAGCAGCCATCCGTCTGACGTCATTGACCCCGCACCAAAGCCAACTTGACACACATTCCAATCCTATTTACGGCCACTCAGCTGGTCACTGCATTACCTGCATGGGCAGGTGGGGCTCCACCCACTGCATGACGAAAATGCGGGAAAACCTGAGTTCGAAAGAAGACTCACCCCATTTACGTATCATTGGAGGACTTCAGAAAAATCTGTGTGACAATCAGTGTAACATTGAAACCGTTGTAGAGCGTAGGGAAGTCCACGTCCTTTGTGTGGCTGCTCAACAGGGACGGAAATGCATTCGTGGTCGTTGGAACGGCAATCAGCTGAATGTGAAATGCTAGACTTCTACAATCCATGTGGTCACTAATTTTATCTGTCTGTATAACGTTTATGCTAGGAGAAAATCCACAAACGATTAGGGAAAACATGGGAATTTTACTGGAAGCAAGTAAAGCGATAGGGTTGGAAGTAAATCCCGAAAAGACTAAGTATATGATTATGTCTCGTGACCAGAATATTGTACGAAATGGGACTATAAAAATTGGAGATTTATCTTTCGAAGAGGTGGAAAAATTCAAATATCTTGGAGCAACAGTAACAAATATAAATGATACTCGGGAAGAAATTAAACACAGAATAAATATGGGAAATGCCTGTTATTATTCGGTTGAGAGGCTTTTGTCATCTAGTCTTCTGTCAAAAAATCTGAAAGTTAGAATTTATAAAACAGTTATATTACCGGTTGTTCTTTATGGCTGTGAAACTTGGACTCTCACTTTGAGAGGGGAACAGAGATTAAGGGTGTTTGGGAATAAGGTTCTTAGGAAAATATTTGGAGCTAAGAGGGTTGAAGTTACAGGAGAATGGAGAAAGTTACACAACGCAGAGCTGCACGCATTGTATTCTTCACCTGACATAATTAGGAACATAAAATCCAGACGTTTGAGATGGGCAGGACATGTAGCACGTATGGGCGAATCCAGAAATGCATATAGAGTGTTAGTTGGGAGGCCGGAGGGAAAAAGACCTTTGGGAAGGCCGAGACGTAGGTGGGAAGATAATATTAAAATGGATTTGAGGGAGGTGGGATATGATGATAGAGACTGGATTAATCTTGCTCAGGATAGAGACCAATGGCGGGCTTATGTGAGGGCGGCAATGAACCTGCGGGTTCCTTAAAAGCCAGTAAGTAAGTAAGTAAGTAAGTAAGTCTGTGTAACGTTTCTGTGATATACGTGGATTTCCTCAGCCAAAGGGCACATTTTCTTATCCCAGATAATTCGATCCAAAAAATGTTCGTGTCCCATGTTCTTCTTCTTATTCATTCTGTCACTTATTCCATCACCCCATGTAGATTGTGGCCTTCTTCCTGGTGGTTCCCAGTTCAAATCTTCTTTAATGCAGTGTGTTCTCTTCTCATGATATGTCCATACCATTTTAACAGTAATTCTTATGTACCTTGGAATTATATTTTTTCTGACTTACTTTTTTTCTCTTATAACATCACTTTATCTCTTCTTGAAATTCTTGCCAAAAGTCTTAAAAAGTCCATCTGAATGCTAAGCAATTTATTTTTTGTGTTTATGGTTTAGTGTCCAATGCTTCGATTATTGTGTTTCATTATTAAAAATTTTACTCCATAAAACTGAATTTAAGTAAACTAATAGCTTCCTTTGCCTGAATGATTCTGGCGACTGTTGGAATTTTCCCCACTAATCTCCAAGTTATCAATAAAATCTGTACTTATATATTCTGTTTTTTATAATCAATTTGAATATTCTCCTCCACTAACTGATTTATTTTAATTGCGACCAATAACTTTAAGCAAGTATGCATAAATAAGATGTCATACATGTCTCAAAATGGAGGGACATTATATCCGTTATTTTGCGTTTGTTCTATGTTGTCTCAAAAGACACCATGATGAAGACCACTTACAGGAGAGTCCCGCTGTGTACTGTACGTCTAGAGTGCTCACAAAACTGAACATGGAACGCGTCAAAGGCACAAACCGAGATAAAGATGATGATGATGATGATGATGATGATGATGATGATGGTGGTGGAGAAGACTTGACGATGATGAAGAATAATTGATGATGAAGAAGAAGAATTGATGATGATCGAGAAGAATTGATGATGATCGAGAATAATTGACGATGATGATGATGGTGGTGGAGAAGAATTGATGACGAAGAAGAATAATTGATGAAGAAGAATTGATGAAGATGATGAAGAATTGACGATGATGAAGAATAATTGATGATGATCGAGAAGAATCGACGATGATGATGGTGGTGGAGAAGAATTGATGATGATGAAGAAGAATAATTGATGATGAAGAAGAATTGATGATGATCGAGAAGAATTGACGATGATGAAGAAGAAGAATTGATGAAGATGATGAAGAAGAAGAATTGATGATGAAGATGATGAAGAATTGATGATAATGAAGATGATGATGATGATGATGAAGAATTAATGACGATGATGAATAATTGATGAAGATGAAGTACAATTGATGATGCTGAAGAAGAATTGATGATGATCGAGAAGAATTGACGATGATGATGGTGGAGAAGAATTGATGATGATGATGATGATGAATAATCGATGATGATCGAGAAGAATTGATGATGATGAAGAATAATTGATGATAATCGAGAAGAATTGACGATGATGAAGAATAATTGATGATGAAGAAGAAGAATTGATGATGATCGAGAAGAATTGACGATGATGAAAAAGAAGAATTGATGATGAAGATGATGAAGAATTAATGATGATGATGATGGTGGTGGTGGTGGGGAAGAATTGATGATGAAGGAGAAGAATTGATGATGATCGAGAAGAATTGACGATGATGAAGAATAATTGATGATGATGAAAGAAGAATTGATGATGATGATGATGAAGGATTGATGATGGTGATGATGATGATGATGATGATGATGAATTGATGGTGATGAAGAAGAATTGATGATGATGATGATGATGATGATGATGAGGAAAAATTGATGATGAAGATGATGAATTGATGAAGATGATGATGAAGACGAATTGATGACGAAGATGATGAGGACGACGACAATGGCCAGTATCTTACCGTTCTAAAGAAAGGAAGGAAGGTCGCTCAGGAATTTATTTGTAATTTCAAAATCAGACGTTACGTTACGATAGAAGCTTGAAAATACAACATATTTATTTCAAAGTAATAAAAAAAATTTAAACATAAAAATCACATAAAATTCAGATCATATCCTCACAAACACAAAACCAAAGGCAATACGTTTGTTGAACCCAAGTGTTCCCCATATTTATTCTGCTTCTAGTGTTACTCCAAGATATTTGAACTCTTTTACCTCTTCAAAGGATAAATTTCCAAATTTTATATTTTCATTTCGTAATATGTTGTGGTCACATCATCATTATTATTATTATTATTATTATTATTATTATTATTATTATTATTATTATTATTATTATTATTATGTATTTAATTCTACTCTGAACACTAGATCACACTCTTTCAGGGGATTTCTAGAATTTTGGTTCCTTACAGCCCATATTTTTCCATTGTTTATTCTTGTAGCAATAAGGAAATAAACCAAATAAACGAAAAACAGCTTATTCAGTAATTTCAACATTCATAATTCCAGAGAATGTTGTCACTTTTTTCAGTTTAATATAAATTTAGTTGACTTTATGTTTGTTTCTTTAAACATAACTGAAAATCCCCCCCCCTCCAACAGCGCAGAAAGACAGAACATCCACTTACATGATTGCTACGTGGAAATCCGGTGATTTCACCGAGTCATTACGAGAAAGCCGTTCGTTCCACTGCACTGACATAACAGCTCATTAAGAGGCAGTGTGCCCACGTTCGAACAAGTGAAATCCGAAACGTCAACAGATTCTTTACGAAACAACAGTGATCTCCGTAAAACCACGAGTCCTGTGTAGCATTAATATCTGCTTGGAAAGTTTACGGAAGTTGAACTCGCATACCTGCAGGTCTACGCAAATATTTTGTGTGCTTAAGGCATTCTTTGCTTTTCCTTGAACTACATCGTTCAAGGTAATGCTGGCGTTACATAATGCAAATACTGAGACATTTCAAAACATTTTTTGCTTAAATTGCAACAACATTTATAATTTAATGATGCACAATGTAGTATGCAAAATTTTACATCATCCCTTACAATTTCTTGGTAATATTAGAACCGATAATGCAAGGTCATTGTGTTTTCAGCATGACCATTAATATTAATTCTTATTTTCAATTGTCTGCACAATTTTTGTTGGCCTTCGAAAGAATTTTTTATCTGGTACTAACATTTCCCCTCAACTGTCTTTCATTTATTTGCTCGTCATGACAGTAGCTACATATCTCAAGGTCGCTAATGGTTACTGAATGATCAAGAATTGTAACTCTAATTTTCTGACCATTAATTTCTAATTCAAATGTTTTTTTTTCCAATCTCACGGTCGTAAATATGCTGTTACTAGCTTGTTTTAGGGAAGTAGATGGATTTTACCATGCTAGTGTTGGTTGCTATTGACAACGGGACGTAAGTCACATTGCTTTCCTAGGGAAGTAAATGAACGTCTGTTTTATTCAATAGTCGCATAGCAACAAACAAAAGAATACTGAAAACTCGACGACCCTCCAAACAGTTTGATATTTTTAATCATATAAAATGAAATATGTTTTTCTTATATAATGCATCTCTCTGATGCATTATATTATTATATAAGACAGTCAACCCTGACCTCTTCCACAGGTGTGGCATTTCATTATTAAGGGAACACTATGGAATTAGGCCATTTTAATGAAGGTTTCAGAAGTAATGACACTTAAGTTTCAAGTTTCTATGACAAAGGTTCCTAAGCTATTTTTTTGTTTCTAAATTTTGGGGTTTAAGTCTGACCACAAATTTTTAAACAAAATATTAACTGAAATTTTAGCCTACGTGCTTTAGATGTATTACGTCACATAAACAATTCTAGTTTTTTTTTAAATATAACAAGTTGCATTAGGCCTATAGATATTTAATTTTGAGTTTTGACATTTTAACATTTATGTACATTTTAAATTGAAAAATTATGAATCTGATATTATTTACTTTTTATATAAATAAGGCTAGAATTCATTGGCATACATAATAAGTGAACTGTATAATTTTGTAGAAGTTTGGATGAATCAGGGGTCCAACTTAAAACAAGTTGTGAAAAATTGAGTTTAATGTTTCCACTACATCCACACATGAAAGTAGCAGGCATATAAAATAATAACCTCATTTGTAACTCGAATTCTGCCACCAAATTTGAAATAAAAAAGGACCAAAAAATATTTTTAATTCCAAAAATGGGTCTATTTCAGTATAGTGGCAATGTTTTTCTGTTCATTCGATGAATAGCTGACTTTGCAATTTGATAACATTTCTTTATTTGTTTCGTAGTCTTGCTACGAATATTTTGCAGTTTTTATTCTCAAAAATGTCAACCTTGCTGCTCTTATCCTGGATTTGGGAATGAATTTTTGTTGGTTTTTAGAATTTTATTTTATTGCTGTCTGTTATTTGGAGAAGCTTCAAATTTGTCTTTCTTTTACGTATCAAATTATACATCCAAAGTAGTTAAAGTGTAATAATAATAATAATAATAATAATAATAATAATAATAATAATAATAATAATAATAATACTTACAAATGGCTTTTAAGGAACCCGAAGGTTCATTGCCGTCCTCACATAAGCCCGCCATCGGTCCCTATCCTGAGCAAGATTAATCCAGTTTCTATCATCATATCCCACCTCCCTCAAATCCATTTTAATATTATCCTCCCATCTACGTCTCGGCCTCCCCTAAGGTCTTTTTTCCTCCTGTCTCCCAACTAACACTCTATATGCATTTCTGGATTCGCCCATACGTGCTACATGCCCTGCCCATCTCAAACGTCTGGATTTAATGTTCTTAATTATGTCAGGTGAAGAATACAATGCGTGCAATTCTGCGTTGTGTAACTTTCTCCATTCTCCTGTAACTTCATCCCGCTTAGCCCCAAATATTTTCCTAAGCACCTTATTCTCAAACACCCTTAACAATAATAATAATAATAATAATAATAATAATAATAATAATAAAAGGTAAAGGTATCCCCGTAACATACCATGAAGGCACTTGGGGGCATGGAGGTAAGTAAGTATTATTATTATTATTATTATTATTATTATTATTACACTTTTAACTACTTTGGATGTATAATTTGATACGTAAAAGAAAGACAAATTTGAAGCTTCTCCAAATAAGAGATAGCAATAAAATAAAATTCTAAAAACCAACAAATATAATAATAATAATAATAATAATAATAATAATAATAATAATAATAATAATAATAATAATAGTAATAGTAATAATTTATTGATTTATTTCTTTTATTTATTTACTAATATTTTATGTGCTATACAATACCCAGGGCCAATAACATAATAATAATAATAATAATAATAATAATAATAATAATAATAATAATAATTTTAATAATAATTTATTGATTTATTTATTTACTAATATTTCATGTGCTGTACAATACCCAGGGGCAATAACATAATAATAATAATAATAATAATAATAATAATTTTAATAATAATAATAATAATTTTAATAATAATTTATTGATTTATTGATTTATTTATTTACTAATATTTCATGTGCTGTACAATACCCAGGGGCAATAACATAATAATAATAATAATAATAATAATAATAATAATAATAATAATAATTTTAATAATAATTTATTGATTTATTTATTTACTAATATTTCATGTGCTGTACAATACCCAGGGGCAATAACATAATAATAATAATAATAATAATAATAATAATAATAATAATAATAATAATAATAATAATTTTAATAATAATAATAATAATTTTAATAATAATTTATTGATTTATTTATTTACTAATATTTCATGTGCTGTACAATACCCAGGGGCAATAACATAATAATAATAATAATAATAATAATAATAATAATAATAATAATAATAATAATAATTTTAATAATAATTTATTGATTTATTTATTTACTAATATTTCATGTGCTGTACAATACCCAGGGGCAATAACATAATAATAATAATAATAATAATAATAATAATAATAATTTTAATAATAATAATAATAATTTTAATAATAATTTATTGATTTATTGATTTATTTATTTACTAATATTTCATGTGCTGTACAATACCCAGGGGGCAATAACATAATAATAATAATAATAATAATAATAATAATAATTTTAATAATAATAATAATTTTAATAATAATTTATTGATTTATTGATTTATTTATTTACTAATATTTCATGTGCTGTACAATACCCAGGGGCAATAACATAATAATAATAATAATAATAATAATAATAATAATAATTTTAATAATAATAATAATAATTTTAATAATAATTTATTGATTTATTGATTTATTTATTTACTAATATTTCATGTGCTGTACAATACCCAGGGGGCAATAACATAATAATAATAATAATAATAATAATAATAATAATAATAATAATAATAATAATTTTAATAATAATAATAATAATTTTAATAATAATTTATTGATTTATTGATTTATTTATTTACTAATATTTCATGTGCTGTACAATACCCAGGGGGCAATAACATAATAATAATAATAATAATAATAATAATAATAATAATTTTAATAATAATAATAATAATAATTTTAATAATAATTTATTGATTTATTGATTTATTTATTTACTAATATTTCATGTGCTGTACAATACCCAGGGCCAATAACATAATAATAATAATAATAATAATAATAATAATAATAATAATAATAATAATAATTTTAATAATAATTTATTGATTTATTTATTTACTAATATTTCATGTGCTGTACAATACCCAGGGGGCAATAACATAATAATAATAATAATAATAATAATAATAATAATAATAATAATAATAATAATAATTTTAATAATAATAATAATAATTTTAATAATAATTTATTGATTTATTGATTTACTAATATTTCATGTGCTGTACAATACCCAGGGGCCAATAACATAATAATAATAATAATAATAATAATAATAATAATAATAATAATAATAATAATTTTAATAATAATTTATTGATTTATTTATTTACTAATATTTCATGTGCTGTACAATACCCAGGGGCAATAACATAATAATAATAATAATAATAATAATAATAATAATAATAATAATAATTTTAATAATAATAATAATAATTTTAATAATAATTTATTGATTTATTGATTTATTTATTTACTAATATTTCATGTGCTGTACAATACCCAGGGCCAATAACATAATAATAATAATAATAATAATAATAATAATAATAATAATAATAATAATAATAATAATAATAATAATAATAATAATAATAATTTTAATAATAATTTATTGATTTATTTATTTACTAATATTTCATGTGCTGTACAATACCCAGGGGGCAATAACATAATAATAATAATAATAATAATAATAATAATAATAATAATAATAATAATAATAATAATTTTAATAATAATAATAATAATTTTAATAATAATTTATTGATTTATTGATTTATTTATTTACTAATATTTCATGTGCTGTACAATACCCAGGGGCCAATAATAATAATAATAATAATAATAATAATAATAATAATAATAATAATAATAATAATAATAATAATTTTAATAATAATTTATTGATTTATTTATTTACTAATATTTCATGTGCTGTACAATACCCAGGGGCAATAACATAATAATAATAATAATAATAATAATAATAATAATAATAATAATAATTTTAATAATAATAATAATAATTTTAATAATAATTTATTGATTTATTGATTTATTTATTTACTAATATTTCATGTGCTGTACAATACCCAGGGGCCAATAACATAATAATAATAATAATAATAATAATAATAATAATAATAATAATAATAATAATAATAATAATAATAATAATAATAATAATTTTAATAATAATTTATTGATTTATTTATTTACTAATATTTCATGTGCTGTACAATACCCAGGGGCAATAACATAATAATAATAATAATAATAATAATAATAATAATAATAATAATAATAATAATAATAATTTTAATAATAATAATAATAATTTTAATAATAATTTATTGATTTATTGATTTATTTATTTACTAATATTTCATGTGCTGTACAATACCCAGGGGCCAATAACATAATAATAATAATAATAATAATAATAATAATAATAATAATAATAATAATAATAATAATAATTTTAATAATAATTTATTGATTTATTTATTTACTAATATTTCATGTGCTGTACAATACCCAGGGGGCAATAACATAATAATAATAATAATAATAATAATAATAATTTTAATAATAATAATAATAATTTTAATAATAATTTATTGATTTATTGATTTATTTATTTACTAATATTTCATGTGCTGTACAATACCCAGGAGCCAATAACATAATAATAATAATAATAATAATAATAATAATAATAATAATAATAATAATAATTTTAATAATAATAATAATAATTTTAATAATAATTTATTGATTTATTGATTTATTTATTTACTAATATTTCATGTGCTGTACAATACCCAGGGCCAATAACATAATAATAATAATAATAATAATAATAATAATAATAATAATAATAATAATAATAATTTTAATAATAATAATAATAATTTTAATAATAATTGATTGATTTATTGATTTATTTATTTACTAATATTTCATGTGCTGTACAATACCCAGGGCCAATAACATAATAATAATAATAATAATAATAATAATAATAATAATAATAATAATAATAATAATTTTAATAATAATAATAATAATAATAATAATAATTTTAATAATAATTTATTGATTTATTGATTTATTTATTTACTAATATTTCATGTGCTCTACAATACCCAGGGACCAATAACATAATAATAATAACAATAATAATAATAATAATAATAGTAATAATAATACAGTAGGTTTATTCTCGGTTTTTTTAGAAATATTTAAGTAATTTTAAGGATCGCACAGTTAAATATGAGATTGTGGTTACTGATTAGCCTTTTGCGTAGTACCGATGCCCTCCTGAGACTCGAAGTCAAAGAAACAAAAGGATCGCACGAAGTCCTTGGAGTCTCCGATTGCATAGGAAGAGGCCGGCGTGCGTTCGTTACGACCACGTAGGCGTACGACTCATAAAATTGGCTTGGAGACGGAGAAACACCGCAGCGTGTGTGTTACGCATTACACCTGCACAAGACCTCTCACATTTAAAGTAATAAACCGGGCTGAGTCCATTTTATGTTAGCGTACGGATTTACAGCTCTTCCTAAGTCTCTGACGACGATGTCAGTACCGACAGAAAACTTTTAAATCAAGACCGTTTTTGTACGTCACAAATATCACTTGAATTAGCCGGGTTTTGAACACGGGTCTCCGACGTATACTTAATTTTGAGCGATATTGTAATAGTATCTACATTATTAGACAAAGTTGGGAAGTGCTTTTTACAAAATCAAGGAAAAATTTGAAAAACGAGCAGATCGAGTTGTGTAGCCTATTGTACAACATTTTTTGCACGGTCATATTTTTAAAATTGCAAATACAATATATTTTGCACTGAAAATTTAGAACAATATCACTCCAAAGCCTTCGCAAAACTGCACTCTATACAGTCTAGTACCTCACGAAGCTCAATACGTGATAAATATGCATCCATAGATAGTTGCTAACCACTAGGATCGCTACTATCGCCTCATTACATACAATGCGAAGTAGTACCTGCACAGTCTATTGTTCCTAGCACCCTCAACAACTCGAGCTTCGTGGCTGTATATACTAGACTGTGGTATAGTCTTATGTTATGAAACATGGTTTCCATAACAACAATTTTCTGTGTGGGAATTCTAACTTTCAAGGCTTAACACCAATAGCTGTAAATACAAGAAAAAAACACGACCGTGCAAAAAAAAAAAAAAACTATATGAATACTAATAAGTTATTTCAAGTCTATGTAGTTTTCTTGATATCCTGAACAATTTACTTCAGTGGACTTAGGACGTTTATCAATTCAGGCATTCAATTTTGATTAGCAATAATCTTATACACGGCATTGTATTTGAAATATTAGTGGCGAAATAAAGCTGTTAATAATAACAATAACAATAATTCTACCCTTTGTAAATCATCCTTAGTGTTACTTAACTCAGTTGAATACAAAAACCCCAGTGAACCATGGTCCTGTAACCGATTAAACCGAATAATAGAATTCCAAAATAATTTTTGCCTCTATTCATCCTTTGAAAAAGGTGAAAAAATTCAAATATCTTGAAATAACAGTAATAAATATAAATGACACTCGAGAGGAAATTAAACGCAGAATAAATATGGGAAATGCCTGTTATTATTCGGTTGAGAAGCTTTTATCATCCAGTCTGCTGTCAAAAAATCTGAAAGTTAGAATTTAAAAAACAGTTATATTACCGGTTGTTCTGTATGGTTGTGAAACTTGGTCTCCACTTTGAGAGAGGAACAGAGGCTAAGGGTGTTTGAGAATAAGGTGCTTAGGAAAACATTTCAGGCTAAGAGGGATGAAGTTACAGGAGAATGGAGAAAGTTACACATCACAGAACTGCACGCATTGTATTCCTCACCTGACATAATTATGAACATTAAATCCATACGTTTGAGATGGGCAGGGCATGTAGCACGTATGGGTGAATTCAGAAATGCGTATGAAGTGTTAGTTGAGAGACCGGAGGGAAAAAGACCTTTTGGGAGGCTGAGACGTAACTAGGAGGATAACATTAAAATGGATTTGAGGTGGGTGGGATATGATGGTAGAGACTGGAGTAATCTTTCTCAGGATAGGGACCGATGCCGGGCTTATGTGAGGGCGGCAATGAACCTCCCGGTTGTCTAAAAGTCATTTGTAAGTAAGCGAGAGTCCAAGTTTCACAACCATACAGAACAACCGGTAATATAACTGTTTTATAAATTCTAACTTTCAGATTTTTTGACAGCAGACTGGATGATAAAAGCTTCTCAACCGAATAATAACAGGCATTTCCCATATTTATTCTGTGTTTAATTTCCTCCCGAGTATCATTTATGTTTGTTACTGTTGCTCCAAGATATTTGAACTTCTCCACCTCTTCTAAAGATAAATTTCCAATTTTTATATTTCCATTTCGTACAATATTCTCGTCACGAGACATAATCATATACTCTGTCTTTTCGGGATTTATTCCAAACCTATCTCTTTACTTGCTTCAAGTAAAATTTCCGTGTTTTCCCTAATCGTTTGTGGATTTTCTTATAACATATTGACGTCATCAGCATAGACAAGCAGCTGATGTAACCCGTTCAATTCCAAACCCTCTCTGTTATACTGAACTTTCCTAATGGCATATTCTAGAGCAAAGTTAAAAATATCTTGAAAACTACAGTAATATATTTTATAATTAAAATAATTTAAAAATTGCACTTTTTTATCGCAGAAATGAAGATTTTTGCGAAAATTTTCGGCAAATTTAGTGTCATAAATCAATCACATCTATGGTAAAACCTGTACATTTCTTTGTCACATTTTGGGTTCATTGCTTATAAGAAAACCCTGTATACAAGGTAGAATTTCGTTGGTCGCTTTGTACTGTGATTTCATCACGAATTAGATAGATTTCGTAATGCCATTGCGTGCTCCTTAGATTTTCAAGTAGTCCTAGTTAAGATTCTCTTAGTATCTTGCACTCACGGAGTCTATTGAAGTTTCTTTAGCAGTGCCTCAGTTATTGAGTTTCAAAATAGTACCAATCAGCCGAATTGTGTTACATTCAAAGCAGCACTGATTAGGGTTACGTGAATATTAGCATGTGAAAGTACACATGGGTTGTCGCCTTAGTGTAGGTCCTGCAATCGTGATACTTTTGCAGCTTCCCATCACGTCATTCGCGAGGAATTTTAAGGTGGGGATAAAGTTCACAGACTCTTCGTATTCCCAAGAATGCAATACACGTCAGCCCGCAAGCCTCCTGGAAGGCATTCACTTTTAATTTTCATCTTCAATATAATATATCCCATTATTTTATAATTTACTAATCTATGAGATATTCGACAGATATTGGAGAAAAAATTGGAATATAAGGGTACAGTACATCAGTTATTCATAGATTTCAAAAAGGCGTATGACTCGGTTAAGAGGAAAGTATTATACGATATTCTTATCGAATTTGGTATTCCCAAGCATCTAGTTCGATTAATTAAAATGTGTCTTAGTGAAACTTACAGCAGAGTCCGTATAGGCCAGTTTCTATCTGATGCTTTTCCAATTCACTGCGGGCTAAAGCAAGGAGATGCACTATCACCTTTACTTTTTAACTTTGCTCTAGAATATGCTATTAGGAAAGTTCAGGATAACAGAGAGGGTTTGGAATTGAACGGGTTACATCAGCTGCTTGTCTATGCGGATGACGTGAATATGTTAGGAGAAAATCCACAAACGATTAGGGAAAACGCGAAAATTCTAGTTGAAGCAAGTAAAGCGATAGGGTTGGAAGTAAATTCCGAAAAAACGAAGTATATGATTATGTCTCGTGACCAGAATATTGTACGAAATGGAAATATAAAAATTGGAGATTTATCCTTCGAAGAGGTGGAAAAATTTAAATATCTTGGAGAAACAGTAACAAATATAAATGACACTCGGGAGGAAATTAAATGCAGAATAAATATCGGAAATGCCTGTTATTATTCGGTTGAGAAGCTTTTGTCATCTAGTCTTCTGTCAAAAAATCTGAAAGAATTTATAAAACAGTTATATTACCGGTTTTTCTGTATGGTTGTGAAACTTGGACTCTCACTTTGAGAGAGGAACAAAGATTAAGGGTGTTTGAGACTAAGGTTCTTAGAAAAGTATTTGGGGCTAAGAGGGATGAAGTTACAGGAGAATGGAGAAAGTTACACAACGCAGAGCTGCACGAATTGTATTCTTCACCTGACATAATTAGGAACATAAAATCCAGAAGTTTGAGATAAGCAGTACATGTATGGGCGAATCCAGAAATGCATATAGAGTGTTAGTTGGGAGGCCGGAGGGAAAAAGATCTTTGGGGAGGCCGAGACGTAGATGGGAAGATAATATTAAAATGGATTTGAGGGAGGTGGGATATGATGGTAGAGACTGGATTAATCTTGCTCAGAATAGGGACCCATGGCGGGCTTATGTGAGGGCGGCAATGAACCTCCGGGTTCCTTAAAGTCAGTAAGTAAGTATGAGATTTCATACTTTCGTTATGGTACAGCTTTTACACTACAATCCATGTGATGAAATGAAAATTTCCTTAACCATTTCCAAAGCTCGTTACATGTTCATTGTCTGAGATGGATAAGAAACGCCTCACATACAGGGTGAACCGAAAGTAATGTCATTAATGTCAGGGGGTTATTCTTTGAGTTATTAAAAAAAGTTTAATAAAATTTTCCTCGTTTTTTACTTCTTTTCCAATATAAAAATTGTTTCATAAGACGTTAAAACAAGGAGAGCAATGGCAAAGGAAGCTTTTAATACAAAAAGGAGCATCTTCTGCGGACCTCTGGAGAAAGAACTAAGGAAGAAACTAGTCAAGTGCTTTGTGTGGCATTTCATGGGGCAGAAACATGGATATCACGACGAAATGAAGAGAAGCGAATAGAAGCATTTGAAAATGTGAATATGAGGAAGGATGGAGCGTGTGAAATGTACAGACAGAATAAGAAATGAAGCTGTGTTGGAAAGAGTGGGTGAAGAAAGAATGATGCTGAAACTGATCAGGAAGAGGAGAAGGAATTGGTTGGGTCACTGACTGAGAAGAAACTGCCTTCTGAAGGATGGACTAGAAGGAATGGTGAACGGGAGAAGAGTTCGGGACAGAAGAAGATCAAATGAGGAGACAAAGTGGAAGGCAGAAAATAGGAAAGACTGGAGAATGTTTGGTTTGCAGTGAAAGACCTGCCCTTGGGCAGAAAAGAATGAATAAATGTGTTTTGAGAAAGCCATTGATTTAATTCCCAATATGCTCAGTCAATTTAAGAGAGCAGTGTATTACCAACAGTAATCTCACTAGAGGTTTTGATTTATCTAGAGTAGGATTTAATTGACTATTACACGATTAGAACAAAGTAGGCCTGCATAAAGATTAGAAAAAATAAAGTACTCTAACACAATAAAATATTAATTGAGCTACTAAAATTCTATTTCACTAATGTTAGCTTCACCAAAACGTTTGAACGGAGCCGCCATTTTCAGTCAGGTATCTATGCGGTAAACAAATGACGATCGCAAAACATGTTTTATAGTACCGTAAAGAATTTGCAGTTTGAAATGTTGGCAAACAAAGAAACAAATTCTAGGAAAGTGATAAAAACAAACAAATGCTAGGTAAGTGGTAAAATTGTAGCAATTAACAGCCATGATTGGTTGAAACACGTTCTTTCGTACCGTTTTATTGATTTATTTTTATTTTATTGGGTTATTTTACGACGCTGTATCAACATCTAGGTTATTTAGCGTCTGAATGATATGAAGGTGATAATGCCGGTGAAATGAGTCCGGGGTCCAGCACCGAAAGTTACCCAGCATTTGCTCGGATTGGGTTGAGGGAAAACCCGGAAAAAACCTCAACCAGGTAACTTGCCCCTACCGGGATTCGAACCCGGGCCACCTGGTTTCGCAGCCAGACGCTCTGACCGTTACTCCACAGGTGTGGACTCGTTTTATTGATCAAAAGCAGTATGACGTAGTAAAAAGTGTAATAGTCAACGTAATACACTGGTTGAGCATATCGGAAAAAATCACGCAAGCTTTTATGCTTAGGATTGGATATTCTTACCAACAAGTCCAAACTCACATGTCGTAACTGTTTCTTAATTGCAATTAGTAACTTTTTTTTAAATTTCTGTTTTTTTTTCTGAAAATTAATGCAAATACTTGAAATCTGCAGCGCGTATGAACGAGCCGCCACTGCTCTCAATGTTCTGTGAGGTGTTTCAGATGCTAATTTATGTAAGACAGCTCTGGGACAAAGCTAGGCTGGAATGTTTAAGGTGGCACTTTCTATTCTGAGTAAATTACAATTTTTGGATGGCGTGATAGTTGTTACTTGTGCGTCAGCTATTTTGTGACTGTTACCTACACAATGGTCATTATGGCAGCCAGTTCCCACAGCATCATTTCTGGTAAACAACGCCGAGCCTCTCCCAACAGAACTTTCCCTTTCAAATGCACTTCCCGAATCGTACGTTTCTCTTAGCAGATAACAAACCAAGGAGCTTGTGACATAGATACAGACGCGTCATTATAAAATCAGGATATACAGTGATCCACCCAAGATCATTTGTATCTTAATGATTTAATTAGTACGGAAGAAATGTACTAACAGCACTGCAAAGAATACAAAAGAAATCACGGACAAATTCTAGTAAAAATCTTTTAAAAAGGAAAGGGAATTATAGAAGAATTTTGTTAGTAATAGGTCTAGTTCAAACTATCCAAAAGAAATCAGGGCGAACTTTAATAAGAACACTGCAAACAATGGAAAGGATCTCATGAACGAATTACACTTAGAATATTTTAAGCAGGACAAAGGGAATCATGGAAGAATTTTGTTATTAATATTAATGCAAAACGAATGATATCATGCAAATGATATCATGTACGAATTCCACTTTAAATATTTTAAGCAAGGCAAAGGGAATGATGGAAGAATTTTGTTAATAATATTAATGCAAATAATGCAAATGAAATCATGAACGAATGTTAGTAAGGACATTGCAAACAATGGAAAGGATCTCATGTACGAATTCCAGTTAGAATATTTTAAGCGAGGCGATAGCAATCATGCAAGAATTTTATTATTGATATTAATACAAACAATGCAAAAGAAATCATAGATGAAATTTTAGTAAGAACACTGCAAACAATGGAAAGGATCTCATGAACGAATTTCACTTAGAATATTTTAAGCAAGGCAAAGGGAATCATGGAAGAATTTTGATATTAATATTAAGGCAAACAATGCAAAAGAAATCATGGACGAATTTTAGTAAGAACACTGCAAACAATGGAAAGGATCTCATGTACGAATTCCACTTAGAATATTTTAAGTAAGGAAAGGAAATCATGGAAGAATTATGTTATTAATATTAATGCAAACAATGTAAAAGAGCAAAAGAAATCATGTACGAATTTTAGTAAGAACACTGCAAACAATGGAAAGGATCTCATGAACGAATTACACTTGGAATATTTTGAGTCAGGCGAAGGAATCATAGAAGAATTTTGTTATTAATATTAATGGAGAAAATGCAAAAGAAATCATGAACGAATTTTAGTAAGTACACTGCAAACAATGGAAATGATCTCATGTACGAATTTTACTTAGAATATTTTAAGCGAGGCGATAGGAATCATGGAAGAATTTTGTTAATAACATTAATGCAAACAATACAAATTAAATCACGGACGAATTTTAATAAGAACACTGCAAACAATGGAAACGATGAAAGAATTCCACTTAGAATATTTTAAGCAAGATAAAAGGGAATCATGGAAGAATTTTGTTAATAATACTAATGCAAGCAATCCAAAAGAAATCGTGTACGAATTTTAGTAAGAACATTGCAAACAATGGAAAGGATCTCATGTACGAATTTTACTTAGAATATTTTTAAGTGAGGCGATAGGAATCATGGAAGAATTTTGTTAATAATATTAATGCAAACAATACAAATGAAGTCACGGACGAATTTTAATAAGAACACTGCAAACAATGGAAACGATGAACGAATTCCACTTAGAATATTTTAAGCAAGGTAAAAGGGAATCATGGAAGAATTTTGTTAATAATACTAATGCGAGCAATCCAAAAGAAATCATGTAGGAATTTTAGTAAGAACACTGCAAATAATGGAAAAGATCTCAGAATATTTTAAGCAAGGCAAAGAGAATCATGGAAGAATTTTGATATTAATATTAATGCAAACAATGCAAAAGAAATCATCGATGAAATTTTAGTAGAAACACTGCTAACAATGGAAAGGATCTCATGAACGAATTCCACATAGAATATTTTAAGCAGACCAAAGAGAATCATGGAAGAATTTTGTTAGCACCCATAAGCCCAGTTCACAGATGCGAGAATCAGAACAATTTCGATAGTAACTGTTAAGTCTTAATTGTATGGAACTGTTTGAAGGTACCAATCACATGCCCTTGAACTTGTTTGTTATCAGAGAACACGAAAGGGATATAGAAATGGGATTTGCTGGCCCTTTTGAAGTTCTTACAGGATAGTTTCTTTAAATACTATCTGATAAAATTTTAAGTAAATCATTACGAAGATAAATTTGACAGACTGAACGTGATATTTCGAATTGAAATCCAGAACTGATAAGGTTGTAATACGACGGTTGAGCTGCTGTATCAATTTAGTCAGCACGTATTTCTTGAGGAAATTGGGTTCTCAAGATGTGGAAGCACTTAGAAAGCTGGATCTTTATCAGCCCCTGGAATTCATTGATGTTGTGGCAAATTACGTCGATGTACGTGTTGTATCTGGACTCGTGTATCAATTCACGGATACTGCATCCACCCACGAGACTTAACCACGTCAGTCATCCGTAACCGACAGGCTTGGAGATCACACTCCGGGGGGAAAGAGAATTCTTGCGCGAAGATATAGAGTTGTGCTGGCAGCGAGGACGTTAGGAATTTACATATCAAATGGTTCGAGGCGGGAATTCACCAAGGTTAATTCAGTCAGTGGGACTGTATACCCACCTACTCACCTACATTCGGATTTAAGGTTTCGCTGTGCTCAACATCAACCAATCAGCGTGCTTAACGAGATCTCATCGCATACTGCAATTTAACATTTAGCCTTGCTTTGATCATGTAGGACCAGAGGTAAAGACATTAATATACATCATATAACCACCACGACCACCACCACTACCACCACCACGACCACAACACACCACCACTACCACCACCACCACCACCACTACCACCACCACCACCACCACCACCACCACCACCACCACCACCAATAAAACGGTACGAAAGGACGTCTTTCAACCAATCATGTCTGCTTATCGCACAATTTTATCGCGTCCCTAGCATTTGTTTAATTTTTATCGCTTCCCTAGCATTTGTTTATTTTCATCACTACCTAGCATTTGTTTCTTTGTTTGCCAACATTTCAAACTGCACTGGTCTGGACGTAAAAAAAAAAACAGAAAATTACAAACCACTCCAGTCGATGCACAGCAGTTTCAAATATGACTCTCATTGGCATTCAAGAACAAGAATTAATGAAGATCACTGGTCATAGCTATGCATCTTCCCTGAAACCCTATTTACAAATAAATGAAGAAGCACCATTCGGAAATCCTGAATAAGTTGAGGAATACACCATGTACATCAACGAGTTCACTTCTTTTACGCACCGTCCAATATAAC
Source organism: Periplaneta americana (assembly GCA_025594305.2). Lineage (NCBI taxonomy): Eukaryota > Metazoa > Arthropoda > Insecta > Blattodea > Blattidae > Periplaneta > Periplaneta americana. The sequence continues at coordinate 12,589,247 of JAJSOF020000011.1, read as the reverse complement.
ATCAACTGAACCACCAACCACTAAAACATTCAAATTTAAAATTTTACTTTCAAATTATTTGTTCCTTTTAAAATTATTCACGTTTATTTTTTATTTCATCATCCTTAATTAAAACTTTTCTTGTTTATTTCATCATCCCTAATTAAAACTTTTCTAACACTCGTTTATATTATTTAGGTTATGTTTGTTATAGCTTCTGCTATATGATATTATGGATAGTCACGTATCAGAGATTGTTTAATATTAAGATTTATTGAAAATCATCTGTCAAGTGACGTTGATTACTGGGATCCGGATTATTGAAGTGGAATGCAACTGTTTTAATAAAAATGAAACTGAATCAACAAAGCCTTCTTGACTAGTAACCGTCCACAGAGTTCATTGAAGATTCCACAGTTGGCACAACTGATAACAAGAAAACAGCTAATCATAACACACTACTGCCATCTAGCGTAATATTTGTAATGTTGCGATGGTACAATAATACATTTGAAGACAGTTGTATTTTCGTAAGTTGTTCAATATTTTATTGTATTGGAGTACTTTGTTACTTCTATCTTTATATACTTTCTTCTAATCGTGTAATATTCAATTAAATCCCACTCGAGTTTTGATTTTCCCTAGATAAATCAAAACCTCTAGTTAGATTACTGTTGATAAAACGATTTTAAGCATAACTTGTATCGTTTCGAAATATGTATATTCTTAAAATATATTATAGTAATTCTGTCTCGATTGGAAAATATATAAATACTATAGTTATATTACGTACTCAAGTTTCTTGTGTGAGATCGTGCGTATTTGCTTGGTTTCCGCACAAAACCAATCCGCGGAAAGTCTAAAATTCCACATTCAGTATTCCCAACCTAAATCACATAACAATTTCCCTCTTCTTACCGCTTAAGTGACATAATGATTTTACTGCTTTAGGCTTTTAACATATTTTTAGAGACGTTCAATATAGTAATAATTATAAATTGGAAACTTACCACTGCAATTTCACCTAAATTGCAATGTTAATTATTGTTTTTAAATATTTGCAAAAATTGAGTAAACTCTACAACTCCACTAAAGTTACTGCATTCGTGATGCAAGTAACATTAAGGAAGACGTGAAAAAATCAACACGATTCCATAGACTGGGGGAAAAAAAGACAGACGTATATCACGGCCTGCTGGAGTATAGTAAACACATAAAACATTTTAAAGCAACAATGTTGAAGATGGATATTTTTGTTTTGCAAGTTTGCCGTCACTGAACAGAAACCAAGATGGAGATTTCATTGCAACTAATTAGAAATTCCTCTTTCAGGTATGTAATAAACGATCTTCGCACAAAATAATGTACGATACACGAGCGGTATGTTTTCTTTCAATTCTCAGAAATTAAATAGCTCAACTACGTTTCGCTTTTTCAAACTTTTCCTCGAACATGAAAACTTCAACATACCGCTCTTGTAACACATATTACTATTTCAACTTGAAAGACAACCCAGGAGACGACACGAAATGTATGAAAATAGGATCTAGTGGGAGATTCAAAATACAGAGAAAAAAACTGCCTCCCATGAGTTTACTATCTCAAACCACACAGGGAACGCCGAGAACAGATCCCGGTGTCTTTGGTGAGAAGACTCAATCGAGTGGCGGAAGGATATTTTACAGTATTTTTTACGTACATCACTTCTTTCGGTAAATCTAACTTTCCCTCGGGTTAAAATGAACGGAATTCAGACAACACGCTCTACTTTCTCACGGTACTTCGGAATGGTTGGCTGTTACGTCATGTAAGCCCAGGGGCATTTCCTAGGACTGATTTGGTCTTCACGTATTTCATTGTTTTCTCTTCGTAGCTTGAGGCTATGTTAATTTACATACAAATTGCTGACATAATATGTTCCTTGAAAATACTTCTGGAACCACATGAAATAGTTTCTGACATAAAAATTGTTTTATATGAAACATTTCATCGTGTGTTTTGGGAAAGTCATTGATTTAATTCCCAATATGCTCAGTCAATTTAAGAGAGTAGTGTATTATGATAGTCAATTATTGAAAGAATTTTATATTTGTACATTATATTTTTATTTATGAACCAACATGATTAAAAGAAGAATTAAACACAATCAAATACATAGCACAAGAAAACGGATACAACCCTAACATAATACGAAAGACAAAACATAATCACAATAAATATAAGAATACAACACAAACACAAGAACACAAAAATATATATCACACTAACATACGAAAACAAAAACACACACAAGATTGCAACCTCATTCAAGAAATAAAATTACAACATCGCATACAGAACAAATAACACTCTACAAAAACATCTCAACACACAAACAAAACAAACAAACAAATACAACCACACAGGCGTATACAAACTCAAATGTAACACCTGCAACAACTTCTACATAGGACAGACAGGCAGATCATTTCAAACACGTTACAAAGAAAACATCACAGCCATAACAAAATTACAAAACACCTCCACATATGCAGAAAAATGCTAACCACACATACAGAGACATCAACAAAGACATGGAAATTCTACACATCCAACCAAAAAGCCAGGAACTAAACACACTAGAACAATACGAAATATACAGACACACAAAAACACATCCAAATCAAATTCTCAACACACAACTCAATTTCAGAACACACACACTCTTTGACTCCACATTACACTACACAAACACACCCCACAGGAAATAAAACAAAAGGCGCCAAGACCAACAACAACCAGTTCTGATGATGGCCAATAGCAGGTCGAAACATGTTAACAATGTAACATAACATATTTCAAAGTGATAATAGTGTTAAAAGTATATATTTTTGTTCTGAAAAGGAATTTTAAGATCTAGTTCGGATCAAATTTTTGCACATTTAAAGGACAAAACTAAAATGCTTTCACTCATTTATTATCATAATACACTGCTCTTTTAAATTGACTGAGCATATTGGAAATTAAATCAATGGCTTTCCTAAAATACGCTATCAAATATTTTACAAGAAACAATTTTTATCTCGAAAAGGAAGCGAAAACAAGCAAAATTGTATTACACTTTCGAGTTTGAAATATCTAAAAGAATAATCCCAGAAATTAATGACATTACTTACTGTTCACCCTGTATACAGGGTGTTCCATTTATCTTGTGCACCTATTATAACTTTTTTGTTTGGATAGGCTTTGGAATTTTTGTTTTTGAAAGTTATGTTGTACCATAATGCATGTAACTACATTATGATACAACATACACGTGACGTCATCAATTTTTCAAATATCACTACGTACTTTAATCATGTTACATTGATTACACACATTAAGGCGAGTTCAAAAATGTCTCACAATGTCACCTTCCCAATAATAACAACAACAAGAAAATGCAGAATGAATGACATCAGAATATGCCGCTTGTTGCGGTGCCCCATTCATCTTGTGCATTAACATACACAAAACAAAAGACGACTAACGTCCGTACACGTCGTGTGTTGTGTGTTTGCTGTCTTAACATGTAAACAAACTACAACAACTGTCGACGCCACAATCCACATACAGTGGCCTGCACGTTCTCCGGACCTGTCGCCACTCGACTTCTTCCTCTAAAGGACAGTGTGTACCAGAACAGTCTGACAACACCAGACGACATCTATCAAAGCATAACATTATCACTAGGGCTAGAATTTTGATGAAATTGCATCTTTTTTCTAGTAAGCCAGAAATATAGCTGCTTTAGTATTCATATATTATGTGATAAACTGAGTGTTAAGACATATTTGTTAGGGCATTTTTTTACATTTTTTGCCTGTTTCAACTCATAAGAGCATTTTTGTTTTATCCGGTCATTTTTTAGGAATTTTCATTTAATTTTGGCCATAAATCCCCATTATTAATGTAAAATAATGTTTATTTCCTTTGATATTTTCTCTACATATTTTGACCATTAATACCCATTATTTTGTATAATATTGTGAATTTTATTAGTAACAACAATGTAATTTATTCGTCACAACAATAATTCCTTTCTACAATTCACCTTAAACGCTCTCGTCAACAATTGGATCTTCACTCAACACAATATTCGTTATAGCACTCCACCGACGACAATGACAATTTACTTGGACTAGTACGAACAACAATGAACTGTTAATCTTAACTAATATTTACAAAGCACTATTTACAAATCAGAACTATCAGTTCTCAGTTCACAGTTCTTCTAGCTCAGTCACTCGAGTTCACAGTATCTCGAACCACAGACCTCCAGAGACAGTTCACTGTACTCGAACTCAGGTCCCTCCAACTGCGGTCCACTGCACTCGAACTCAGGTCCCTCCAACTGCGGTCCACTGCACTCGAACACAGGCCTTCGGATG
>JAJSOF020000011.1:11924859-11962359 GCA_025594305.2 Periplaneta americana | reverse complement strand
GCATAGTTAAAATTTGAATTATAAAATAATGCATTGCTAAGCTAACGTACTATTACTGCATACTAAATCAATACACTCTCGTTGTTCGTTAATTCTCTGAGATAAAAATGAATATGTTCATAAACATTATTATAAGAAATACAGGAAAAGAATATGGGTACAGAATAACCTATCAAGTTTTCTGTGCATAATAAGCTATTTTAATCTTACCTGTCCTCGATTCACTCGCAAGTTACTGTAATAACATTATAGCATTATGTCCATCCAGAGAAACTACACTTTCCAATGATGAAATAATAATTATTTATACAAATCGGTTAATTTAGCTTCTGATATTACTTCATACAAACAAAGAAACATTGTCTATGTTTCATAGCTTTCGATTGTTATGTCCAAGGCCCCTTATAGACGAAGTCATTTGTTTTTTATTTTAATACACCGCCTTAGATGTCAGTTATTTTAATTTTAAAACTCATTTATCTCATTAAATATCAGTTCTATCAAACTTTTTCACAGAATAAAACTTATCAGAAATCATTTTTAAAGAAACTTTTGTTATGTAACATATTTCACAAAAATCAATAATAAGCGAGATATTTCGATTTATTTAATTCAGGCCCTCTTATAACCTCCCTTTTAAATAATGTATTTTGAATGCCATATAGCCTATAATCTAAGTTACAACGAACTTAATTTATATTCCAGTTTTCATCGAAATCGGTTCAGCCATTATCGCGTGAAAAGGTAACAAACATACAGACAGACAGACAGACAGACAAAAATTTCAAAAAAGCTATTTTCGGTTTCAGGGTGGTTAATTATATATGTTAGGACCAATTATTTTTGGAAAATCGAAAATTACCAGAAAAATTTCGGCTACAGATTTATTATTAGTATAGATATTTAATTAATTTAACTTCCATTTGCACAATTTTAATGTAGCCTATGTTCTTCTCCTGGTTATGAAGGTTAAATGTGCAAACTTTGGCACATATCGGTCAAAGCGTGTAGATTTGTATAGAGAACATACACACACACATACATACATACATACATACATACATACATACATACATACATACATACATACATTAAAGATAGATTGAAGATAAATTTCCCTGTCGGGGCAGAATTTACTTCTATTGTGACAGGTCACGGCTTCACAAGATCGTACCTTCACAGATTCAAGATTATTCCAACTCCAACGTGCCCTTGCAGACTAAAAGAAGAACAGACAGTCAACCATATAATACTAAGATGTGCCACACTGACAAAAGAAAGAAGAATCCTACGAGCTAGTATAATACGCACAGGTCAAACCTGGCCTCCACCTTTTGATCAGTTCACAACAGCATACCTCAAAAGCTTCAGAAAATTTATAAAATCCATAGAATTTGGCAAAATGTAACAGAATTGAAATTAGAAATAATATTAACAATGATGGCAACCTAAAATATAAGAAGTACAGTTAGGCAACACTTGTATCTATAAGAATTTCAAGATCGCAATCAAAATTGTAAATATCTTGTTCTCATAAATTATGTAACTAATTATTGTAATATTTTATGTAAAGCATGTAGTATTACTCCAATGTAATGGAGCATGCTGATATACAAAAAAAACATACATACATACATACATACATACATACCCACATTCAATTTTATATATTACAAGATTTTAGCTTCCTTTGCCTTTTCTGGCTTTCCGTTGTACACGTTGCAATGCCTGCCCGCGCTGTATTCTATCCGGCGACGTCGTCGCTTCGTGCAACGCCCTTATCTCTTCCACTTGTTCTTACGTCACTCAAGAAATGTGCCTGAAGGCTCGTCCAGAGTCTCAATTGTTCCGACGGCGCTCTCCAGATCTTCCTCCTCCGCTGAAGTTTGTAACAAAATGAGGTTCCTAGCGGTTCTATATAATTCAGCGCTACCTAAACAAGGCCTCACAATTTGAGTTACATTATCCGCGATCTTTCTTAAAGTCAGTTCTCGCCTTAGTGACCGATTTGATATTCAGCGTGGCAGAAGTCTAGTTTCCTTCTTAGTGTTCCTTATTCTGAGCTTAACAATTCTGCAGATTTACTCGGGCTTGCTGTGACAGACATTTACCAAAATGTCTACGAATACAGACGTGGACAAATTATTAGCAAAATTGAAGATTTTTATTATATATTTTTACAAAATATGATTCTTCAATTCAGACTACAGTTGACATTTTTGCGTATTTCCAAATTATTAGCAAAATTGAAGATTTGTATTGTATATTTTTAGAAAATTTGACTCTTCAATTTGGACTACATTTGATATTTTTGCATATTTAGAAATTATTAGCAAAACTGAAGATTTTTATTATTTTTACCAAATTCAACTCTTCAATTTGGACTACAGTTCACATTTTGGATATTTCCCAATTATTAGCAAAACTGAAGATTTTTTTATTTTATATTTTTACAAAATTTGAATCTTCAATTTTGACTGCAGTTGACAAATTTTGCATATTTATAAATTTTTAGCAAAATTAAAGATTTTTATTATGTATTTTTACAAAATTTGGCTCTTCAATTTAAACTACAGTTGACATTTTTGCATATTTCTGTCTACTATAATGATGGAAATATGCAAAATTGTCAACTGTAGTTTAAATGAAAATCAAATTTTGTAAACAGAATTATCATAAAAATCGTCAATTTTGATAATAATTTGTCCACGTCTGTAATACAATAACATAATGCTACGAAAATGCTTTCCAAGTCACGTGATAAAGGTATACAAAGCCTTTATGCATGAATAGTATTCTGACTTGAAAGTGTGAGTAGTCACTTCGAAGTTAAAATGAACATGAACCAATCAACGAGAATATTTCAAGTCGACACATATTACTTCATGCGTTAATTGGCTACCTTATCTTGTTAACTAGTTTCAGCCTGTGAGCTATCCTCAGAACTGGGTGGTCTTCGCGCCTTCTGATTGCGTTTCCTGTGTGTTTGTGTAGTGTAATACCAATGAGCCAACAAGACTACAAAGAAGAATTAAACACTATAAAATACACACAAGAAACAGATACAACCTTAACATTATAGACATAATAAAAAAAAACAGAATTACAAAAAACAAAGGAATACAACACAAACACAAGAACACAAAAAATACATCATACTAACATACGAAAACGATAACACACACAAGATAGGATCATCAATCAAGAAATTAAATTACAACATCGCATACAGAACACAAAACAGTCTACAAAAGCATCTCAACACAGAAACAACCCAAACAAACAAATACAACCACACAGGCGTATAAAAACACAAATGCAACACTTGCAACAACTTCTACAGTACAGAGGGCAGACAGGCAGATCATATCAAACACGTTACAAAGAACACATCACAGCCATAACAAAACCACAAAACACTTCCACATACACATCATAAACGCCAACCACACCTACAGCAACATAGGCACAGACATGGAAATACTGCACATCCAACCGAAAAACCAGAAACTAAACACAATAGAACAATATGAAATTATACACAGGCACACAAAATCACACCCGCATCAAATCTCCACACACAACTAAATTTCAGAATACACACACTTTTTCACTCCACATTATACTACACAAACACACCTCCACAGGAAACGCAATCAGAAGGCGCGAAGACCACCCAGTTCTGAGACAGCCCACAGGCTGAAACTAGTCAACAAGGTAACATAGTTAATTAACACGTGACAGCATATACAGGGCTTTCTTTTGAAAACTTTCCAGTCTAAATAACTAATTGTTTAAATAGAATTCAATTTAAACAAAAAAACACGTCAATTTAGATATTGAGGGAGAACACAAACTATTACAAGAAATGTTGAATGGTATTTGTAGCTTCAGCACTAATCAACAGTAACAACAATCGAGGTTGCTAGGCAACGATATAAAATAAAAGGTGTGATATAAATGAATGAGGTGAATAAACAATTGATTGCTCTTTCATATTTAAGTAAAGGGTGCGTCAGAAAGAACGGATGGATTTCAAACTATCTATACGCAACGAGGAGAGAGATATAGTGAGGGGGACCACGACTGTTGGGTCAGCCATAGAATGCAGTTTCAGTTGAGAACCTGGTCTTTCAACTGCTTTCATCAATTTTTGAAAAATGAAGAGTCTTGATCGTCAGGACTCATTTTTTGTTTCCAAAATACAATTTTGCGGTGGGTGGCTTCATTTTAAAGGTTCAACATTAAGAAGAAATCACCTGGGAAATTTTTGAAATGAAATTGTCCGAGGCTGTAAGATCTATGCGACTTCTTTCTTTGGGACCATTTGAATATAAGTTTGTTAAATCGATCACATACACTGGACGAACTGAAGACAGCGATTCGTGAAGAAATCGTGGCAATTGCACCAGCTATGACTTGAAAGTGATGGCGAACATCAGAAAACGCCTCGATGCCTGTATTGAAAGCCAAGGACATCATATGGATAATGTTGTTTTCCATAAATAAACTGCATGTATTAGTGAATATGTTGATAACAATAAATTTTTGATTTGATGAATCTTTACAATTTTCTTGCCATTGAAATCCATTTCTTTTGACGCACCCTTATAAACATTTAGGGGTGCTATTTGAAATTTCAAAGTGGGGAGGCTGGGGGTGGGGTGAATCTAAAATGCAATTAAGCCTGGTTTCAGACTTCCCCCTCAGTATCTAAATTGATTTTTGTTTAAATTGAATTAGTTAGACGGGGAAGTTTTGAAATGAAATTATTATTTTATATTCCGAAATGATATAGTGTTAAAAGTTTTTAATGAAGATTATTATTATTATTATTATTATTATTATTATTAGTCTATGTGGCCTACCTTAAGGCTGATAATGGCACTAGTTGTTCTTAGTTGTTCATAAAATGGCACGAGAGAGTGAATTGCTAAAGGGATGCAAATAAACGTCAAGCCACCATGTTACAAATTACATGACATCCGATACAGTATAGAAGTTGGCAACATCAATGTATTATTGGATCTATGGGAAACGACACGTGTTCCTGGTGTTTGGAGTGAAAGAAAAAGAGTCGGTATTTCTCGCCAGCTCTTCTATTTTCAATTGTAACGAGCTTTGTTCTACATGGCACAGACAACGCATGCCACATTTCTACAGCATGCATTATGAAGGGCTCAACAATAATTTATAGGCAGATTTGTGTGCCTTTAGCAGAAAATTTCCACGGCATGTTGCGACAAACGATGCTGCAATGGAGGGCGTGATTTCCATTCCAGGAAAGGACAAGTGTGGCTTCATATATTCCTGCAATAGGCTAACCTAACATATCTGGAGTTAAATATTTCATCCTCATAAATTCAATATAACCACAGGTAGTGTTTGTGAAATATCAAAGTGAAGGGACTATGTTCAAGGGAATAGAGTTGAAGAGTGTGATTGCAAAACGCGTAAGTCCATTTTTATGAAAGGACTGGGCTAGCTTTTTTTATCCACTGACCTATGTATTGAGCGAATTTTCTAGTGACAGGTACCAATAACACAAACTTTTAGACAAGGATTGGCGTTGTTCTGGAAGAAAACAAGCTTAAAATATAAGTAATGATTAAAAATTAAAAACATACACTTATTACTAGCATTTAAAATTTGTTTTTCTGCTGCAATTATCCGTCAATTTGTGGAACATTGGGGTTGTCTTGACGTATAGTTAAATGCAGTTATTACTTTACTTAAAATGTTGTAACTTTACACTAAGATATTCACTATTAAAATATTAAAATTCTCTATGTTGATTCGTTGTTATTGCACCAAGGTTCCTTGTTGAATAATTTCGAGGGAAAAATTGTTCCGGAGCCGGGTATCGAACCCGGGACTTTTGGTTTAACGTACCAACGCTCTACCACTGAGCTACTCGGGAACTCTAACCGACACCGATCCAATTTTTCCCTCTATATCCACAGACCTCAAAGTTGGCTGACAACCGTCAAGCAACCAACTTCGAGTGCACACTAACTCCGTGTGACTTAAATTGTGGTTTTCTGTTAACGAACAGTGACGTGTATTATGCAAATCAAGATTTCAGGTATAACTCCCTGTAAAGTTGATTTGAATAATTTCGAGGGAAAAATTGTTCCGGAGCCGGGTATCGAACCCGGGACCACAATTTAAGTCACACGGAGTTAGTGTGCACTCGAAGTTGGTTGCTTGACGGTTGTCAGCCCACTTTGAGGTCTGTGGATATAGAGGGAAAAATTGGATCGGTATCGGTTAGAGTTCCCGAGTAGCTCAGTGATAGAGCGTTGGTACGTTAAACCAAAGGTCCCGGGTTCGATACCCGGCTCCGGAACAATTTTTCCTCGAAATTATTCAAATCAACTTTACAGGGAGTTATACCTGAAATCTTGATTTGCAAGGTTCCTTGTTGTTTGTTCACTTTCACATATCGGAGCACTTTACCATACTCGAGTGTGGTGCGTAATATAAGTTACATTGATACCTGGTTATTGTTTTCCTGTGGTTGCTGTGGTTGGATTATTACATATTCATGGTTGTCACCGTCCGATTATCAGTCAAGCCTTTACACTGCGAACATAAAATTTGTTGTTACGTATATGTATATGTATATGTATATGTATATGTATATGTATATGCTGATGGTAAGGTCGCCCTTGCTAGAGTTATTGCAGTACCCGTGATGTTACCAACCTTCTGCTCTCAGGCGGTGACGCGCGACACTGTCCTACGTTGCAAGATTTATTTTAAAGATTTTCACAATTATTCAATTTAAATCCATGGCTAAACGATCTGATATGCAAACAAGATTCAAGATATTAACTGTTCAGATTATTTTTACCTATCTGCTTGTATAGCAGACCGCAATAGAGGGGTCTAAACATTTGGCGTCATTTATATTTATATGTGTCTTTTATTTACATATGTATTTATCTGTTTTTTTTTCATTTATATTTATACTTATATCTTGCATCTGTTTTTATATCTTTTCCCATGTTCTATGACCTATTTTGTACTGTCTATTGTAATTGAAGACCTCCCCCGAATAAGGGTGTAACCAACAAATCTATAATCCATGTTTTAGGAGAAAAGAAAATAATTCCAGAGACATATTTAAGTGGGTCTATATTTACAAGCAAAACCTTTGACTAATCTAGAATACAAGTTTATTTATTTATTGGATGTAATAATTTGTTATAAATGAACGCTTCAAATTTACTTTTTCCACCGAAGTCACATTTTTATTAATTTGATGTTACACTCTTTTTCGACGGGGGTCTTCAATTGGGGCTTTGTCCTGTTATAGATACAACAAATAAACAAATGAATAAATAGATAGACAGATACATAGATAATAAATAAATAAATAAGTAACTAAGAAAGTAAATAAATAAATAAGTAAATAAATAAATAAATAAATAAATAAATAAATAAATAAGTAAGTAACTAAGTAAATAAGTAAATAAATAAATAAGTAGATAAATAAACAAATAAGTAAATAAACAAGTAAATAAATAAGAAAATAAGTAAATAAATAAATAAGTAAATAAATAAGTAAGTAACTAAGCAAATAAGTAAATAAACAAGTAAATAAGTAATTAAATAAGAAAATAAGTAAGTAAATAAATAAATAAATAAATAAGTAAGTAAATAAGTATATAGGTAAGTAAATAAGTAAGTAAATAAATAAATAAAGAAATAAGTGAATAAGTAAGTAAATAAATAAATAAACAAATAAGTAAATAAATAACTAAGTAAATAAGTAAATAAATAAGAAAATAAGTAAATAAGTAAATAAATAAATAAGTAACTAAGTAAATAGGTAAGTAAATAAGTAAATAAATAAATAAGTGAATAAGTAAATAAATAAATAAGTAACTAAATAAGTAAATAAATAAGTAACTACGTAAGTAAATGAGTAAGAAAATAAGTAAATAAATAAATAAAAAGAATAAATAAATAACTAAGTAAGTAACTAAATAAATAAGTGAGTAAATAAGTAAGTAAATAAATAAATAAATAAGTAACTAAGTAAATAAATAAATAAGTAGGTAAGTAAGTAAATAAGTAACTAATAAATAAATAAATAAGTAAATAAATAAGTAACTAAGTAACTAAATAAATAAGTAAATAAATAAATAAATGAAGAAGTAAATAAATAAGTAAATAAGTAACTAATAAATAAATAAATAAGTTAATAAATAAATAAATAAATAATTTAATTAATTAATAAATAAATGAGCTTTATTCAATGTGGCCCCGGGCTATAGGTGCAGAATGTAGAAGGCAGTAGTGTGAAATCTGGTTCATTAAAAAAATAAAAATATAAATAAATTTCTATGATATAAATGGATTAGGATTAGATCATAAGCATGTTTGTAATTAATGTAGGTCTGGAGTAACTTGTAATGTATTTTAAATTTTTAATCAAGCAAATAATTAAACAATATTGCATTAAATTTAAAACTTACTTATTATTATTATTATTATTATTATTATTATTATTATTATTATTATTATTATTATTATTATTACTACTACTACTATTACTGCTATAACAGCAATTCCTTCAACTGCAAGCAAGTGTAACCTCTTCCTCCAGAGACAGCGACTTATGAACTAGCGGCATTTGCATTCTGTGTTTCGTATTGAAATATGAGATTGCACGAGAATGAATCTGAAAGTATAATTTAATTAAAACAGACGCTGGCAACATGACGCGGAACGGCGCAGACAGCTGGACTCGACGACAATTGGAGTGACACTATCAGGACTTAACTAGGTGAGATGAACCAACTGCTTGCACATGGCCGCTCTGAGCCGGCTGCAGATGGCGCTGAATGCTGTGGAGAGCATGTAGGCCTTCCTGGACATTACTGATAGCGGAAGCACAGAATGTAATGTGATTAGGCCCCTGGTTACTCCATAAATTAATTTGTCTATAGACTTCCACGGTCAGTTTCTGTCTGATGCGTTTCCAATTCACTGCGGGCTAAAGCAGGGAGATGCACTATCACCTTTACTTTTTAACTTCGCTCTAGAATATGCCATTAGGAAAGTCCAGGATAACAGAGAGGGTTTGGAATTGAAGGGGTTACATCAGGTTCTTGTCTATGCGGATGACGTGAATATGTTAGGAGAAAATCCACAAACGATTAGGGAAAACACGGGAATTTGCTGGAAGCAAGTAAAGAGATAGGTTTGGAAGTAAATCCCGAAAAGACTAAGTATATGATTATGTCTCGTGACAGAATATTGTACGAAATGGAAATTTGGAAATTTGTCTTTTGAAGAGGTGGAAAATTCAAATATCTTGGAGCAACAACAGGTAACAAATATAAATGATACTCGGGAGGAAATTAAACACAGAATAAATATGGGAAATGCCTGTTATTATTCGGTTGAGAAGCTTTATCATCCAATCTGCTGTCAAAAAATATGAAAGTTAGAATTTATAAAACAGTTATATTACCGGTTGTTCATTTTATTCATCCTTATGGTTGTGGAACTTGGACTGTCACTTTGAGAGAGGAACATAGGTTAAAGGGTGTTTGAGAATAAGGTGCTTAGGAAAATATTTGGGGCTAAAAGGGATGAAGTTACAGGAGAATGGAGAAAGTTACACAACACAGAACTGCACGCATTGTATTCTTCACCTGACATAATTAGGAACATTAAATCCAGACGTTTGAGATGGGCAGGGCATTTAGCACGTATGGGCGAATCCAGAATGCATATAGAGTGTTAGTTGGGAGACCGGAGGAAAAAGACCTTTGGGGAGGCCGAGACGTAGATGGGAGGATAATATTAAAATGGATTTCAGGGAGGTGGGATATGATGATAGAGACTGGATTGGTCTTGCTCAGGACAGGGACCTATGACGGGCTTATGTGAGGGCGGCAATGAACCTCCGGGTTCCTTAAAAGCCAGTAAGTAAGTAAGAGTCTAGGCAGGTCTTCAATTATGTCTTAGCAATCATATTTATATATTTTTTATTTTCATCAAATTTCAGTCGAAATATCTAGTTATATAGCGCTGGCTGACAGTGTAGGATATTACCTGATAACGTACTTGTGATGTAGAACTAGCAGAATGGCTGGCAGGGAAAAGGGATACAGCGTGCTTAGATTATACTGTCAGTTACACATTTTACTTAACCTCTCTGAAAACTTGAGCCAGCTGTCAGGCTTCTCTGTCTAGTGAATTTTACATAATTAAAAAATATAGGATTTTCTGTAAGTTTGTTGCAATACCGACTGTTTCATCGTGGAGTATATCAAACACTGTGCATGGAACCGTCAATCAATACATATCTAAATAATTAAGTACTGGTCAGGAATTCCGACATCACGTCACATGTTCCTAGCACAACCAGCCTGGGTGGGGGGTGGATGCGGAGGTCGCCAGGGACAGTTTGAAGGGTCAAGTCAGAAACAAAGGGTAGATTAACCCTTCTATCACTCTTGGTAGTCTACAGATTTAGTCTAGATTTTTGTTGTAAATTACAGGGTTCGCTCTATTCAGTACGAAATTTTCTGTGTTTAGTACAACTTTCTAGACGTGAATGAGAATTTTATAATAATAATAATAATAATAATAATAATAATAATAATAATAATAATGTATTTATTAACACTACAATTGAGTAGGCCTATACACCCGGTGACAATGCTATATAATATACTATAATACCATTACAATTATATAATAATTACAGCATTAAAAGGAAAAAAATAAAAAAATAAAATTAACCTAAATTTATTTCTAACTATAAATAAATAGATGCAATAAACCTAGGACTATAAATGAAAACTATTCTATAATAACGTCTACGACAAGCAAAAGTAAATCTAGCTTATAAGTACTTCTATTTCACCCTTCCATTACCAATTCAAATAATTACATATTACCTTAATTAATTACAATTCAACTTAATTACATACCATCTTAATTAATTACATATCACATTAATTTATTTACATATCAACTAAATTACATATCATCTTAATTAATTACATATCAACTTAATTAATTACATATCATCTTAATTAATTACATATCAACTTAATTAATTACATATCATCTTAAGTAATTACATATCACCTTAATTAATTACAAATCAACTTAATTACATACCATCTTAATTAATTACATATCACATTAATTTATTTACATATCAACTAAATTACATATCATCTTAATTAATTACATATCATCTTAATTAATTACATGTCAACTTAATTAATTACATATCATCTTAATTAATTACATATCAACCTAATTAATTACATATCATCTTAATTAATTACATATCAACTTATTAATTACATGTCATCTTAATTAATTACATATCAACTTAATTAATTAAATATCATCTTAATTAATTACATATCAACTTAATTACATGACACAAATTAGATAATTACACTGCACCTACAATTACATTTTCAGTCTAATTTCTCAACCTTTCCTTAAATATATTGATTTTGAGAGGACCATCCTGAAAGATTGCCGCAGGTAAGCAAAGAAATAATAATAATAAAAATAATAATAATAATTTATTTATTTATTTATTTAGAATATTAACGTGCAAAAACAACAGCATATTGGCCAATTGTTTTAACAAAACAGAACAAAACAACAAATGATGATGAGAATGAATGATAGAAAATGGCAATGAGATGAAATACAAACAATATAATGGTCTACATCAATCATTGATCAAATAATAATTATAAAATTATAAAATTAGTACAATGAGAATTGAAATAATGGAATGGTCTACATGAATCAATAGACCAAATGCAAGAAAATATGAACAAATAATTATAAAATTAGATTGAGTTAAAACTCAAAGATATTTTACATTAAATGGATCCAAGTTGAATCCATGCAAATTAATATTTAATGCATCTGCAGACCGGAGAGAGAGATTTAGGATTCTTATTATAAAAAAATTTATGAAATCTTAAACCATTAGCAGGAATACGAAGACTGATATTGCTTATGAAAGATTCACAATCAATATCACCCTTAATGACTTTGCAAAAAAATAAATAATCAAGATCCTGACGTCTGGTGAACAAACTACCGTCAATTGAAATAATTGCATTTAATCTCATAGTTATAATAAATTTGATAAAAATCTATAAGAACACAAGGAAATAAATTTTCTTTGGATATTCTCCAATTTAGCCGAGTCAGTGGAAGTTGGAGTTCCATACAACAGATGCATATTCAAGCTTGGATCTAACCAACGTATAGTATAAAATTAATAAACACATAGGAGTGGAAAAAGAATAAGTTATAGATCTAATTAGACCAAGCATTCTTAACGAATGGGTATAAATAAACACATGATCAATGGAAATATAATTTTGAATCAAGTAAGACACCAAGATCTCTAATACAATCTTTCCTAGTAATTACGACATTTGAGAATAGTTAAATTTTAGGAGATATTTTCCCCAAAGGAAATAACAAAAGTTTTGATTGATTAATTTTCATTCCATTTTCAACAGACCATTGTGAAATTGAATTAATGTCATTTTGAAGAATTTGAATCACAAACTATTAACGAAAGATTTTGAGATCATCCGCAAACAAAAGGCAGCTAGAACTTATTCTTTTACTTATATCATTTATAGATAATAAAAATATAATAAAATAATAATAATAATAATAATAATAATAATAATAAAATGTAATCAATTAATGATTGTTTGCTGGAGGGTTAAGACGGATTTCTCTAACACTCAATCAGGAGTAAAACTGCAATACAAAACACACTAAAAATTTCCAAAATACAGTACACAGAAAACTGAGAGAAATAATAATAATTATAAACCGAAATCTTAGTCACTACTCTTTGAAGTTAAGTGAGTGCTGAGTTTGAGCGAAATGACTTGACGAAGAATAGTGGCGAGAGCCCCCAGAAAGTAAGTTTCCCTGGGGCCGTTTACATAAAAAAACACAATTCAATGGAAAGATTTATTGGCACAGATACAGCAATTTTTGAGCTATTTTTCAACATATTCCCCACCGGAATTGAGACATTTCTCATTCCGTGGGGTCTACAGAGGGGTGCAGACAGTTGTCACACACTGGTTCCGAACCCAGGCGGCAGACTTCTACGACACAGGGAAACAAAAGTTAATCCCACGACATAACAAATGTCTCAATTTTGATGTGCGGACGGACGGACAGACGGACAGACGGAGGGACGGATAAACTGACAGACTGACAGACAGATAGACAGATAGATATAGATAGGTAGGTAGGTAGATGGATGGATGGATGGGTATGGGTATGGGTATGGATATGGGTATGGGTATGGATATGGGTATGGGTATTGTTATGGATATGGGTATGGATATGGGTATGGATATGGGTATGGGTATGGATATGGGTATGGGTATTGTTATGGATATGGGTATGGATATGGGTATGGATATGGGTATGGGTATGGATATGGGTATGGGTATGGGTATGGGTATGGGTATGGTTATGGATATGGGTATGGGTATGGGTATGGGTATTGTTATGGATATGGGTATGGATATGGGTATGGATATGGGTATGGGTATGGATATGGGTATGGGTATGGGTATGGGTATGGATATGGGTATGGATATGGGTATGGGTATGGATATGGGTATGGGTATGGTATGGGTATGGGTATGGTTATGGGTATGGGTATGGATATGGGTATGGATATGGGTATGGGTATGGATATGGATATGGATATGGGTATGGGTATGGATATGGGTATGGATATGGGTATGGGTATGGATATGGGTATGGGTATGGGTATGGATATGGGTATGGATATGGGTATGGGTATGGATATGGGTATGGGTATGGATATGGGTATGGGTATAGGTATGGATATGGTATGGGTATGGGTATGGATATGGGTATGGGTATGGATATGGGTATGGGTATTGTTATGGATATGGGTATGGGTATGGATATGGGTATGGATATGGGTATGGATATGGATATGGTTATGGATATGGATATGGGTATGGGTATGGATATGGGTATGGGTATGGTTATGGGTATGGGTATGGATATGGGTATGGGTATGGTTATGGGTATGGGTATGGGTATGGTTATGGGTATGGATATGGGTATGGATATGGGTATGGGTATGGATATGGTTATGGGTATGGGTATGGGTATGGATATGGTTATGGGTATGGATATGGTTATGGGTATGGATATGGGTATGGGTATGGATATGGTTATGGGTATGGGTATGGGTATGGATATGGTTATGGGTATAGGTATGGATATGGGTATGGGTATGGGTATGGATATGGGTATGGGTATGGGTATGGGTATGGATATGGGTATGGGTATGGTTATGGGTATGGGTATGGATATGGGTATGGGTATGGGTATGGATATGGTTATGGGTATGGATATGGATATGGGTATGGATATGGGTATGGGTATGGATATGGTTATGGGTATGGGTATGGGTATGGATATGGTTATGGGTATGGGTATGGATATGGGTATGGGTATGGATATGGGTATGGGTATGGATATGGGTATGGGTATGGGTATGGATATGGGTATGGATATGGGTATGGGTATGGATATGGGTATGGGTATGGGTATGGATATGGGTATGGGTATGGATATGGATATGGATATGGATATGGGTATGGGTATGGATATGGATATGGATATGGGTATGGGTATGGATATGGGTATGGGTATGGGTTATGGATATGGGTACGGGTATAGGTATGGATATGAGTATGGGTATGGGTATGGATATGGGTATGGGTATGGATATGGGTATGGGTATTGTTATGGATATGGGTATGGGTATGGGTATGGATATGGGTATGGGTATGGATATGGGTATGGGTATGGATATGGGTATGGGTATGGATATTAATATGGGTATGGGTATGGGTATGGAGATAGATAGATAGATAGATAGATAGATAGATAGATAGATAGATAGATAGATAGATAGATAGATAGATAGATAGATAGATAGATAGATAGATAGATAGATAGATAGATAGATAGATAGATAGAATTATTGTCTCAGTACATACCATTGTGATTTTATCTGCTTTGATGAACTACACTAGAGTCTATAAAGCTTTGACTTAGCAACCGTAAATGATGTTTTCTTGGTTTATAACTTGTCAAAGCCTGTTAATTTCTAAACGGGTAGCCCACTGATTAAGTCATTTCTTTATTCTTTTTATACATGGATTTCTTGCGACAATGTCAAAACCCTGTGTCATATATCCAGAAAAACGTTAAATTTAATGTGAATAATTCCCGGATTAATAGATTCGTAAATAATGATTATGAACAAAATTCGTTCAGTAGTTTGCGAGAAATCATTGGACGTGGACAGCATGAAAGCTAAGGATTGCAGTGAAAATCAGCAAATTTCCTTTTGCCGGCACCAAAGAACTTTTTCTTCATAATTAGAAACCAAACAGGAATGCTTAAGAGACAGAATTGGAAAGAAAAAAATGGAACTATATAACGAGTTGTCGAGAGAAGTTTGGAAAGATCACAGAAATATAATGAGGGCAATTTCATTTAAGATTAAGTTCTGAACAACGCTCCTATGAAAATCTCCTTGATGGATACGTTGGAATAAAAGCGCTCGGCAAGATAAATATTTACGAAGAGGTGGCTTTGGGAACATTTTCTGTGCTGCGTGAGTTGTCGCATTCCTGTCAGAAATAGTTGCGGTTTTGTTTGCTGTTCATTCTGGAGTCCCGCCCCTTGTTTAACTTCAACTTTCGTGTCTCCTGTCTCATTCCAGCTGAGCTCAATCTGTAGTCAAAGAGCAATAACGTTTAATGCCTGTCACTTTTCCCCAACCGAAATATACAGAGTGTCGTGTTTAAATTTTAATAACATTACAGAAATTGATTCTGACGGTGAATACGCAATGCTTAAGACTAAAAATAATGTACAGATTTACTTGAAACAACGAGGTCGGAAGGCATTAAGCATGGGCATTTGTTCCCAGTCGATGTGGTGATGGGCGAAAGTCTAATCTTATTGACCTCAGACGCGGGAGTCCCACTATGTGCTGTTTTAGGTCGGAAGTAATAGCCGATATATTGATTTTAACGAAACCTGTATAACAGAAGCAACAGTAGTAGTAGTAGTAGTAGTAGTAGTAGTAGTAATAGTAGTGGTAAAACTAGTAGTAGAAGCAGTAGGAGTAATAGTAGTAGTAGTAGTAGTAGAAGTAGTAATAGTAGTAGTAATAATAATAGTTGTAATAATAGTAATAGTAGTAATACTAGTAGTAGAAGTAGTAGTAATAGTAGTAGTAATAATAGTAGTAGTAAGTAATAATAGTTGTAATAATAGTAGTAGTAATAGTAGTAGTAGTAATACTACTGTAGTAGTAGTAATACTAGTAGTAGAAGTAGTAGTAATAGTAATAGTACTAGTAGTAATAATAGTAGTAGTAATACTAGTAGTAGTAGTAGAAGCAGTAGTAGTAGTAATAGTAGTAGTAATACTAGTAGTAGTAGTAATATTAGTAGTAGTATATTAGTAGTAGTAATACTAGTAGTAGTAATATAGTAATAGTATAGTGTAGTAGTAATATAGTAGTAGTAGTAGTAGTATTAGTAGTAGTAGTAGTAGTTTAGTAGTTTATTGAAAATAAATCTTAAATTCACATTTCAGAATTATCTAGCTCACTCAGTAGTAGTAGTAGTAATAGTAGTAGTAGTAGTAATATTAGTAGTAGTAATATTAGTAGTAGAAAATAAATCTTAATTCATATTTCAGTAGTAGAAGTTCTATATCGTTTTTTTCTTTGGCTCACTCAGTAGTAGTAGTAGTAGTAGTAGTAGTAGTAGTAGTAGTAGTAGTAGTAGTATAGTAGTTCTAGCAGTAGTTTGAATTAATTGAAAATAAATCTTAAACAATAGACATTATCTAGTAATACTAGTAGTAGTAGTAGTAGTAGTAGTAGTAGTGGTAGTTCTAGCAGTAGTTTGATTAATTGAAAATAAATCTTAAATTCACATTTCAGACATTATCTAAAGAAGTTCTATATCGTTTTTTTCTTTGGCTCACTCAGTAGTAGTAGTAGTAGTAGTAGTAGTAGTAGTAGTAGTAGTAGTAGTAGTAGTAGTAGTAGTAGTAGTAGTAGTAGTAGTAGTAGTTCTAGCAGTAGCTTGGATTAATTGAAAATAAATCTTAAATTCACATTTCAGACATTATCTAAAGAAGTTCTATATCGTTTTTTTCTTTGGCTCACTCAGTAGTAGTAGTAGTAGTAGTAGTAGTAGTAGTAGTAGTAGTAGTAGTAGTAGTAGTGGTAGTTCTAGCAGTAGTTTGGATTAATTGAAAATAAATCTTAAATTCACATTTCAGACATTATCTAAAGAAGTTCTATATCGTTTTTTCTTTGGCTCACTCAGTAGTAGTAGTAGTAGTAGTAGTAGTAGTAGTAGTAGTAGTAGTTCTAGCAGTAGTTTGAATTAATTGAAAATAAATCTTAAATTCACATTTTAGACATTATCTAAAGAAGTTCTATATCGTTTTTTTCTTTGGCTCACTCAGTAGTAGTAGTAGTAGTAGTAGTAGTAGTAGTAGTAGTAGTAGTAGTAGTAGTAGTAGTAGTAGTTCTAGCAGTAGTTTGAATTAATTGAAAATAAATCTTAAATTCACATTTCAGACATTATCTAAAGAAGTTCTATATCGTTTTTTTCTTTGGCTCACTCAGTAGTAGTAGTAGTAGTAGTAGTAGTAGTAGTAGTAGTAGTAGTAGTAGTAGTAGTAGTAGTAGTTCTGGCAGTAGTTTGGATTAATTGAAAATAAACTTAAATTCTCATTTCAGACATTATCTAAAGAAGTTCTATATCGTTTTTCTTTGGCTCACTCAGTAGTAGTAGTAGTAGTAGTAGTAGTAGTAGTAGTAGTAGTAGTAGTAGTAGTAGTAGTAGTAGTAGTTCTAGCAGTAGTTTGAATTAATTGAAAATAAATCTTAAATTCACATTTCAGACATTATCTAAAGAAGTTCTATATCGTTTTTTTCTTTGGCTCACTCAGTAGTAGTAGTAGTAGTAGTAGTAGTAGTAGTAGTAGTAGTAGTAGTAGTAGTAGTAGTAGTTCTAGCAGTAGTTTGAATTAATTGAAAATAAATCTTAAATTCACATTTCAGACATTATCTAAAGAAGTTCTATATCGTTTTTTTCTTTGGCTCACTCAGTAGTAGTAGTAGTAGTAATAGTAGTAGTAGTAGTAGTAGTAGTAGTAGTAGTAGTAGTAGTAGTAGTAGTTCTAGCAGTAGTTTGAATTAATTGAAAATAAATCTTAAATTCACATTTCAGACATTATCTAAAGAAGTTCTATATCGTTTTTTTCTTTGGCTCACTGAACTTTTCCTAAAGGATACCGATTTTAAAAACGTATCGTATCTACGTATCAAAATATGTCAGGGAATTCGTAGAATCTCTATAATTGCTTGCGCGTGTATTTAGCAAGCGAAGTACTTGACTGACTGCTCACGCGATTCTTGTTTGGTAAAGTTAGGCAAACCAAAACATGGATTACTTTAAGGTTTCGTTTGATAATAGTACATTATGCAACGAGCCTATAATGGTAGTAATTAAGACGCGAGTATGTTTATGAAACGAGCGCAAGCGAGTTTCATAATTTTCATATGAGCGTCTTAATTACCATTATAGTCAAGTTTCATACGATTTTTTATGCTCGACCATATTTCTAACTTGAAATTATTCATAAGTATTCATGTTATTCTTATCTGACTGAGGAGCGGAACTGACCTTGTGCAATACCTCGTAAATTGTAAGATGTGCGCAGACGCGAAAGTATTGATTTTTTACGAGAAACAGATGTCGAAATTGACCTTGACATTAAAAACTAGATGACAAATTGAATTTATTTGAATATTATTTACAATTAACGCTAATTATTACAGTAACAGAACTGACTTTATTTCAAACATAGGTGATTTATTGATTTATTGTTGTCTTTCGATTTCATATCCGAGAATACTCGATACTTGCGCTTTCATTTTGCTATAATGGTATTTTCTGATTGGTGGAACACCTGAACTTTAATGAATAGGTGTACTTTAATCAGGTCCATTAAAGGACTGCTACCAGGTGTATAATTACTACATTTCGGCATGGTCGAGCATAAAGCATATTTTTAGGTTTATCTTGCATATTACGTTCATTTTTATAGTTTTAGTGCATATTTT
Organism: Periplaneta americana; assembly: GCA_025594305.2. NCBI lineage: Eukaryota > Metazoa > Arthropoda > Insecta > Blattodea > Blattidae > Periplaneta > Periplaneta americana. The sequence continues at coordinate 11,943,098 of JAJSOF020000011.1, read as the reverse complement.
ATATTAAGGCTATGGATCTTTGAAATTTCTAACTTCTATATTTTTACACCAATTAATCCGAAACTTTTACCACATATGTCTTACATTGTGGACATGCAATGCACAAATTTTCACTTTGATATTCCAACTAGTTTACTTATTATTATTTTTTTAATACTGACTTTATAATTGTCCTAATTTTCAAAATTTACATAATTTTGCTCGCTTCGTGCAATGATTTGAATTTACGTTTTTTTAAAATCAAATTTACACGAAAACCGTTCACGCTACTGAAATACGCCAGAGGGATAAATTATTCTTTATTAGATTTCCTATCGATATCGACAAAAATCATAAACCTATTCGCAATAGTTACCTAATAAGAGATCGTTAAACTTTGAGAAAAAAAATTCTGAAAAAAATTATGAACTTTCCACCAATATGATATAGTTTTTTGTTACATATAACATGAGCTATTCGCTCCGGAAATCTGCAAGGCTATTTCACTTCCATTCTGCATATTATCGATATCCTTCCTTCCTATACAGGTCTACCACACACAAATAATACATTTAAGGAAAGATTGAGAAGATTAGACTGAAAATGTAATTGTAGGTGCAGTGTAATTATCTAAGTTGTGTCATGTAATTAATTAAGGTGATATGTAATTAATTAAGTTGATATGTAATTAATTGATATGTAATTATTAAGATGATATGTAATTAAGTTGATATGTAATTAATTAAGATGATATGTAATTAATTAAGGCGATATGTAATTAATTAAGATGCTATGTAATTAAGTTGATATGTAATTAATTAAGAGGATATGTAATTTAATTGATATTTAAATAAATTAAGATGATATATAATTAATTAGATGATATGTAATTAAGTTGATATGTAATTAATTAGCGATTTATGTAATTAATTACTTTTTATTTTTATTTTTATTTTTATATATAAATAAATTAAGGTGATATGTGATTAATTAAGATGATATGTAATTAAGTTGATATGTAATTAATTAAGAGGATATGTAATTTAGTTGATATTTAAATAAATTAAGGTGATATGTAATTAAGATGATATGTAATTAAGTTGATATGTAATTAATTGATATGTAATTAATTAAGAGGATATGCAATTTAGTTGATATGTAAATAAATTAAGGTGATATGTAATTAATTAAGATGATATGTAATTAAGTTGATATGTAATTATCTTTGATATGTAATTAATTAAGGCAATACGTAATAACTTAAATTCTAATAGTTGGGTGAAATAGAAGTAGGCCTACTATATAAGTTAGGTTTACTTTTGCTTATTGTAGGCGTAATATAGAATAATTTTTATTTATAGTCCTAAATTTATTGCATCTATTTATTTATAGTATTTATGTTTATTTTATTTCATTTTTATTTTATTTTATATTTTTTTTTGCTGTAATTATTGTAATGGTACTATTTATATTATATATCACTGCCATTAAGGCTGGGTGTGGACCCAATTTGTAGTGTTAATACATACATACATACATACATACATACATACATACATACATACATACATACGTCCACATCTGTGGAGTAACGGTCAGCGCGTCTGGCCGCGAAACCAGGTGGCCCGGGTTCGAATCCCTGTCGGGTCAAGTTACCTGGTTGAGGTTTTTCCGGGTTTTCCCTCAACCCAATACGAGCAAATGCTGGGTAACTTCCGGTGCTGGACCCCGGACTCATTTCACCGGCATTATCACCTTAATTTCATTCAGACGCTAAATAACCTAGATGTTGATACAGCGTCGTAAAATAACCCAATAAAATAAATAAAAATACATACATACACACATGTTTCTCCTATATAACAGCGCGAAATATGAACTCAATGAAAACTAAAATTAGTTAGAATGAAGAACAAAGTCTGTCAGAATGAGAGCTGAGTGTCAGTTTAAAGGGCTGCTGCTCCACGGACGCGCTGGTCCCTTTAAATTCGTCCTGAATGGCTTTAAATTGTCATAGGGCCAAAATAAGCACAGATTTAGAAAACTGAAACATTATTTTGTCTTGAGATTAAAGACTGCTCAGACCATTGGCAGGTTACAGTCTACTCCATCATAAAAGAAGTATAGAAATACGTAGAGAACTAAATATGACAAGTGTAACAACAACACACGAATATATAAATAGATGGCATGACCATCTTACCAGAACGGAACGAAACCGTATTCCAGAAATGAAGAGTCCACTGCAAGAATGATGGATGTCATTTGGAAGAGGCATTTTCAGGAGAAGCAGATGAAAGTTTTAAATTTTAATTTTAACTGTGATTTTAGATCATTACTGGACAATGAACAAGTCTTATGGCCATAAACTCTGTGTTGTACATTTATATGTCTTATGATGATGATGATGATCTTGATGATTAAAACAAAAAGTGACATCCATCATTTTCAATGGACTGTTTCAAATAATTTTCAATATCAACCAAAGGCAGAAGAGACATCGTCGGCCTAAGAAGAGATGCAGTTCGACCAATACCTTTAATTTTAACATTTAGAACATGTATGGAGACGAAACAGGCCTTATGGCCTAAACCGTGTTGTTTATGATGATGATGATGATGATTAAAACAAAATTTTCATTTTTCAATGGTTGTTTCGTTATTTTCACCTTAATAGCAAAAGGCTTTAGCATGCTAAACTCATCGGAATGTAGGCACGAAATAAAAGGCAAAGGGCTGTTACAAGAAGAGAGAGAAGGACTCTGTAAGAGCAGTAGAACAGTCCACTGGGCAGGTTGACAGCAATATAGTACACGGCACATTGCTGGTGTAACCGACACTCCGCCAGATGGCTGTAATAAAATCGGTGCTACGTCAGCGAAAGCTACTTCCGCATTACACACACTGTGACTAATAAAACTGCTATTTTAAGTACGTAACGTATCACAGAACAAGTTGACATTTTTGAGTATACTTGGGATATGATGCATCAAATATAAAATCAATGAAGAAGTGTACGGCAATACCCCGGTATCTTTGCTAACAAGCAAACATTCTCATGGGGGCAGATAAAAAAGTTATATTTTTTCTTCCATCATGTTAATAATGTCAGAACAAGTGCTTATACAAATTCTGTTCACTCGACCGCCGTTTGCAGGAAGAAACAAAAACAATTTAATGGAAAGATGTATTGGAACTGATACAGCAATTGTTAAGTTATTTTTCAACATATTCCCCACCGAAATTGAGACCTCAGTCATATCGTGGGATCAACAGTGAGATGTAGACGGCTGTCACACACTGGTTGCGATCCCAGGTGGCAGACTTCTACGACACAGGGATACAAAAGTTGATCCCACGGTACCTTCCCAAACTTTGTAGAGTTATAGAGGGCGTCGAACTAAACAAGATGTGCAAATACTGTGTAAGTTGGGAGCGAGGTGAATGAAAGATAGGTTAAATTAGAAAGATTAGATAGGTTAGATTAGAAAGATTATATAGGTTAGATTAGAAAGATTAGATAGGTTAGATTAGAAAGATTATATTGGTTAGATTAGAAAGGTTAGATAGGTTAGATTAGAAAGATTATATTAGATAGGTTAGATTAGAAAGATAGGTTAGATTAGAAAGATTATATTGGTTAGATTAAAAAGGTTATATAGGTTAGATTAGAAAGATTATATTGGTTAGATTAGAAAGGTTACATAGGTTAGATTAGAAAGATTATATAGGTTAGATTAGAAAGATTAGATAGGTTAGATTAGAACGATTATATTGTTTAGATTAGAAAGATTATATAGGTTAGATTAGAAAGATTATATATGTTAAATTACAAAGATTAGATAGGTTAGATTAGAAAGATTAGATAGGTTAGATTAGAAAGATTAGATAAGTTACATTAGGAAGATTAGATATGTTAGATTAGAAAGATTAGATAGGTTAGACTAGAAAGATTGGATAGGTTACATTAGATTAGATTAAATACGCCTATAATAAGATAGGAAGATTAGATTAGATATGTAAGATAGGATAGATTAGATAAGATTAGGATAATCAGATAGGATTAGGATTACTTAGGATCGATTAGATTAGATTAAATGGAGGCAGAGGCAGGCAGGCTGATAGATTAGATAGATTAGGTAAGACTAGATATAATAGATTACATAGATAAGATTAGAAGGATAGGATAGATTAGATTAAGTAGATGGAATAGATTGCAATAAATTTATAGAATAGATTAGATTAGATACTACAGATTACACTGATTAGATAAATGAGATAGATTAGATAGGACAGATTAGATACGGACAGAATAAATCAGATAAGATTAGGGTAGATTACGATCGACTACATTAAATTAGATTAGGATCGATTAGGTTAAATTGGATTAGACAGACAGATGCAGAGAGACAGGTTAGATAGATAAGATTACGTAGGGTAGATTAGAAGGATTTTTTAAAATTTTATTGGGTTATTTTACGACGCTTTATCAACATCTTAGGTTATTTAGCGTCTGAATGAGATGAAGGTGATAATGCCGGTGAAATGAGTCCGGGGTCCAGCACCGAAAGTTACCCAGCATTTGCTCATATTGGATTGAGGGAAAACCCCGGAAAAGACCTCAACCAGGTAACTTGCCCCGACCGGGAATCGAACCCGGGCCATCTGGTTTCGCGGCCAGACGCGCTGACCGTTACTCCACAGGTGTGGACGATATAATAGATTACATAGATTAGAAGGATAGAATAGGATAAATTAGATTAAACAGATGGAATAGATTGCATTAAATTTATAGGATACACTAGATTAGATACAACAGTTTACACTGATTAGATAAATGAGATATATTAGATAGGATAATTAGATACGGACAGGATAAATCAGAAATGATTAGGGTAGATTACATTAGATTACGCTCAACTACATTAAATTAGACTAGGATCGATTAGATTAGAAAGACAGAGGCAGAGAGACAGATTACATACATTAGATTACGTAGGATAGATTAGAAGGATAGTATAGATTAGATAGATGGGACAGATTAGGAAAGAATAGAATATATCTTGGGATTTCTGCGAAATCCCTATAACTCCATTTTTCTAAGTTTTGAGGAAAACGGAATTGAAGTTTTAGGCCCAATTGTATAAAACTCCCTGACTAAAGATCAACTTTGATCGAAGATCGAAAAGTGAACCGAGTTCAGACACTTCTTCTATTGTATAAAACTTTTCTGCGATCAAATTACCTTGGTTCAAATGCAATCTAAGTTCACGTGAAAAGGATTTGGCAACATCGCATAAACAGGTGAAATACGTGATGCGCGGACAGGTTTGTTCAGTGTTGCCAATCTAGCGACTTTAACTCCTTTTCAACAACAATTTCTTTTAACTTTTATATTGCTTAAATAGGGATTTAGCGACCTTTTTAGCACCCCATAGTGACAAAATTTAATCTTTCTTTGTTGATAATGAGAAATCTAGCGACTTTACAACTACTTTTTGGCGACTTTCCGTACACTCTGTTGGAGACACTGGTTTTTTGTGCAATGTAAATAATGGCGGACAATAAGAAGAGTTGTTATCATGTTATGGTGTTTGATACTGCTAAACATAATAAAGCTTTATAAAACGATAATTTTCGTTTAGTAATACAGTTAATTGAAAATTTATGAATGTACCTATCATATCCATTAATAATTAATGGTTGTTATAAACATAATATAATTATAGGTTATGTTATTTGATACTGCTGAACACGATAGAGCCTTATAAAATATAAGATTGTTTGTGTATTAAGGCAAGAAATTGAAAGAAATATATTTAAATGTACCTATCATATCTATTAATATTAATAATAATGGATATTTTATTTGCACAATCTGTCACTCGTATATTTCAAACAGAAAAGAAATAACTGAACTTGGATCATCTAACTTAATCGGAGAAATTTCTTCAGTCAAAGTTGACTTTAGTTTGAGACAAATTAATCTCAGATTAGACTTTATACAACACAAAATTCCAAGTTCAGCTGAAACAAGGATCAATTTAACCTCTGATCTAAGATTAAATGGTTTATACAATCGGGCCTTAGAGTTGTAGTTCTTGACTTAAGTTCAAAAGAACGCCGGAATATACCTGAGAAAAACTTTACCTCACAGGAGTAAGTGGGTTTTCCCAGACGATGGAGCATAACATTTTACATATTCAGATAACAATGACTCCATTTTCAGCAAAATTGGAGTTACAGGGTTTTCGCAGAAACCCCACGATATGATAGATTATATTAAATAGATTGTTAGATTAGGTTAGACAGACAGACATGCAGAACCCTTCGCTATAGCAATATCAGCAACTTTTCCCGTTTGCAACCCTGGAGTCTTGGTTTTGATTTTCGATAGGGATATGACTATCTTGTACAGATACGGAAATAAAACCTGGAGGTCACTTACTGTATGTTTCGTTTACAACACACTGCGCATGTGCAGTAAACAAAAGCCCTTTATTTATGCTACTTGTGGACAGTCGTGTGAAATTGTCGCCAACATTACAGGTGGACTCCCATCAAGATTGGGTTCAAATTTTAATTACACTGCATGTGCACCCCTTGCCCATGTGTCCAGGAAGCCTCTATTAATCCATTCTTCTAGTGTTGCTTCAAAAGTCTCTTAAGAATGAAGATTAAAAGAATGATACGCTCGAAATGTTTAAAAAAGTGGTGGTAGATGTTTTATTGCCTTTCAGATGACAGAATGCAGCAGAGAACAAGTGAAAAAATACATAGGGCCTATTCGATCAATATATTTCGTGAATAATTTCAAGGAAAAATTGTTCCGGGGCTGGGTATCGATCTCGGGACCCTTCGCTTAGCGCGCGAACGCTCTACCGACTGAGCTACCCCAGGAACTATACACCGTCACAATTTTTCCTTGAAATTATTCAGACCTGCTTTACAGGGAGCTACTACCTGAAAGCCAGATTTGTATAATACAGTTCGTGTCAGGAAACAGTCTACATATAAACAAGCGAACAACAGCTGTCTGAAAGACATTTAAAATTAACCAGGCAATGCAAATGAAGTGAGTCACGTGGATTGTCTCTGGAACGGAATTGTTTGTGAGATGCTCACGGCCTACTAGACGCTGCGGACGACCGGTTCACTTCTGCAGCTCTGTTGCCCTTGGAAACCAGTTGTGTTCGCGGCTGTATCACTCGCTTCGCTTCTCAACTCCTGCTTGTTTGAAAACGTTTCAGAATTACAACATTAGAGCGAACCACTATGGTCTGTATTAATAATGCCATACTATTGCCGTCTTTTTAATATCACATCTGTACCGGTCATATTTTTAATTTGGCTTGGGCGAAAAGTTGCAAGGGACAATAATAGTAGGCTTTATTGTGAAACACATAAAAATTGTCTAAGGAACTGATGAAATTTTGTAGCAAATTCTTTGTATAGGCTACCCAAATTAAAACATAATTGAGTTATTCATTTGTCTATCCACTGGAAACCATGGTAACCAGTGTTTCATTTACTGATATTATTACATTGGAATTTATCATATTAGTAGTTCAGATAGGATAATCGGTTTATTTATAGTAGAAAAGTTTGGTAACTTTAACACTGTAAAGCGTTAAAACAATAGAATTGGATACTCAACGTCATAATTTAAGCCGCTTTACTTTTCTCGAGAAGATACGGGGACCCACAGGTTAAGAACCCCTGGTCTACACCTTTTTCACATGTATTTCAGAACTGGTCAATTTAATTTCAGAAAGCGTCATTTGTATTTCGATGTAGATGGGAAGATAATATTAAATTGGATTTGAGGGAGGTGGGATATGATGATAGAGAATGGATTAATCTTGCTCAGGATAGGGACCAATGACGGGCTTATGTGAGGGCGGCAATGAACCTCCGGGTTCCTTAAAAGCCTGTAAGTAAGTAAGTAAGTAAGTAAGTAAGTATTAATTAATTGTATTTCACAAAGCATCATTTATATTTTAGATTCGACAATTGTATTTCAGAAAGCATCATTTGTATTTTAAATTCGACAATTGTATTTCAAAACCCGTCAATTAAAATCCAGATTCGTCAATTGTATTTCAGAAAGCGTCAATTGTATTTCAGATTCGTCAATTGTATTTAAGAACCCGCCAATTTTATTTCAGATTCGTCAATTGTATTTAAGAACCCGTCAATTGCATTTCAGATTCGTCAATTGTATTTCAGAACCCGTCAATTGTATTTCAGAAACCATCAATTGTATTTCAGAACCCGTCAATTGCATTTCAGATTCGTCAATTGTATTTCAGAACCCGTCAATTGCATTTCAGATTCGTCAATTGTATTTCAGAACCCGTCAATTGTATTTCAGAAACCATCAATTGTATTTCAGAACCCGTCAATTGCATTTCAGATTCGTCAATTGTATTTCAGAACCCGTCAATTGCATTTCAGATTCGTCAGTTGTATTTCAGAACCCGTCAATTGTATTTCAGATTCGTCAGTTGTATTTCAGAACCTGTCAATTGCATTTCAGATTCGTCAATTGTATTTCAGAACCCGTCAATTGCATTTCAGATTCGTCAATTGTATTTCAGAACCCGTCAATTGTATTTCAGAAACCATCAATTGTATTTCAGAACCCGTCAATTGCATTTCAGATTCGTCAATTGTATTTCAGAACCCGTCAATTGCATTTCAGATTCGTCAGTTGTATTTCAGAACCCGTCAATTGTATTTCAGATTCGTCAGTTGTATTTCAGAACCTGTCAATTGCATTTCAGATTCGTCAATTGTATTTCAGAACCCGTCAATTGCATTTCAGATTCGTCAGTTGTATTTCAGAACCCGTCAATTGTATTTCAGATTCGTCAGTTGTATTTCAGAACCTGTCAATTGCATTTCAGATTCGTCAATTGTATTTCAGAACCCGTCAATTGCATTTCAGATTCGTCAATTGTATTTCAGAACCCGTCAATTGTATTTCAGAAACCATCAATTGTATTTCAGAACCCGTCAATTGCATTTCAGATTCGTCAATTGTATTTCAGAACCCGTCAATTGCATTTCAGATTCGTCAGTTGTATTTCAGAACCCGTCAATTGTATTTCAGATTCGTCAGTTGTATTTCAGAACCTGTCAATTGCATTTCAGATTCGTCAATTGTATTTCAGAACCCGTCAATTGCATTTCAGATTCGTCAATTGTATTTCAGAACCCGTCAATTGTATTTCAGAAACCATCAATTGTATTTCAGAACCCGTCAATTGCATTTCAGATTCGTCAATTGTATTTCAGAACCCGCCAATTGTATTTCAGATTCGTCAATTGTATTTCAGAACCCGTCAATTGTATTTCAGATTCGTCAATTGTATTTCAGAACACGTCAATTGTATTTCAGAAACCATCAATTGTATTTCAGAACCCGTGAATTGCATTTCAGATTCGTCAATTGTATTTCAGAACCCGTCAATTGTATTTCAGATTCGTCAATTGTATTTCAGAACCCGTCAGTTGTATTTCAGATTCGTCAATTGTATTTCAGAACCCGTCAATTGTATTTCAGATTCGTCAATTGTATTTCAGAACCCGTCAATTGTATTTCAGATTCGTCAATTGTATTTAAGAGCCCGTCAATTGTATTTCAGATTCGTCAATTGTATTTAAGAACCCATCAATTGTATTTCAGATTCGTCAATTGTATTTAAGAACCCGTCAATTGTATTTCAGATTCGTCAATTGTATTTAAGAACCCGTCAATTGCATTTCAGATTCGTCAATTGTATTTAAGAACCCGTCAATTGTATATCAGATTCGTCAATTGTATTTAAGAACCCGTCAATTTCATTTCAGATTCGTCAATTGTATTTCAGAACCCGTCAATTGTATTTCAGATTCGTCAATTGTATTTCAGAACCCGTCAATTGTATTTCAGATTCGTCAATTGTATTTAAGAATCCGTCAATTGTATTTCAGATTCATGAATTGTATTTAAGAACCCGTCAATTGTATTTCAGATTCGTCAATTGTATTTAAGAACCCGTCAATTGTATTTCAGATTCGTCAATTGTTTTTAAGAACCCGACAATTTATTTAAGAACCCGTCAATTGTATTTCATATTCGTCAATTGTATTTAAGAACCTGTCAATTGCATTTCAGATTCGTCAATTGTATTTAAGGACCCGTCAATTGTATTTCAGATTCGTCAATTGTATTTAAGAACCCGTCAATTGCATTTCAGATTCGTCAATTGTATTTCAGAACCCGTCAATTGCATTTCAGATTCGTCAATTGTATTTCAGAACCCGTCAATTGCATTTCAGATTCGTCAATTATATTTCAGAACCCGTCAATTGCATTTCAGATTCGTCAATTGTATTTCAGAACCCGTCAATTGTATTTCAGAAAGCATCAATTGTATTTAAGAACCCGTCAAATGCATTTCAGATTCGTCAATTTCATTTCAGAATGCGTCAATTTTATTTCAGATTCGTCAATATTGTATTTCAGAACCCGTCAATTGCATTTCAGATTCGCCAATTGCATTTCAGAAAGCGTCAATTTTATTTCAGATTCGTCAATATTGTATTTCAGAACCCGTCATTTGTATTTCAGATTCGTCAATTGTTTTTCAGAATAGCATGAGCCAACAATTTCCTATATTCATAATTCTAACATTCATAGGATTATGAATAATTCTTTTCAACTACTGTAAGTACCTTATTTTAAAAATTACAATACACATACAGCAGTTTGTAATTCACTGTTTTTCATCGGTATATTTATTTATTTATTGATATTGACAAAATAAATTATAAAATACCGGAAAGTCAAAGACAAAATGAAGCCTAATAAACTCGTGATTGCAAACTCATGATAAAAAATTACGTAGTTTCCATGACAACAAAAATATATGATTCATATATTATCTGAAATACAAATGATGCTTTCTGAAATACAATTGGAAAAGGTGTAGGCCACCCCAGGAGCCCGCCACACAATGTGAATCAATGGTCTTAGGCTTATAGATAAGAAGAACAGACCTCGCTTCGTTTGTAATGTAAATATGACAGATGTGAACCAGTTAAGCAAACACGCTGAAAGCACGTGACCATATAGGCCTGTAATATGCGAACGAATCCGTCGTCCTGGCAGTAATGAGTCCATGTTTCTGGCTGTGTTACAGGGGAACCAGCCAACTTGCCCTTCCGGTCCATTTCTTTCGTAGATGCATTCAATTGAGTGTCCTCTATTGAACCTCAATTGTTTATTCAAGTGGGGTTATTTAGATAATTGTCAATATAACAGCCATTACCCCTCATGCCAGCTGGTTAATAGTTTATACTCCTAGGAACAATTGTGGTCCCTATCACCATGGCATGGCGCGTGCTTGTCTTTTTCGGCAAACTGTAAATTCACGAAGTTGTTTTATAATAATATAAGTAATATTATATTTTCAAACTTACTTACAAATAGCTTTTAAGCAACCCAGAGGTTCATTGCCGACCTCACATAAGCCCGCCATCGGTCACTATCCTGAGGAAGATTAATCCAGTCCCCACCATCATATCCCACCTCCCTCAAATCAATTTTAATGTTATTCTCCCATCTACATCTCGGCCTCCGCAAAGGTCTTTTTCACTCTGGCCTCCCAACTAACACTCTATATGCATTTCTGGATTCGCTCATACGTGCTACATGCACTGCCCATCTCAAACGTCTGGATTTAATGTTCCTAATTATATGAGGTAAAGAATACAATGCGTGCAGTTCTGTGTTGTGTAACTTTCTTCATTTTCCTGTAACTTCATCCCTCTTAGCCCCAAATATTTTCCTAATCACCTTATTCTCAAACACCCTTAACCTATGTTCCTCTCTCAAAGTGAAAGTCCAAGTTTCACAACCATAAAGAACCGGCAATATAACTGTTTTATAAATTCTAACTTTCAGATTTTTTGACAGCAGACTGGATGACAAAAGCTTCTCAACCGAATAATAACAGGCATTTCCCATATTTATTCTGCGTTTAATTTCCTCCCGAGTATCATTTATATTTGTTACTATTGCTCCCAGGTATTTGAATTTTTTCACCTCTTCAAAGGATAAATTTCCAATATTTATATTTCCATTTCGTACAATATTCTCGTCACGAGACATAATCATATACTTTGTCTTTTCGGGATTTACTTCCAAACCTATTTCTTTACTTGCTTCAAGTAAAATTCCTGTATTTTCCCTAATCGTTTGTGGACAATTATGATTCTAGCCTCATTATAACAAATAACAATGAATATTTTTATTTTATCAAAAGAAATACTCTTTTATGTTCAGCAAAAAAAATATATATATTACAAGACAGTATTGGAGCAAATCTGCAATATGATACAGTAATATAAACATTCCACCTGTACTATTTCGTACATTAAGCACGCACACAACTACACTCAAGTGGAATACATACTGGAACTCTAGTGTTAAAGGCTCTGTGACCAAGAAATTATTCTTTCCCAATGTACAAGACAGACTATGTTGCAGTCAGTTCTCAACCGACTTCTTTTACACTCAATTTATGACCGGCCATGGAAAATTCGGTTCCTATTTTGAAAGATTTAGGATCAAAAGTGCAGAAGAATCTCTGTGCATATGCAAAGAGAATCAGACTGTTGCACATTTGATTTTTCACTGTCCAGTGTTCGAAAGGAAAAGACACTTTTTAAGATATCATATCTCGGACTGCAATTTAAATTACTCCACACCCCTTTACCATTTTCTTAGAAAAAAATGTTGTTACAAACAATTCACAGAGTTTATACACCACATCCACGCAAGACTGTAGCTGTTAATTGTATATAAATTAATGATGTTATAAAATCCTAATGCACTATGTAAAACAAGGTGTCTATCTTTGGGACATAATAATAGTAATAACCACAATAACTATGTTTGTATTATAGATTTTACTATTGTTGAGTATTTGATGACAGGTATATAGTTTGTAACCATTGTTTTTATTTTTTTACTATCGCAAACCAACTATATAATAGGTGTTTTATTTGTAACTAAGCCAATTCTGTGCATTATCTCATTAATATTGCTTAAAATTATGTATAAGATCACAAATTAATGTAATAATCTTGCAATTTCTCTACACCTTCGATTACAATTTCTAATCTTATTTCATTTTGTTTTAACTGAAAGTAATTATTGCATAACGTATTTAGTATTGTTTACAGTCTCTTAATTAGTGTATTTATACGGTATTGTAACTATGATTCAGACCTACTATTACTTACTTACTTACAAATGGCTTTTAAGGAACCCGAAGGTTCATTGCCGCCCTCACATAAGCCCGCCAGCGGTCCCTATCCTGTGCAAGATTAATCCAGTCTCTATCATCATACCCCACCTCCCTCAAATCCATTTTAATATTATCCTCCCATCTACGTCTCGGCCTCCCTAAAGGTCTTTTTCCCTCCGGTCTCCCAACTAACACTCTATATGCATTTCTGGATTCGCCCATTCGTGCTACATGCCCTGCCCATCTCAAACGTCTGGATTTAATGTTCCTAATTATGTCAGGTGAAGAATACAATGCGTGCAGTTCTGTGTTGTGTAACTTTCTCCATTCTCCTGTAACTTCATCCCGCTTAGCCCCAAATATTTTCCTAAGCACCTTATTCTCAAACACCCTGAACCTATGTTCCTCTCTCAGAGTGAGAGTCCAAGTTTCACAACCATACAGAACAACCGGTAATATAACTGTTTTATAAATTCTAACTTTCAGATTTTTGGACAGCAGACTGGATGATAAGAGCTTCTCAACCGAATAATAACACGCATTTCCCATATTTATTCTGTGTTTAATTTCCTCCCGAGTGTCATTTATATTTGTTACTGTTGCTCCAAGATATTTGAATTTTTCCACCTCTTCGAAGGATAAATCTCCAATTTTTATATTTCCATTTCGTACAATATTCTGGTCACGAGACATAATCATATACTTTGTCTTTTCGGGATTTACTTCCAAACCGATCGCTCTACTTGCTTCAAATAAAATTTCCGTGTTTTCCCTAATCGTTTGTGTATTTTCTCCTAATATCAGACCTACTATTAATTCTTTAAAATTGTGTATTATCACTACATAATGTATTTCACATGTAACAAACTACAACCCTAATATAGCAAAGGTAAAATAGGGTTTCAATATCTGGATAACAATAATAATAAATCTTACTATCATCAGGTGAACAACTACTTTGTGAATCTAATAGTGAATCTCGTATGTTGCACATAATATTAAACCTATAACTGTTTTCAAGAAAAATGTTCATTTCTCTTGTAATGGCAGCTACGAAGTTCGTATCGTAGTCCCGATGTTGAATTTGGACTGTAACGCAACCGAATGATAGCAGCGCTAGACGTCAACATTTAACAAAGAATAATCAGGGAATAAAAAACGTGTTACACACTGCTGTTTGCATAATTATTTAATAACAGATGAGTTTACTTTTTTGGACTCATGCATAATATTAACATTACGTAAATAATACAGTATATATTGCATATTAATAATACAATAAATTGGACAAATCATATCAAAGAAATAACCCCCAAACTTAGCTCAGCATGCTTCGCAATTCGGTCGTTACAACAATTTCGAAACAGCAGTAGGGGAAACTGTTGTACCTTTAAACACTGTTCACATTTTATTTTATTTTTTTATTTTGGGAAATTAAATTTTTTAAATGAAAAAATACTTGAAATAATTACTGAAGATTCCTTTACAACTTCCTGTATGTATTTTTCTGTTTTACAAATCTATTAAGGATGGAAAAAATAAAATGAAGGGATATGTAATGTGTTCAAAGGTACAACACGACCATGTACCTTGGAACATACCCTCTTGTAAGTTGGAACACATGGAATATAGGTGGGAATATAGCTGAAAAAAACTGACAATCATATTTAAAATGTATTTGCCATCATAAACCAGAGCAGGCTTCTCTGATTGAGATTTTATTTCCTGAAGGAGCAATAATTGCTTCAACAGCTTTCTTCAAGGCATCCGGATCAATTGGGGACCTCTTTAATTCCAGACTTACTTCGTGACATGACCTTAAAATAAAAGAAAAGCAAAAACCGATAGTATCGTGTAATTTGGAACATGTTCCATGGTACAAGATGTTTTGTGTTCAAAGGTACAAGAGGGTGCACGTTTAAACAAATATGGCTCCGAAAACTAGAGAGTCAAATAAATCGTGGAAATTAAAATATGTTATTACTCACCAGATGATAGGGAACACACCGTACTTGAAAGATATTAACAAATACAATCTGGTTTTGTGTTAGAAAACATACATCAATGAACGAAATGTTTACTTTTGATACTAAAAAAACTTCTTTTGTCTATGGAATTCATACTTTGCAATAAATCAAACTGAAACTACGACCAGACCTACTTAGCGGCTTTCTCTACAATCTACTTCATTTTGAGTCCTCTAGGTAGCAGCAAAAATTAAAAAACAAAAATGTTCAAAGGTACACTATGCTAAAGGTACAACAGTCTCCCCTACCTTAAAGACAATATATTTTATATATATTATTTTAATGTACGAAGTACATATGATATTTCCATGCAGATATTCCGCGTCATCATACGATGAAAGAGTAATGGAACGGAGAAAAATTCTCTCCGGCGCCGGGATTTGAACCCGGGTTTTCAGCTCTACGTGCTGATGCTTTATCCACTAAGCCACACCGGATACAACTCCGACGCCGGTTAGAATCGTCTCAGATTAAGCTCCAACTCTTGGGTTCCCTCTAGTGGCCGCCCTCTCCACTACGTCATAGATGTCTATGAACGCAGGACCGAAGTCCACACATGTGCTGAGGTGCACTCGTTATGAGTGACTAGTTGGCCGGGATCCGACGGAATAAGCGCCGTCTTAAATCACGAAGTGATTTACGCATATCATATATATTATTTTAATGTACAAAGTACATATGATATTTCCATGCAGATATTCCGCGTCATCATACGATGAAAGAGTAATGGAACGGAGAAAAATTCTCTCCGGCGCCGAGATTTGAACCCGGGTTTTCAGCTCTACGTGCTGATGCTTTATCCACTAAGCCACACCGGATACAACTCCGACGCCGGTTAGAATCGTCTCAGATTAAGCTCCAACTCTTGGGTTCCCTCTAGTGGCCGCCCTCTGCACTACGTCATAGATGTCTATGAACGTAGGACTGAAGTCCACACATGTGCTGAGGTGCACTCGTTACGAGCGACTAGTTGGCCGGGATCCGACGGAATAAGCGCCGTCTTAAATCACGAAGTGATTTACGCATATCATATATATTATTTTAATGTACCGAAGTACATATGATATTTCCATGCAGATATTCTGCGTCATCATAAGATGAAAGAGTAATGGAACGGAGAAAAATTATCTCCGGCGCCGGGATTTGAAACCGGGTTTTCAGCTCTAAGTGCTGACGCTTCGTGATTTAAGACGGCGCTTATTCGTCGGATCCCGGCCAAATAGTCACTCATCACGAGTGCACCTCAGCACATGTGTGTTCCATATTTGCATTTTATATGTATTGCATTTTATTGTTAAACGTAAGAATTGGACATTCTATGCTATAAAGCAAATGTAAGAATATTATGGAACGAATAAATGTATCTATCTAACAGAATAGCTCACGTTGTTCACAACCTAAAATATTATTATAAATTAACAATATTCTTCAAACTATTCACGACTGTACACAGCTCCACAGAATGATACCATGCGTTGTTTATGTGAACTGCATATCGTCTGTAGCGAGCGGGAGCAGGGCGAGGTGCGGGTGACATCTATACTCCTGTCTGTACTCAACTGAAATCTAATGTTCTGGTACGAACTTCCTACCTATGAATATAACTGTACAAATGTTTTAAAAAAATACTTTTAAATATCAAATATTTCAATAAATCAGACACAAAATTAAGCACAACAATACCTACATTTAGATACTGTATAAAAATAAAAATTTCAAAATTTGTCGGTTAGGATCTTTAAACCTTCCCAAACTCTCTTTTATTTTGTATCTACGAAACCGATAAGCAATTTGAAAGAAGCAACTTAATTTAAGTGCGGCTCACGACAGTAAGAACTGGCTGAGAGATCAAACCGCGCATGCGTGGACATCGATAGTAAAAACCTAAACTAGCCAAACCTAACCTTTGTATATGCAAGATATATAGGGACATCATTTTATTTTTACTTCAACTTTTATTGTACCTGAGTTTTTGAATATACTTCACTCCCACCCCTTCTACTAAGGAAGTTCCAACTCCACACAGAACTAAGGCCGCAGTACTGAGTTAGTGAGTATAGTACGTTTCAGAAATATGTTCGCGTTTTCCAATGACGAAAATTTCCAATATTGAATCATATTTTCGCACAGGTACTGTCGTCCGTTTGCCTACGTCGCATCCCGATTTCCCTCACCTGCTTCTGCTCGCTCCACTGTAAAGACTAGTGGCTGGGCTTTCTTAGCTCTTTTCTGAAAACATTAATTTTTGTTAGAAATTAATTGGACGTCTACGTAATATTATGCAACTGTTTAAAATAACTCAAATAAAAGGTCCTCGTTAAGTAATTAACTATCACGTGATATCCCCCCTTTCTACGATCCTGCGACATAACCACTTGGACGGACAGTAGATAGCATGTCTGAGTAATTTTATCTGTGCGGGTCGGGCAGAAGTGAAGATTGAATTTACAGTACGTAAGGTACTCTTTTATAGAGTAGGTACAGAATTATTTCAACATGAGTTGCTAAGTATGAAGGACGAAACTGGTAATTGGAATTAGATGCAATAGTCTATAGTGCGATAATAGGCACAAAAGACCAGTATCGAAATGAACGGCCACCATTTAAAAAAAAATGTGTTTAAATATCCATATTATGATTATTTTTAATTTTAACTTCGTTCTCTATATCGTACGCTAATGTGCTGTAGACAGTATAATATACAATGCATAATGAATACGTTCGCATGGATAACTCAGTTCGTGAGTAAAAACACTCATTGTTAATACTGTACTGTATTTTGATTAAACAAAACCTTATGAAAATTATCACACTCAAAATCGCGATATTTCCTACTTTACGTAAATGGATGAACTACTTTTCTTCCCTCCTGTACTTGGTAAAGTGATTTGTTTGTATTTTACGCCAGAGTCATCGAACTCCAGTCGTGGAAG
>JAJSOF020000011.1:11902359-11922359 GCA_025594305.2 Periplaneta americana | reverse complement strand
GAATAGATGGACAAATGCCGCGCAGATGTTTATCTTTGCAAAAAATTAAAATTCATTGGCCTTCGCGATCACCAGACCTAACTCGCTTCGAATTTTTTTAAATGAGGATTTGTGAAGGACCATGTGTACGCAATTAAACCACGACTATGTCTTAACTGATGGCACGGTTCGTGCACACGATGCAAGTGCTCACTGTTGATATGCATTCCAAAGTGCACGAGGAGAAGATCCACAGGAAATATTTTAACGTTGAGAAATTCATGATATCTTGGTTAGCTTAAACACAATACATTTTTTAAATAAGTCATTTATTTTTTGATAGTTTTTACTGATCCGGAGGTGCGTTCGGGCTTGGGTTGGATCCCCCTATGGTCTTTGGTTTCTTCCGAGGTTTTCCACAGCCGTGGGACTGAAGCCGGATGGTCTATGGCGAGTCCTTGGCATCAACCCCTTTCATTTGATTATCCCCCTTTGATTTGATTACCTGGTTGGGTTTTTACGAGGTTTCCCCAACCAAAAGGCAAATGCCCGGTAATCTTTTGGCAAATCCTCAGATCTCACCTCATCTCACTACATCTCGCCAAAATATTGTAAAAAATTGCACAAAATTGTAAAAATTGTAGAAAAATACTAAATTGTAAAACTAAAAATTGGTAAAAATTGTAATTGTAATATTGTAAAATTTTGACTTGTTCCACATCTTAAAGCTTCATTGCTCATGTAAGATCTATGGAATAAAATAAATGAATAAATTATATTATAATTATTTTAGATCCTAATTTTCAAGATAGACCTACTTAAATTTTCTGAACATTAAAGCCAACATAATTAATATATGCATGGACACGTACGAATATTTTCAATGAATTCGATAAAACTGCAAGAGCACGGAGTTATTTGAACAATTAAAAAATTAGTTTCGAGAAAATAGGCAAATTTGTGAAATAGAATGCTATACTACTGTATGGAGCAGACCTATTTAAAAGTAGCTTCTGAACCTCAAAGAAGACGTAGTGACAAAGAAACCCTTATTACCAACTCCGTAAGTGCCAATGGAATAGTTTCGTATAAAAACAGAAAACTGAATTTTTGACGATTTTTTTTTTTGTACAACTCGTTCCTAGTGTGTCTTGAACATTTTAAGACGATGAGGTTAGATCACTAGAATTGAGAGATTGAGTTTATTTAGGCACGTGGAAGCACAGATAGGACTATATTGCTAAGCTGGGTGGCCAATAATTCGTAAGTAAACAAGGATTTCGCACAGATGTGGGCCCTACGTACACAGATTAACAAAGCAACAATACAACAGACGCGATGTGTTATTTCAGATATGCTTTCTGTTTTGCTTTCTAGTTCAAGCTCGATATGGCAAACATTTACACTGATATAATCCTTCTGAATTATTTATGTCGACACTCGACTTGTATACTTTTAATCCATGGAAAAAAAAGTGCCCTGAATGTACATGTATAATCAATGAGTCCTTACTTAATTTTAAGTGCCTACATTATCTTCTATACTCTCGAATTCTTTAAACTGATGCATTACCAGATAATACATCACTATGAAGCAAGTAGAATAGCGTATAAATATGTCA
Organism: Periplaneta americana; assembly: GCA_025594305.2. Classification (NCBI taxonomy): domain Eukaryota; kingdom Metazoa; phylum Arthropoda; class Insecta; order Blattodea; family Blattidae; genus Periplaneta; species Periplaneta americana. The sequence goes on along the minus strand of JAJSOF020000011.1, from coordinate 11,920,759 downwards.
CCTTCATGTAACACTCGCCATTAGATTCGAGGTTCACGTGTTCAAATCCAATGACGTGTAATTTTCAGGGAAGCAAACTTTCTTAGCAGTAGACTATATCCTTAGGAAGAGAATTTTCCAAAGAAATCATATTATCGAAAGATCACTTGAAAAGTTAAGTATAAACAGTACAAAGCAAAGTTTAAATACAGTCTGATCCGTTTGGGTATGGATGATATTAATTTCTATAGATATAATTTGAACTGGTAATGGAAATTACGGGAAAACGGCTGAACGGATTTTAATAAATGACCCCTCATTTTGAAGCTTGGAACCCAAAGTTTTTCGAAAAAATAGTAGTTTTCAGTAAAATGTCAATTTTCCTACATCGTTTTCCTTTTTTCCAAAATCCATCTTTCTTCAGTTTTGAGAACTAATTGCATTTCAGCACGGCCGTGATTTCACAGTAAAACAAAACACACACTACAATAAACAATAGCTATTACACGAAGGCCATGACCTGCAGGATTGCTGACATATTTAGAGCTCAAATTCAATTGGTTATTAAAAACTTCAAGACTTAGTAAAAGTAATTTACTGATCTGATTCTGTGGTGTGTAATTTTCTGAGTATAGCTGTGTATTGAATATTGAAATCTACAAAACTTGAAGTGGTTTGATGACATTATTACTATTAGAAATGAAATTACCAGGGAACGGATTTATATGGACTAAAAATATATGAAATATGTAAATATATATGTAGTTATTTTTACCAAAATATGGAATTAAATATGGATTTTTACCAAAATATGGAATTAAATATGGACTTAAAATTATAAAAAAATGACTATGTACGTTAAATATTGGTACATTTTAATCAAACTAAACAAAAAATATAATGGACGTACCTTATCTTCCAATGTAGTTTCAACAAAACACAATTTTTATTGTCTGTTACCATAACAATAGGTTACAAACATTTCTTTCAAGTGCTGAAAAGTGAATCTTCTTCTATTGTCTCTGAGGATAGATTTATACTGACTAAAAGAGCGTTCGACGTCACAAGAAGTAACTGGTACATAATTCAATTTCACAATGTCTGCTGGGGATAAGTCCAAGTTAATCTTCACTGTTGATTCACCACTCATCACAGCAACAACCTTTTGTAGTTCTTCATATCCAGGGTTTTTGAAAGTACAGTGTCCACCTTAGCTCTTACTGCATCTGCAACTTTACCTCTACCACGATTCAGTTGTTCCACAGTACTATTTATAATTTCAAAACTTTCAGATAGTGAAAGGTGCCTATTTTGGAGACTTTTGAGCGTTTTTATGATGCATGAAAATGTATGCTGAATGTGAGCTAAGTCATTCTTCACACTTATGTCACAGGTAACTGTTTTCGCAGTATCAATTGAGACTGCATCTTCAGAGTCCAATGCAAGGAGAACATTGTTAATAGAGTCTATATGTTCGGCATAATATTCAACTGCTTCTAGCCATGTACCCCATCTAGTTAAAATTGGCTTTGGTGGCAATGGAATTTCAGGGTACATTTCTTTCAACACGTTAACTCTACTGGGAGCTTTGAGAAATACTTTTTCACTGATGAAATCAACAAATCTACTTTAGGGAAATTGTCTCTGACCACTTCTGCCACACGATGAAATGCATGCGCCACACAAGTAAAATGAGTCAATTTAGGATATACAACAGATAATGCTTGTCCAGCTTTGACCATATAAGGGCAGCATCGCTAATAAAGAATAACACATTATCGTACATTTGGCCACAGGATACCCATAGCTTCGTTGAACAGTTTAACTATAGTTTTGTTATTGCACTTTTCTAGAACATCACAATGTAAAAGAATTCGTTCAGAATATTGTTCACTTAACAAACCGATAACTACATTACCAACAAGTCTACCTTCTTTGTCGGGAGTCTCATCAATGGAAACCCAAATTGAACTATCTTTAATTTCATCTCTTATCTTCTGTATTGTCTCATCGTAGATGGATGGAGCATACGTCTTCCTAAGTGTTGACTCATCCGGGATTGTATGTTGAGTATATTTTTCAAGGAATTCCCTGAAGACCTTATTCTTTAGTTTGTAGAGAGGAATATCAGCAGAGATGAGAGAACGGCACAGGTCGATGTTAAACTCAGATCTTACATTCGATGTTGTTGGTTGTGTTAAAAACAATTATCTCTGCTTGGAATTTAGTTGTTTGTTGGCCTGATGTTTACTAGTTGTAATGTGTTGTTGCACCAGGAACTTTTGTGTAGATGATACTGCACACTGACACAAATTACAAAATAATATTTTATTGTCAGTTGATAAACCATCTTCTTTAAATTCTGAAATGTAACTTGTTAGTTTTGATTTTAAATTGACTGAATGACGTACTTTTGGCATATTTACCGTCTTTATAGTATGATTTACAAAACTGAACCTATGTGTACTCTGACTGGCATTTAACTGTTGAGCTGCACAACTGAAGTCTGTTAAAAATTTTAAATTAAATTAATACAGTTTTGTAACTTACTTTCCCATTGTTGATAGGACTGCTAATTTTCAAATAACTCTGATGTTAAAGGGATTACTGAACATGTGTTTAAATCTCTATTGTTGAAATGTATTTTTAAAAGTTAATGGAATTTTGTTTTGTTTCATTGTTAAACCTAATATAATATGGACTGTTTTATATGAAATATGGAAAATATATGGAAATTAACGAAAATATGTACTAAACTCTAAAATATGGAAAAATATGGAAAATAAAAGTAGGATTTTCAACCTACACATTGTGAAACATAAAGATAATGCAAAATATAAATTATATTAGCTTTATAAGTAAATATGTATTTACATATAAATCCTTTCCCTGAAATTACATTACAGTTAATGCTATGGAGTGACTATTTTTAATTAATTATGCATATTAATGATATACTGATGATATGAAAGTGAAATGTTTTGGGAATATATAAGTAGATATAGAAAATGTGTTAAATTAGATCTTCATTTCTATAATTTACTGAGTGGCAGCTATTATATATATATATATATATAACTTACGTAAGATAATAATATAGTTATTATATTTTTATAGTTATTAATCAAGTGGGGTTGGGTCTTTTTCATATACTACTGGCGGTGTGGTGTAGATACTTCTATACGTCATTCTCTTCGGTATTGGCCCGAGAGAGCGCAAAAATTTCAGTTCCTAAGGAAAGACCAAAAGGTATTACTTACTGATAAAATAAGAGACCTACAAAATTTTGTAGTCTCCCTATCATTTCAGCAAGATCTCTTAGCAGGATAAAATGATTTTACCCTCTACATTTCAAGCTCTACCAAGATGCTATGTCTATTGTTCGAAAGCATAGCAAACTTGACTTTTACAATCCACAATGACCTGAAATAGCTATTGCTTTACTCCCACATGAAAAACCCACTGATCGCTCTGACATTGTTACTTGAGTTTTCGCGTTGAAACTCAGGAGACATAGGATACATAGGTCCAAGAAAAAATATTTGGCATAAAAACCATTTAGAGGGGGTATGTTTCATTATTATAGAAGCAAATAACTTTCAGAATGTCTGGTATTTTTCATTCAAAATAAATCTAAAAAAATTTTATTTGAACTTATAATGAATTTATTTGCAGCATTTGCTGCACAAGCCACTAGTATTATTATAAAGCTACCGTATTATGATAGTAGGAAAATTTTCTTGCAGGTTATATTATGATTAAAAGATGAGAGTTTCCATAGATGACAATCGACAATGCATAATATAAAAGGACAAATGAAAATCGTAGATTATTAAAATGGCTACTACAAATCAACGGCGGACACAATGTGTTCTTTGGTATGCTAATTCTGAGAGTGTTAAAAGAGTTCAAAGGCAATTTCGATGTGAGTATGGTGTGCGTAATGTACCTAAATACGATTCCATAATTTTGTGGTATCGGACATTTGTAGAAACAAGTTCTGTGTTAAAAAAAAAAAAACATGCAGAAGGTCGCAGGCGAAACCCAGTACGAGAAGCAGCTATCTCTTGGCTTGGTCCCAAACACCCCAGATCTAACCCCTCCTTACTTCTTCGTGTGGGGTTTTGTTAAGGACATCTGTCTATTCACAGAAAACCAGGAACATTGATGATCTGAGAGTAAAAATTACTCAAGCTTTTCAACAAATCACCCCTATTATGTTACAACGGACATGGGCTGAATTGCATCACCGTTATGAGTTGTGCAGGGTGCAAAATGGGGGTCATGTTGAGCTCTGAGGAATCTCCCATCTTTCAGTGTTGTATGCACAAAGTTTCAACAAATAAAGTTCAGTAGTAAATGTTTTACGGTGTTTTTATTTTATCCATATCCAAACGGAACACCCTGTACATGAGATTAATGGCCAATGCGAGCTGTAAGGCACAAACAGCTTGTAAAAATAACGTGAGACCTTACATTTATGTAACCTTTTTGTCAGAATATTGGAGTACAACTTAGGTCCTCCACTTCTCACCAGTATCATATCGGAAATGCAATAAACAAAACACTAACAAGGTGTGCAGTCATTTGGTCTTTGTAGAAGATATGTTGATATTACAACACAAATGTCAATTTTATTGTGCTTATTATAGTATATTACAATGTTGCTAAATTGTTATAAAATTGAAACATGTGCTTGGGTTCATATCCATTGGCAGTCCCAACTTACAAACAAAAGAAAATGACAAATATACAAGAATATAAATAGTGACGTTCCTATTGCACGTTCGACTCAAGTCACTGTGTCTTTTCCTTCAGTCTTCTTTGTGCTGGGTTTGCCGGGGAATTAGCAGCAATTTCTCTGAGCAGAGAGTTAAAATATTCAGCAAATGAATTGTGCAGCTTGATGAAGCTCGATAGCAGAACTTCATTTACATCCGAAATACACAAGTCAAAGCTTTTGTTTCGTACAACATTTAATTTTAGAAGCTATGCTTATTACACTTTCTTTTCTTGTTTTGATGAATATTACCATCTCTCAGAATATTGAAATCTTTCTTTTTTATTTCAAAAGAAAACACACTAAGCATCTCCCACGATGTTGAACAAGTTCTCTTATCTCGGAAAATATTCCTTTTAGGATTAATATTTATTGGACTTTGTTTTCTTGTTTTGGTGGATATTACCATCTCTCAAAATATTGAATGCTTTTCTTTTCCTAAACGGAAACCACATTAAGCATCTCCTAGGATGTTGAAGTTCTCTCATCTCAGAAAATACTTCTTTTAGGATTAATGTTTGTTGGACTTTGTTGTCTTGTTTTGGTGGATATTATCATCTCCTAAAATATTGAATGCTTTTTTTTTTCCCTCAATAAAAACCACAGTAAGCATCTCCTACGATGTTGAACAAGTTCTCTCATCTCGGAAAATATTACTTTTAGGATTAATATTTATTGGACTTTGTTTTCTTGTTTTGGTGGATATTACGATCTCTCAAAATATTAAATGCTTTTCTTTTTCTAAACGCAAACCACACTGAGCATCTCTTACGATGTTGGACAAGTTCTCTCATCTCGGATAATATTACTTTTAGGATTAATGTTTGTTGAACTTTGTTGTCTTCTTTTGGTGGATATTACCATCTCTCAAAATATGAATGCTTTTCTTTTCCTCAAACGCAAACCACACTGAGCATCTCCTATGATGTTGAACAAGTTCTCTCATCTCAGAAAATATTACTTTTAGAATTAATGTTTGTTGAACTTTGTTGTCTTGTTTTGGTGGATATTACCATCTCTCAAAATATAGAATGCTTTTCTTTTCCTCAATAGAAACCACACTGAGCATCTCCTACGATGTTGAACAAGTTCTCTCATCTCGGAAAATATTACTTTTAGAATTAATGTTTGTTGAACTTTGTTCTCTTGTTTTGGTGGATATTACCATCTCTCAAAATATAGAATGCTTTTTCTTTTCCTCAATAAGAACGTCGAATATAAAGCACTGCAAAGCATCTCCTACGATGTTGAACAAGTTCTAGCGCAAAATCTCAGGTAAAAGTGTTGTTTTAGGATTAATGTTTGTTGAACTTTGTTCTCTTGTTTTGGTGGAGGTTTAGCTTCTTCTCAAAATATAGAATGCTTTTTAACACTTATATCCAACCGCTGGATTCGGGTTTGAATCGTCAAGAACGATCGGGGAAGTTATAATGGATTCCAAAACGTTCGTTGCATATAAACACAAGAAAGACCTGCTGAATGCTAGACAGATTGCTCATGCAAAATGATAATTTTTTCTACCTGGATCTTTGTTCAATCACCAGGCCGAAATTGTGCATAATGTTTACTCATATTTTCTTCGGGTATGATATTTGATAGCCTCCCAACCAGAGTGGTTTAATTTCAGCCTTCCCTAATCAACTAAATGAATATTTATTTAATTCAATCTTTTCTTTGTAAAAGCACGCTGGTATTGCTATCATTGAGGATCGTCAGCTGGAAATGGCAACGGGGAAACAGTTTGAATGGATTCCAAGACAAATGAGTCTGGGTTCGTATAAATATAAAGTATCTTAAAAGCTAAAAACCAAGTGCTGGAATATCATGCTAGGGTATTGCTCAGGAACTTGATAATTTTTTCTAAGGACCTGGAGCTTTGCCTTAGCACCAGTTTTATCACCTTAAGTCCCATGTCTTGATGTTATAAATCCCAAATCCCTGCAGCATAAGATAAATTTCCCGTTTTCTTTGCAGACTTCATAGGTTTTTGTCGCTGTCAATGATTCTAAATGGTGAATTTTGAAACATGGAATTCACAAGCTATTCCTTTTTGTGGAATCTATGAATGTGACATTTACAATTTTGTACATTTACTATAGTATGCTACATGTTTTGATAGTAGTAGGCCTAATAGTAATGATAATAAATTATCAACAGTAATTTCACTAGAGGTTTTGATTTTATCGATAAATCTGCGAGTGGAACACGAGCAGATTAATCTAAAGAAAATCAAAACTCGAGTGGGATTTAATTGACTATTACACGATTAGAAGAAAGTATATAAAGATTAGAAGTAACAAAGTACTCCAATACAATAAAATATTAATTGACTTACGACAATACAACTGTCTTCAAATGTATTATTGTACCATCTCAACATTACGCTAGATGGCAGTAGTGTGTTATGATTAGCTGTTTTCTTGTTATCAGTTGTGCCATCTATGGAATCTTCATTGAAATCTGTGGACGGCTACTAGTCATGAAGACTTTGTTGATTCAGTTTCACTTTTATTGAAACAGTTGTATTCCATTTCAATTATCCGGATCCCAGTAATCAACGTCACTTGACAGATGGTTTTCAATAAATCTTAGTATTAAACAATCTCTGATACGTGACTATCCATAATATCATATAGCAGAAGCTATAACAAACATAAATAATATAAATAAGTGTTAGAAAAGTTTTAATTAGGGATGATGAAATAAACAAGAAACGTTTTAATTAACGATGTTGAAATAAAAAATAAACATTAATAATTTTAAAAGGAAAAATTATTGAAAGTACAATTTTAAAATTTGAATGTTTTAGTGGTTGGTGGTTCAGTTGATGTTATATTGGACGTGTTCGTAAAAGAAGTGAACTCGTTGATGTACATGATGTATCCCTCAACTTATTCAGGATTTCGAATGGTGCTCTTCATTTATTTGTAAATAGGGTTTCAGGGAAGATGCATAGCTATGACCAGTGATCTTTATTAATTCTTGTTCTTGAATGCCAATGCGAGTCATATTTGAAACTGCTGTGCATCGACTGGAGTGGTTTGTAATTTTCTGCTTTTTGACGTCCAGACCAGTGCAGTTTGAAATGTTGGCAAACAAAGAAACAAATGCTAGGGTAGTGATAAAAATAAACAAATGCTAGGGAAGCGATAAAATTGTGCGATAAGCAGCCATGATTGGTTGAAAGACGTCCTTTCGTACCGTTTTATTGGTCAAAAGTAGTGTGACGTAGTAAAAGTGTAATAGTCCACGTAATAAACGTTTGTGCGAGATCGTGCGTATTTGCTTGGTTTCCGCACAAAATCAATCCGCGGAAAGTCTAAAATTCCACATTCAGTATTCCCAACCTAACAAAAATAACAATTTCCCTCTTCTTACCGCTTAAGTGACATATTGATTTTACTGCTTTAGGCTTTTAACATATTATTTTTAGAGACGTTCAATATAGTAACAATTATAAATTGGAAACTTACCACTGCAATTTCACCTAAATTGCACTGTTAATTATTGTTTTTAAATATTTGCAAAAATTAAGTAAACTCTACAACTCCACTAAAGATACTGCATTCGTGATGCAAGTAACATTAAGGAAGCCGTGAAAAAATCAACAAGATTCCAGACTCATGGGGAAAAAAAGACAGACGTATATCACGGCCTGCTGGAGTATAGTAAACACAGAAAACATTTTAAAGCAACAATGTTGAAGATAGATATTTTTGTTTTGCAAATTTGCCGTCATTGAACAGAAACCAAGATGGAGATTTCATTGCAACTAATTAGAAATTCCTCTTTCAGGTATGTAATAAACGATCTTCGCACAAAATAATGAACGATACACGAGCGGTATGTTTTCTTTCAATTCTCGGAAATTAAAAAAGCTCAACAACGTTTCGCTTTTTCAAACTTTTCCTCGAACATGAAAACTTCAACATACCGCTCTTGTAACGCATATTACTATTATTCAATTATTGATTTGCACTACTGTTTGCAAAGAGTAAAGGCATCTAAGTAGCTGACTGTGTACTAGGATATCTGTGACATGATACCGACTGCTATGTATGTAGAATTCGATGTAATAAGTAGCAAAGAGATTAAAGGCAGATGTTTGATTGCTTGTAGACAATCGATACAGAGGCTGGGGGAGGCTTAACAAGGACGTTACCAGCTGTTCACGCATGCTGACGACTCCAATAAATCGCTGTATGTGCGGATCAATCACTTTCTAACAGGCAATTCCAGGGGCTAATTAATTAAACTCGGGCGTCGCAACCCCCTCCCCCCACGAGGGTAATTATCGACACAGCTCGAATTAGGGTTGCCACCCTGTGGATTTTATCAGCCCTCAACACATTTCGCAGCGTGCTGTCCTGTTTGCTAAATTATACAGATTTGTCCCATTTTATAGATGGCAGGGGCGTTGCACCTTGACGGCGAAGGCAATTATTCTTTCTGGATAAGTGTTTAACCCTATCATTTGTGTTGCCAATACTAGAATAAGCTGTGATGACACAAAGTTACTATAGACTTGAACACAGTGCCTGAAATAACGTTCGAATATACTTGACACATCTGATGGAAGTTATAGTGAAGACGTTGAGAAATATATGCCTGCAGTATCTGGCCACATTAATAGAATTATCTTCAATTTATTTTTCTAGTAATTTATTTGAATTCTACATTTACTGCAATTTATATATATAAGACTAGTGGCTTGTGCAGCAAATGCTGCAAACTAAATCCATGAGAAGTTCAAATAAAAATTCATTGATTAAAGTTCACGTTAACACTTTGTTAAAAACATAAAATTATTTAGTCATACGTTAAAAAAGTGTTAAAATTTTAAAAAAAGCTCATACCTTCGGCAGACGGCCCGTTTCGACGTGATGTCACGTCTTCTTCAGTGTCTCCTGAACTACTGCTAATCTTGATTCTGCGATGTGCATTTGTCGATTGTATGGGTGGGGGTGTGTTGTTCTTATGGTGGGGGCTGGCTGTTTGTGTGTTATGACGTATGATGACGTCGAATAATGTGTGGGTATTGAACTATAATTGTGTATTAAGTATATGTTGTGGGTATGTTATTGTATGTTTATATATTTCGTACTGTTCTAGGATGTTTAACTGTGAACTTTTTGTTTGTGATGTGTAAAATTTCCATATCTGTTTCTATATTATTGTAGTCATGATTATTGTTGATAATGTGGTCTGCATAATTTGATGTGATGTACAGTAGGGTTTGGTTATAGCTTTAATATGTTCATTATATCTTGTGTGAAAGGATCTTCCTGTCTGTCCTATGTAAAAATGTGGGCAACTATTGCATTTTAATTTGTAAACTCCAGTTGAATTATATTTATTTGAATGTTTAATGTGATTATTTAGATATTTCTGTGTTGTATTATTTGTTTTGTATGCTATCTTGTATTTTAGTTTTCTGAATGAAGTTGCAATTTTGTGAGTATTGGTATCGTGATATGTTAATGTTATGTATTTATTCTCACGTGCTGTTTGTGTTGGTTTGTGTCTGTTGTGTTGTCTGTCGAAGGTATATACTTTTTAAAATTTTAACACTTTTTAACGTATGACTAAGTAATTTTATAAATGAAAATTGTTCAGATTTATTTTCAATGAAGGATACCAGACATTTTGAAAGTTATTTGCTTCCATAATAATGAAACATACTCCCTCTGAATGTTTTTTTATATGCCAAATACTTTTCTATGAACCTATCCGTCTTCAGTTTTTGAGTTTCAATGCGAAATCGCTCGTAGCAATGTCAGGACGATCAGCGAGTTTTTCATGTGGGAGTAATGCAGTAGCTATTTCAGATCATTGTGGATTGTAGGTGAAAGTTAAGAAAATGTAAGGTTTGTCATGCTTTGAACAAAAGACTTAGCATCTTGGTATAGCTGCTTCATGTTTCGTGAACTACCCTGAAATGTAGAGGGCAGAATGACTTTTTCCCGCTAAGAGATCTTGCTGAGGTGATCAAGAGACTACAAAATCTTGTAGGCCTCTTATTTTATCAGTAAGCAATACCTTTTGTATTTTCCCTACAACAAAATATGCTTGGCAGCGATCATAAATCTAATCAATTAAACCAAAGAAATATGAAATTAATTTTGATGTAGTTTAAAGACGCAGCTAAAATAGTAAGCATGACTCAATTACTACCAAGGAAAATTAGAGAATCAGACATATAAATATCTATATCACAATGCCATTAAATATATGAAAAAGACCCACAGTACTTGATTAATAACTGTAAAAGTATTTCATTTTTAATAACAATATTGTTACCTTACGTAAGTTTTATAGTTTTCAGTAACATATACTGTATATAGCCGTTACACAGTAAATTATAGAAATGAAGATCTAATATAAAATATTATTTCTCTGCGTCTACTTACTTAAAATCCCAAAAGGTTTCACTTTCATATCATCAGTATACCATTATGTGTCGCATTAACTATAATACTATTTCATTTTTAATGGTAATAATGTCATAAAACATTCTTACGTTTTGTAGTTCTTAATATCTAATACACAGCTGTACTCGGAAAACTACAGACCAGAGAATCAGACCTCTAAATTATTTTTATACGTTATCAAAAAATTGCACAAATGAAGATCGACATATTGGCATTATGTGAAAGAATCTGAGCCATCTGAACTCTATGTCAGCAATCCTGTAGGTCATGGCCTTCGTGTAATAGCCTATTGTTTATTGTAGTGTGTGTTTTGTTTTATTCTGAAATGCAATTAATTAGTTCTCAAAACTGATGAAAGATGGATTTTGGAAAATGATTTAGGAAAATTGACATTTCACTGAAAACTACTATTTTCTGAAAAACTTTGGGTTCCAAGCTTCAAAATAAGGGTCATTTATTAAAATCCGTTCAGCCGTTTTCCCGTAATTTCCATTACCAGTTCAAATTATATATATATATAGATGTGGCTTTCCAGTACATATCACTCCAAAATGAAGTATGTTTCTGAGACATCAGTAGACGTTAAGGGTTCGTTTTCTGCCTACAAGTTTGTGCTTTCGACCAATATGATATTATAGTTTTTTGTTACATACAAAATGAACTATATCTGTAAATCTGCAAGGCTATCTCACTTTCACCTTGTGTACTAGACCTATATTCTATGATCTTCACTTCAACATAGTGTCAGGATTGTACCTTAACCATTGTGTAAACCACGACTAGGATCTCTTTGCACTTGCGTTTCTAGCCTATTTCCAACTACACACAGATTAGCAGACTTTCCACTCTGAAGCCCCTCTCTTTAATCCTTGAGGCCTTACAAGGGACATAAGGACATTCGTAACAACATTATATCACGTGTCTGAGCAGCAATAGCAGAAAGATCTGAAAGCGAACAGGATTCTCATAGAGGATTCCGGTCTTCATTTACACTGGCAATCTAGTAAATTTAGATTTTCGTTAGTACATAGTTTAAAAAGGTTTTTTTTTGTAGATATGATTATATCCAACTACTCTCTGAAAGAACTTACTTACTGGCTTTTAAGGAACCCGGAGGTTCATTGCCGCCCTCACATAAGCCCACCATTGGTCCCTATTCTGAGCAAGATTAATCCAGTCTCTATCATCATATCCCACCTCCCTCAAATCCACCTTCGTCCCGGCCTCCCCAAAGGTCTTTTTCCTTCCGGCCTCCCAACTAACACTCTATATGCATTTCTGGATTACGTGCTACATGTCCTGCCCATCTCAAACGTCTGGATTTTATGCTCCTAATTACGTCAGGTGAAGAATACAATGCGTGCAGCTGTGCGTTGTGTAACTTTCTTCATTCTCCTGTAACTTCATCCCCATTAGCTTCAAATTTTTTCCTAAGAACCTTATTCTCAAACACCCTTAATATCTGTTCCTCTCTCAAAGTGAGAGTCCAAGTTTCACAACCATACAGATCAACCGGTAATATAACTGTTTTATATATTTTAACTTTCAGATTTTTTGACAGAAGACTAGATGACAAAAGCTTCTCAACCGAATAATAACACGCATTTCCCTTATTTATTCTGCGTTTAATTTCCTCCCGAGTGTCATTTATATTTGTTACTGTTGCTCCAAGATATTTGAATTTTTCCACCTCTTCGAAAGATAAATCTCCAATTTTTATATTTCCATTTCGTACAATATTCTGGGCACGAGACATAATCATATACTTAGTCTTTTCGGGATTTACTTCCAACCCTATAAAGTATTTTACTTGCTTCAACTAGAATTTCCGCGTTTTCCCTAATCGTTTGTGGATTTTCTCCTAGCATAATCACGTCGTCCGCATAGACAAGAAGCTGATGTAACCCATTCAACTCCAAACCCTGTCTATTATCCTGAACTTTCCTAATGGCATATTCTAGAGCGAAGTTAAAAAGTAAAAGAACACACATATTAAAATGGAAATGGCACAATAAAACACATTATATAATATATCCTAATCTAAAAGACATAAAAGTGTACAGTTGGGTGGATACTATTATCCCTTCCTCAGTTCGCGTCACAAACTTCAACAGCTGAAGTTCTAATCTTTCTCGCCTTCAAGAGGAACAATCTAGTCTTTTGTTCGTATTCTCTATTCCCCATGAGGTCAAAACATGCAAGCGAACTCCTATTCTGACTTAGCATCGAGGGTGGTAGATATTTTCTCCGTACATGTTCCAATTCGACACACTGTAATAAAATATGTTTATAGGAGTCCTTTTCTTTGCAAAGCGGACAAAGGCGCTCTCCTTCTTCGTTGACAATTTTATTACCCTTCCATGCCCCCAATCTTAGCCACGCTAAACTTGCTCTGCTGTCCTTGTTACAAGAGTTTATGTAGTCACACCTCCTCCAGTTTAGCATGAGATCTGATTGTAAATGTTGTGAGGACTTTTCCGAACATTGGAGCTCAATCTCTTGCCTCTCGATGTCAATTAAACGCATCTTCACATTACGTCATACATTCCTCCTGTTATTCTCTCCTTTCTCCCACACTCATCACATTCCTATATGATGCAGCCCTAAAAAGTTTGATAAAGCTTTGCACTCAAAGTAAGAAAATCGCTGTCTGAAGATATATTTAAACGAAAACGCCAATGTGCTGTACTACTTAAGGGTATAAATGTACGTGAACGACCACAAATATTATCAGAAAATGATGGCTCTAAATTTCTAAAATTTTATAAGAAAATGAACTGACAGTTGGACAAAATTACAAGGTACCACAACAAGACTTATTAGAACTTAAATATCTGATAAAAGTATGAAAGAAGTTACTAATAATATTTTTTAGAATTCACTTTTTACATTAGAGATAGAATTCTGAAATTTTATACACTGATTTAACATGCATTTATACAAAAGGTAGACTACAATAATGCCCATTTCTTTGAAAACAGAAAAATTAGGTCATAAAACATAATGCAAATTTTAATATATTTTATACAGCATAAATAACAAATTAATTGTATTAAAATAAACAACTCTACATGTCTGAGAGTAGTCTACTTTTTAGAAATAAGTGTTATGCAGGAAAAATATTGAAGGTGCGTGAAAATTTTCAAATTTTGGAAAATTTAATTTAAAGTAAAAAGTGAATTCTAAAAAATATTATTAGTAACTTTCTTTCATATTTTATCATAATAATGTTATGGCTACCAATTGATGTATCTACAGAATTATTTGTTTTTTTTTTCATACTCTATTAAAACTGGTTTGAAAAATATTATTAGTAACCCTTTTTATACTTTTATCAGATATTTAATTTCTAATAAGTCTTGTTGTGGTACCTTGTAATTTTTGTCCAATTGTCAGTTCATTTTCTTAAAAAATTTTAGAAATTTAGAGCCTGCATTTTCTGATATTTGTGGTTGTTCAGGTACATATAACCTTAAGTACATGAACAGCACCTGTGGCATTGAACAGGTAAAAAAAGGTCTTTCCTGTGGACATAACACGTTTTATACATTAGCAATTACAAGTAGGAGGTCTTTGGGAATACTCGGCAAAGTGCCGGATCATAACTGGCTATCAGGTGTAAAATGTGCAATGAAGCTGATGATTATGACGGTGAAAGACACGGATATGAAAATGATGTAAATTTAATGTGGGGCTGTACAAAATGGCTATTGCTCGCCTTGTCTGCCTGCCAGAATGAACGAAGAAAAACATTAAGACTGATAAAATGGTTTTACATTAAGTAGATTGAATCTGCGTCTGAAGATATCGAAGACAGGAACAGACGATGTAGTGATAAACAAAAGCTCGGGATATAGCCTAAACATTATTGAAAATAATATTCTGCCAAGGCCTACCATCTTATCCTTCCATGTGACAACAAACATCAGAAATCATAAAATTCTCAAAATGAATAGTGACCGGAGATTAATAAAATTCTCATTATTGTATATTATACTTACTTACAGGCTTTTAAAGAACCCGGAGGTTCATTGCCGCCCTCACATAAGCCCGCCATTGGTCCCTATCCTGAGCAAGATTAACCCATTCTCTATCATCATATCCCACCTCCCTCAAATCCATTTTAATATTATCTTCCCATCTATGTCTCGGCCTCCCCAAAGGTCTTTTCCCTCCAGCCTCCAAACTAACACTCTATATGCATTTCTGGATTCGCCCTTTGTACTACATGCCCTGCCCATCTCAAAAGTCTGGATTTAATGTTCCTAATTATGTCAGGTGAAGAATACAATGCGTGCAGTTCTGTGTTGTGTAACTTTCTCCATTCTCCTGTAACTTCATCCCTCTTAGCCCCAAATATTTTCCTAAGCACCTTATTCTCAAACATCCTTAACTTATGTTCTTCTCTCAAAGAGAGAGTCCAAGTTTCACAACCATACAGAACAACCGGTAATATAACTGTTTTATAAATTCTAACTTTCAGATTTTTTGACAGCAGACTGGATGATAAAAACTTCTCAACTGAATAATAACAGGCATTTCCCATATTTATTGTGTTTATTTTTGCATATTGTATTGTACTTATTTACATTCCATGGTATTCGTACATTGCTTCACAGCTAGGATGTGGAACATGTCAAAAAATCTTAATAATACCGGTACTACAAAGTCTTAGCCTAATTATAGTCACAGTCTAGTTGATATATATACAGAAGTGTTTTACAATATAGTCTACTAGTACAACACAAGGGGTTAGTATCGATACTTAATACAAAACAGAAATATTCATGAAGCATTGTTGAATGTCATGAATTCACCTACAAAATAGAAGGCGTGAGAAAGTAGGTACTTCTTCAATTTGGCCCTAAATAATCTTATGTTTTGAGTTTGATTTTTTATATCCATAGGGAGGTTAGGGTATTAACAATTTTTACTGCCATATAACGCACTCCTTTTTGATAGCACGATAGACTTGCCGATGGAGTATGAAAATCATTTTTTGACGTGTATTTATGCTATGAACTGTTGAATTAATTACAAAGTTTCCACGATTACATACGAAGAAGGTTATTAATGAAAAGGCCATGGTCATTATTTGTAGTTTCTTGAAAATGGTCCTACATGATTCCCTAGATTTGGCACCTACTATTATTCTAATTACTCTTTTTTGTAATAGAAATATACTGTTACTATCTGTGGAATTTCCCCAGAATATTATTCCAAAACTCATTACCGAGTGGAAGTATGCAAAGTATATTGTTTTTAAGGTGTTGATTTTTACTATCTCTTGTATAGATCCAATAGCGAAACATGCTGAATTTAGTTTGGGGGTAATTTCTTTAATATGATTTTTCCAATTTAACACATTATCGATTTCTAAGCCAAGAAATTTGGTTGTTGATGTTGTCGTTTCTACTAGGGATCTGTTGTTAATTATTGTGCTTGAAATTTGCGAGGTTGAATTGGGCAGGAATTAAATTGAATTATGTCAGTTTTGAAACGTTTATGCTCTTCGTGATTGTTATTGCGAGCATGGTTTGAATTGTGAAGATGTTTTGAATTTGAAACAGTTTCAAATTTATTTTCTGTCTTTATGCTCCAGGTATTTAAATTCAACAAGGCGGAACCTTCTCGTTAACTACTTCATAATCGCTTCCTTATTCCACGAGGCCTAGTCTAGAGACAACAAAACAACTGACAGCCGAAACAATTCACACACCAATATTACGTCAATGAGTTGCTTGGAATTGCAATGAATAAAAGTATTATGAAATTACAGAGAATTGATTAATTTGGAAATTAATACCACAGTTAAGTACTTTAGAATTAGATTATGATAAATTAACTATTTCTGGTTTCATACTCCCCGCTTTTGAATTCAACAAGGCGGAGTCTTTTCGTTAACTATTTCATAATAGCTTTCTTATTCCACGGAGCCTAGTCTCAAGACAACAATGCAATTAATAGTCGAAACAATTCAAACATCAACATCACGCCAGTGAGCTATTTGAAATTGCAACGAATGTAATATATTAAATCACTAGCCGTACCCGTGCCCTTCGCTGCACCCGTTAGAAATAAATATAAAGTAATTACATAATTAAAATAGGACGTTTGATCCAGGGAACATTCGTGTTTGATAGAAGGATAAATCGTTTAATATGTTACTTAATTTAAATTGTATTTAAATAATTAAAATGCGATCATTTTGGTCCAGAGACACTCAATTGGTGCAATGATAATTCCTTTAACATGTTTCTTAATTGTTATTACATGCAACCATAGTTTAATGAAGATTGACATATCATTTAGTAATTAATTAGCTTCCGATATTACTTCATACAAACACAGAAACATTCTCTGTAGGCTGTGTTTAATAGCTTTCGATTGTTGTTGTCCAAGGCCCCTTATAGACGAAGTCATTTGTTTTTATATCATTACAGCGCCTTAGATCGCGTTATCTTAATTTTAAAACCAATTTATCTCATTAAATATCAGTCCTATCAAAATTTTGTATGGAATAAAACTTATCGGAAATCATTTTTAAAGAAACGTTTGTTATGTAACATTTTTCATGAAAATTAATAATAAGGGAGATAATTCGATTTATTTCATTCAACCCCCTTATAACCCCTTTTTTAAATAAGGTATTGTGAATGCTATATATCCTAAAATCTAAGTTACAACGAACTTAATTTATATTCCAATTTTCATATAAATCGGTTCAGCCATTATCACGTGAAAAGGTAACAAACATCCAGACAGACAGACAGACATACATACAAACAAAAATTAAAAAAAAAGCGATTTTCGGTTTCAGAATGGTTAATTATACATCTTAGGACCAATTATTTTTGGAAAAGCGAAAATTATCAGAAAACTTCGGCTACAGATTTATTATTAGTACTAGCCGTACCCGTGCGCTCCGGTGCACTTATTAGAAATAAATATAAAGTAATTACATAATTAAAATAGAACATTGGGTCCAGGGAAGATTCGTCTTTGATAGAAGAATAAATCGTTTAATATGCTACTTAATTTAAATTGTATTTAAATATTTAAAATGCTATCATTTTGGTCCAGAGACCACTCATTTTGTGCAATGACAATTCCTTTAACATTTTTCTAAATTAGTCTTGAATGCATCCTTTAATAAATCACTCCAAATTAATAGAGTTGATTGTGTAAAATGTAAGAATTCACGATCTCC
>JAJSOF020000011.1:11732359-11897359 GCA_025594305.2 Periplaneta americana | reverse complement strand
ATTTATTTAATACTTTACACTTGAGCTACATTAGGCATTGCAGCCCGAAAGAGCAGAAGCTCGTGCTCGGGCGCAGTTCAGATCAGTTATACAAAATATATCACAAAATTAAGAGAGTTCATTGAGCACAA
Organism: Periplaneta americana; assembly: GCA_025594305.2. Lineage (NCBI taxonomy): Eukaryota > Metazoa > Arthropoda > Insecta > Blattodea > Blattidae > Periplaneta > Periplaneta americana. The sequence goes on along the minus strand of JAJSOF020000011.1, from coordinate 11,897,228 downwards.
TAACATTAAGAAATGGTAAAATACATACAACATGTAATAATAAGGTCTATATACAAATAGAAAATACAAAAGTACATGAATATTAGAGTATCAATTTTTAACTCAATTAGCTTAAACAATTAAATAATTAATCTGATTTGTTTCTTAAATCTATGTGTGTTAAGTGTACTTAGTTCAGGGTAAGCTCTAATTAATGTATTATATATTTTGGGTCCAAAATTTCTGCTGTGTTTTATTCCAGCAGTTGTGTGGCATTTGGGAGTATTTAGAAAGAAACTGTAGTTTTGTCTCGTCTGGTATTCGTGAGGATCAAATTTAAATTTATTGTGATTTTTATGGAAGTACATCAGCAATGTTTGTTTATAAATTTGTTCTAGATTTGATACACCAAATTCCTGAAAAATTAATTTTGTTGGGTAATCAAAAGGTTTATATAGACAAATTTTGATAATTCTTTTTTGGAGCAAATTTAAAGGATGGAGAGTCGAATTGTAAGGATGTTTGGGATTTCAAATAAAAGTTTAATTCATATTTCTTTTCATTTCTATCCTCACACTCCCCGTATCTAAATTTAACAAGGCGGAGCCTTCTCGTTAACTACTTCAAAATCGCTTCGTCATTCCATGAGGAAAAATGTAGCGAGTGCATTGTAACCTGAGTATCAAAGAGTTGTCGACATTAATCTCTTGAGTAGGACGAAAATTAATTAAATCCCTGTTATGTTGTCCTTCAAGTTAATATTCTGATTTGCTGTTATCTGGACTCAGGAATTATCACATATACAAGGGGCAATCAATAAGTTCCCGGACTGCCTTGAATGTAGGCAACACACAGCACAAAGGAAACGGAGAAGTTATCTAGAATCAGGGAAACGCCTGGAATGTATACTGAGTGCATCACTCGAAAGACAGAGAAGAAGACTAGCCATAAGGCGTATATGGAGAAATTCCAGGAAAAATCGCAATAGTTTCTTGACATGTTGCACAATATCACGTGTAGAAGCTCAGTTTTTAAAGACAATCTGACGCTGTTTGATAGATTAACTCACCAGACATGAAAGCAATGATCTTCAGTGACACTGCATGTATGTTTAACGGTACAATAAATACAAGTGCAGATCGGAAATATACAGTCTGATCCGTTCGGGAAGACATAAAATAAAATGACTATACAGTTTATAATGGGGTGCTGTACTCTGTATGGGCCGTTTATCTTCACAGAGGAAACAGTTCGATCAGGACCATACCTGGACATTATGAAAAACTTTTCGAACCAGAACTACAACAGGAAAACAACATGGGTATTATGTTCCAACAGGATGGTGCACCACCTCATTGGACAACAGACGTCCGTGATTATCTGGATAACACATTTTGTAACAGCTGGTGTGGTCGAGGAGAGCCAATTATGTGGCCTCCAAGTTCCCCAGACTTGACACCACCCGATTTCTTTCTCTGGGGTTTCGAGAAGAATGATGTGTATGCACAGCGACCCAGGGATATTCATGATCTCAGAGAAAAGATTTTCTCAGCTTTTGAGAAAGTTATCCCTGAGATGTTAAGACCATACATGGGAGGAATTATCCTCAAGATATGAACTGTGTCGTCTTCGCAATGGTGGGCACGTTGAAGTCTAATTTTGACAAAACTCCCATTTTATAGAATGCATTTAAAAATTACAAGGGGAGATTAAAAAGTAACGTTAATAATTGTTCCATTAATTGAATATGTACAGTAAGAATACAAACACTTCATCACTTTTCAACATAGAATAACAGGAACACTTGCATTAAACGTATTGGGGACTATACTCTGAATGAATTACATGCTCTAACTAATGATATTCTAACACAGATGGCTTTATGGTTTGAATCTAATGGTTTTTTGCTTAATCAAGAAAAGACTATCAACATAACTTTTACCCTAAATCATGTAATAAAAATGGACAACATACAAAACTATACCAAATTTCTAGGACTTTTATAGACTCCAGTTTAACATGGGAAAAACATATCGAATATATATGCACAAAATTATCAAGAGTTTTATATTTATTAAAGAAATTAGTGACTTGCGTTTCTTAAAATTATTTAAGATGTTCCTACTTTTCGTTCTTTCAGTCGATAATTAGGTATGCCTTAATTTTCTGGGGAAATGGTAACAAAATTTGGAGTGTCTTGATTTTGCAAAAGAAAGCCATTAGAATTCTATGTCAATCAAACTATCTTGAACATTGTCGACCTCTTTTCAAACAATCGCAGATATTAACTGTCATAAATTTATAATTTTATATTATATATATATATATATATATATATATATATATATATATATATATACACGATCTAGTCTTTACAGACTCGACAAAATAGCCAATATACATGATCATGAAATTAGAAATAGTGAACAAATTAATATCCCATACTGTAGATTACATAAAACTAGTACAAGTTTTTCTGTCGTGGGATGAAATTATATAATAAGCTTCCCAGTCAATATTATAAGTTACCAACCAATAGTTTCAAAACTAGATTTTATAATTGGCTTTTATGCTTGACCATGCCGAAATGTAGTAATTATACACCTGGTAGCAGTCCTTTAATGCATGTCATTAAAGTACACCTATTCATTAAAGTTCAGGTTTTCAATTATTCTCGGATATGCAATCGAAAGACAACTAGCAAAACGTCACGGAGGCTGGAAATCCAATACTGTCGCAAAAGGTTATGTTCTGTTACTATATAATTAGCGTTAATTGTAAATAATATTCAAATAAATTGAATTTGTCATCTCGTTTTTCAATTCTAAATCAATTTCCAGGTATATCAAAATTAGTTCATGTTACTCTCTAGATTATATCAAGGTCAATGACATTTGTTCCTCGGAAAAAATCAATACTTTCGCGTCTGCGCACATCTCACAATTTACGAGCTGTGCACATGGTCACTTCCGCTCCCCAGTCAGATAAGAAAAACCTGAATACTTCTGAATAATTTCAAGATAGAAATATGGTCGAGCATAAAAAGTCGTATGAAAATTGCCTTTAATGGTAATTAAGACGCTCGTATGAAACATACATACTCGCATCTTAATTACTATCATTATAAGCTCGTTGCATAATGTACTATTAATTAATCCTTTCTACTCTGTAGATGAGTTTCTTAACATAAATTCATATGAAATTGTTTTTTAATAAATAAAGTTATTTACATTTAGTTACAATTATTACATTAAGAGTGAAGTGTTATTATTAATTTTAAAGTTTCAAAATGTTTTGTGTTTTCATTCTTATTAAACTTTACTGTTTTCAATTATATGTGTATTTTCAAATGTATGTTTTTTTCCGCCCTTCTGTATTGTGACGAAGCCTATCACTGTATGTTTAATGGCTTAATAAATTGAATTGAATATGTTGAAAAGTGATGAAGTGTTTGTAGTCTTATTGTACACATTCAATTAATAAAACAATTATTAAGGTTACTTTTTGACTCTCCCTCGTATTTAACAACAAATAGCAACAGTTCTCATTTTATCACGTTTTTATTTTATATCTTCACAATCGGATCACCCTGTATATTGATTGGAACTTGTACGTACATCAGTCCCCATGGCAATGAGTTACATATCGGTCGGAGATGGCGATTTCTCGGAGCTGTGATTTTGGAACTATAGTAGTTCCGAACAAGCGACAAACCTGTCACAGGACTCCAAATCACATCCCACGACTAGTGTCTCATTGATATCATGGGACAGTCTCAAACTCGTCTCAAAAACTTGAACGTGCATACGAATTCTGTGGAGTTTCCTCAAGAAAGCCTTCAAACGCGACTGTGCATGCCAGCTAAACTTCAGTCAGGAAATGCTCCGAGATATCAGATGGTGATAAGTAGGAACCGGATTTTTATGTAATTAGATATTATATTCCTTTCAACCTAACCGTATATAAAAGAACAAATCTTTGCAAATCTTGTAATCACCATTAATATATTAAAATTTGATACTACATATTTTTACATATTTACCCCACATTACATATTATGACTTGATATTACATAAATCTACATATTTAGGGGGTTTATTCATTTTTACTTCTCTGAAAGGAAAAGAAACTTCTGCTGGGGAGTTTACAATTTGAAATACATAGATTTAAAAGTTTTTTTACCTACCCAAGAAAGGATATATTTCGGGACGAAACATAACGTCCTTAGTTCCGGAAGTAATAGAGGCACTCACCCCATACCACCTACTGTAAATATGGCTGAACAAAAGGCAACCGTTCTCATACAACTATCTTGTCTTGTAAAAGTCACTCAGAAAGTAGCGTTGCCTTTTTGCGGTTGAGTGGGACGAGGACGACATGATTTGTCTCGAACTATAATTGTTCTGCACACGTCTTAACAAGCCGTTTCCATGCAATTTGCAACCTTTTCCACCCTCTTCCTAATTCTTCCAGAGAAAACCCGTGTCAAGCCTGACATGAGCCGCAATAAAGTAGCCAAATTTTGAAAAGAAGCTGGAGTAACGAACTACTGGAAAGCTGTTGAAAGATAAAAATAAATAGCTTTTCAGGTTATTGCTTGACCTCTTTACTTTAAATTTAGTAGACCTATACGGAAAAGGGATTTTCCGAGCGATTAGAAAGTATGGTTCTCGGCTGGAATAATCGTACTCTTCTGAATGAGACAGGAATGTCACTTTTAAAACAACAGTTTGTAAATGCCTATAGTTTGAGGTTTAGTAGGTACTTCGTTTCTTACAAGGAGCAGCTAAAATGCATGTGTTCCACATCTTCTCTTATTTTCTCCTAATCCAGTAAAGCGAAACAGTGCTTGCAGTACTACTGTGTCATTCATTTCTCTCAGTTCTCTAGTTTTAGTATTTACAGTATAAAGTGCAAGTGAGTTTATCTACTGCTCTTAACTAACTAAAATGGCCCCTGTATCTTCAACCCTAACAACAAAATAAAATCATGGATTGCGATGGACGAAGCTTTCACTACAGATGGAAAGATAGTAATGTGTCAAGTGTGCGGTAAAAAAGTCGGGTGCTCTATGAAATCACAACTGGAGAGTCTTACCTATCCTATACCTGCCAGATATTGATATTAAATATTTTAATGATTTTACATATTTTGGTACATATTCAGTTTATTTTTCTTACATAAATATGTACATATTTCACACCTTGATATTACATAAAAATCCGGTCCCTAGTGATAAGCAGTTATGGGACCGACTATTCAATCATCCTCACTTGAACACATTTTCAACCGCAGAACTATTTGCTGCCAATGTCGGGGAGTGAAGGAAATAAATCAGTCATGAGTTGGGGCAAGGTTCCCGCGACCTATATTTTATTTGGCAAGAGAGAGAACCAATAACAAGCCCACATCTGTACACAAATCCAGAACGAGAGCTCCCAGAAGAGTGCACACTGCAGCCTGTGAACTCATCTCCACCGACGACTGAAACTCTCCTCTTGATACAGCGTCGTTCGATAAACCGATAATCGATACGTAATGGTTTAACGATGACGTATGCAAATCAGATAAAGTAATTGTTTACCACAGAGGAGAATGGGACTGATATACGTTACACAAAATTATACATAATGAAAAAGATTAAGATCTGCGATAAAATATCACAGTTGGTCCTACTGTGTTCTGAGCGGAATAACTAGTTTGTTAGAGTCCCTAGCTTAAATTTATAGTAACAGAGTAGGTACCACGTTAGTATGGAATTACAATGAGAAAAGAAAGTGAAATATTGACACAAAACTTCGCCTATTCAATGTTTTACAGTTTTTTTGTAGATTAAGATGGGTAGGTAAATAGGTGGTTGAATGGATAGATTGAATCTTAGCAACAATATAAGGATAGATGGGTGTACTACATAAATAAGATAGTTTAGGCCAATTTCAAAAACAGACAAACAGAAGGACATGATAAAATTAGATAAAAGATAAGAAGAGGTAAGATAAATGAAAACATAAAATATAAGATCAGATAAGAGATAAGATAAGACAAAAGATAAGACAAGACAAGATAAAGGATAACACATAAGATAAGATAAAATATAAAGTAGGATAAAGAATAAGATAATACACCAGTATAAGATAAGCTAGAGGATAAGATAGGAAGAAAGATAAGATAAAAGATAAGATAAGGCAACAGATAAGACAATACAAGATAAAGGATAACACATAAGATAAGATAAAATATAAAGTAGGATAAAGAATAAGATAATACACCAGTATAAGATAAGATAGGAAGAAGGATAGGACAAGAAAATAAGATCGGATGAAAGAAAAGATAGAATAAAAGAAAATTTAGATAAGATAAGTTGAGGTAGATAGATGGAAATACACAGATAAATAAATAAATAATGAACGGATGGAAGGACAGACAGATAGAAGATAGATAGGTGGATAGATGCATAGAGATAGACAGACAGACAGATAGATATAGATAGATGGATGGATGGATGGATGGATAAATGGATGGATAAATGGAAATAAATAAATAATGAACGGATGGAAGGACAGGATGAAGATAGATAGGATGGATAGATGGATAGATAGATAGATAGATAGATAGATAGATAGATAGATAGATAGATGGATGGATGGATGGATGGATGGATGGATGGATGGATGGATGGATGGACCGATGGATGAATAGTTGGATGGATGGAATGATAGATGGATGGATAGATAGATGGATAGATGCATGGATAGATGGATACATGGATGGAAACATAGATCGAAGGATGGGTAGATAGATAGATAGATAGATAGATAGATAGATAGATAGATAGATAGATAGATAGATAGATAGATAGATAGATAGATAGATAGATAGATAGATAGATAGATAGATAGATAGATAGATAGATAGATAGATAGATAGATAGATAGATAGATAGACAGACAGATAGATAGATAGATAGATAGATAGATAGATAGATAGACGGATAGATAGATAGATAGATAGATAGATAGATAGATAGATAGATAGATAGATAGATAGATAGATAGATAGATAGATAGATAGATAGATAGATAGATAGATAGATAGATAGATAGATAGATAGATAGATAGATAGATAGATAGATAGATAGATAGATAGATATGTATTTGTGCATGGACAGAGATCGAAGCGGCTTGTTTGCGCTCTGTATTCACTTAATTGAAGTCCATTAGGGAAATGTAACCTCTCGCAATTAGCAGAGGCAGAGAATGGATGCTGTGCAGAACCAATACGCTTCAGCGGAAGAGTGCAGTATTAATAATCTCCGGAGGGAACTCGTCCTCAAATGGGTATCTGTGCTGGATGTGTAACTGACACTGTGGCCAGCCTAGCGGAGCTATCCAACTTAACAATAAGCATAGCCTCAATCAATAGTTTTCTGGGAAACATTATGGCAATGCACAGATAGAAAACGGAAATCTGGGATTTGGTGTCGGCATGAGGGGTAGCATTCCAACTTTCTTCCTACATTTGACTCCACTTACCCCACTGTTGTCATTTTTTCCCTCATTTTATTCGCCTTTCTTATTCAACTTAATCAGGATATTTGGTTCAGTTTCGTATTATTAGGAGGCCAATTTAAAACATGGAGTACACATTATACTCACGCATTCGAGTACATTTTGACGCGATTGCATATATAACATGCACATATGTACATATAGGTTACATACAGGGCTTTAATTTCAAAACTTCTGTGTCTTAATAAGTAATTATTTAAATTATTAATCATTCATTTATTTCCACATTTTGTTTTATATCGTTATTATTACTATTACGAGAAATGTTGAATGGTATTTGTAGCTTCAGCTGTAATCAACAGTAACAACAATCGAGGTTGCCAGGCAACGATATAAAACAAAAGATGTGAAACAAATGAATAAGGCGTATAAACAATTGAATGCTCTTTCATATTTAAGTATAAAAATATAACGGTGCCATTTGAAATTTCTAAAGGGGGTTCATGGGATGGGGGTGAAATCTAAAATGCAATTAAGCCTGGTTTCAGACTTCCCCCTAAATATCTAAATTGACGTGTTTTTTGTTTAAATTGAATTCAATTTAAGTAATTAGTTATTTAGACTGGGATGTTTTGAAATTAAAGCCCTGTATATACATACATAGGCCTACATACAGACATGGGTGACAATTTTTTCTTTAAGTTGGTTATTTAACGACGCTGTATCAACTACTAGGTTATTTGTCGTCGATGGGATTGTTGATAGCGAGATGGTATTTTGCGAAATGAGGCCAAGGATTGGTCATAGATTACCTGACATTGCCTTAGGGTTGGGGAGAACCTTGGAGAAAACCCAACCAGGTAATCAACCGAGCGGGAATCGAACCCACGCTCGAGAACAACTCCGGATCGGCAGGCAAGCGCCTTACCCGACTGAGCTACGCCGGTAGCGTGACACCTTTAGAAGGATTATGTCGTCCATGTAGCCTACCAGTGCACCCATGCAGCATAACAATATAATGAATTTAAACTAATCAAAGCCTACTCTCAACTGCAATCTTGTCGCATTTGATGTTCAGATGTTAAACATTATCATTGTCGTTTTAATACGGTGGGCCGTGATATTACGTGATGGCCGCACTAGCAAATGTAATATCTTAATTTATAATAAAAATTCTGTTTCTGTATGTAATCAATTATTTATTAATATATTCGCAAAATATTCCTATTCAAATATCACAAGAGTTCCCATCACCTCGATAATTCACTAAATGAAAGTACCTAGTTCAAAATAAATTGTTATAACCTCAAATATTTGTTTAATTTTGCTAATCATAATTTCTACAGCGATTGTCAGATGTTTGTTCATTAATTTCATATTGCAGGAGGCCAAGGACATGCCGGGCAATGAAATACATTAAGTTAGCAACGTAAATATTTTATTTATTATTAATATTATTGTAATCTAATGGTTTCTTCCTTAATCAAGAAAAAACTATCAACTTAACTTTCAGCCTAAACTATCTAATAAATAAGGACTACACAAAATTTCTAGGACTTTTTATAGACTCCAGTTTAACATGGGATAAGCACATCGAATACATATGCACAAAACTATCAAGAGTTTTATATTTGTTAAAGGAATTAACGACTTGCGTATCTCAAAATTATTTAAGATGTGCCTACTTTTCTTTCTTTCAGTCGATAATCCGATATGCCCTAATTTTCTGGGGAAATGGAACCAAAATTGGAAGCGTATTGATTTTACAAAAGAAAGCCATTAGAATTTTATGTAAATCAAACTATCTGGAACATTGTCGGCCACTTTTCAGAAAATCACGGATTTTAACAATCATAAATTTGTATATATATGATCTAGTACTTTACACTCGACAAAATATCGACAATTACTCATTAGTGGCCAATATACATGATCATGAAATTAGAAATAGTGAACAAATTAATATTCCATATTGTAGATTACACAAGATGAACACAAACTTTTAATTATGGGGATGAAATTATACACATAAGCTCCCAAGTCAATATTATAAATTACCAATCAATAGCTTCAAAACTAGATTTTACAATTGGTTATTAAATAATCCTTTTTATTCTGTTGCTGAGTTTTTCAACACAAATTTGTATGAAATTGTATTTTAATAAATATGTTTAATTGCAATTCAGTTAGTTTTCTTCAATTTAAAAGTTTCAAATTATTTCATGTTTTCATTGTATTACTTAAATTTTACTGTTTCTTTTATTAGTGTTTTTTAAAATGTATTTATATGTATGTCTAATGGTCAAATAAAATTGAATGGAATTGAATATTCGTTTATGCTCGACCATGCCGAAATGTAGTAATTATACACCCGGTAGCAGTCCTTTAATGCATGTCATTAAAGTACACCTACTCATTAAAGTACAGGTCTTCAGCCAATGATAACTCAGCTTACATATGTTCAGCCAATGACAAGTCAGCTTTGTACCGTTATAAAACCGCAAGTATCGATTATTCTCGGATATGCAATCGAAAGAGAATTAGCGAAAAGTCACGGAGGCTGGAAATCTAATACTGTCGCAGAAGGTTATGTTCTGTTACTATAATAATTAGCGTTAATTGTAAATAATATTCAAATAAATTCAATTTGTCATCTCGTTTTTCAATGTCGAATTCAATAATCAAGGTTATAATATTATAATATTATCAAGTTTAACGGGACTACGTCAAGGTCAATGACATTATTGTTCCCGGAAAAATCAATACTTTCGCGTCTGCGCACATCTCACAATTCACGACCTAGAACAAGGTCACTTCCGATCTTGTCAGATACAAATAAAATGTATACATCTGAATACCGGTAATTTCAAGTTAGAAACATGCTCGAGCATAAAAAGTCGTATGAAACTCGCCTATAATGGTAATTAAGAAGCTCGTATGAAAATTATGAAACTCGCTTGCGCTCGTTTCATAAATATCCATATTCGATTCTTAATTACTATCATTATAGGCTCGTTGCATAATGTACTATTAATTAATTAATTATTTATTATCATTCGCGAAATAATCTTATCTAAATATCACGGGCCTTCTCATTTCTTCGGATAATTCACTCACGCGCAATACATTTATTGTAATATTATTCTTTCTTCTAGTCGGTCTGAACCTCATTTATTACCGGAAGGAGACCGACTTTCTTTGAAGTTGGTGAGCGGTGCAGAATTCAGTGGTTGTTTTGATCGGAGCATTAATAATAGCAGTTATTGCATTATCATGGAATAACCTTGAAGGAGCCCACGAAGTCCAGGGAGGGGGGACTACTCTTTATATTTGATGTAGGTTCTCCAATAAAAGACGATTTCTGGATTGGACACGCAAACTGCGGAAATTCGAACGGACAGTGACTAAAGCCAGCCTTGGGGCAAACTGACCAACACAACTCTCACGCGAGGCTTGTAGATCGCTATCGCGGCATTTAGATGCAAATTTTTCTGTTCTACACTTTATTCAGGCACAGAATATAACGCGAGACACTTTTTAGGAGCATTGGCAAGGTTACGATAAGCTCCTTGGACCTCAGACTTTTGTGTTCCCGAGAAAACTTGTACACAATTATGTAGAAATTGAATTAATCTTACTAAAAATGACAAGTTTTGAAAATACTGAATTACATAGGCTGAAAATTGTTCTACGCACGAATAAAATGTCAACAGAATTCGTTTAACGAATACAGCACACGTAGTCCTACAGAAACTCTTAGAATGGATGGCGTTGTTTTGTTTGATTCCTATGAATAACACGACACAATATTGTTGTGAAATTTCGATGGTTAGATAAAATATTAGAACAGGTATCTGAATTTTGCTATTTAGGTTGTAATATTTCATAATTGAAATCTCCAGATATTTGGAATAAATTAGTCAAATTCCAAAATGTTACTGGTACACTGGGGTTCAAATATATCTGACTTCCAATTTTCTGATCGTGTAAGCTCAACTTTCTAACGACGGGTCCGGATAAGTCAGAACCAAAGATGTAACAAAATGACAAATTTTTAAATAGTTCAGCTAGTTCTCAATACATGACATTATTATTGGGACGGATATAAAAGTGTTAGGGAAAATTTTGATGTAAATTAACTGTATATTATTTTCATAATTGATAGTATCAGTGGTTTTCTGTTGAATTTAGTGGTTTTTTTACAATCATTAAAGGAGAATGAAATTTGGAATTTTATAATGCGAATATATTGATGTACTACTGGCGACACTGACTGTTATCTTTGCCATTTGTTCATAAACTAAAAAAACTTGGATTTTAAGGAACCCGCAGGTTCATTGCCGCCCTCACATAAGCCCGCCATCGGTCCCTATCTTGTGCAAGATTAATCCAGTTTCTGTCATCATATCCCACCTCCCTCAAATATATTTTAATATTATCCTCCCATCTACGTCTCGGCCTCCCCAAAGCTCTTATTCCTCTGGCTTCCCAACTAACACTCTATATGCATTTCTGGATTCGCCCATACGTGCTACATGTCCTGCCCATCTCAAACGTCTGGATTTAATGTTCCTAATTATGTCAGGTGAAGAATACAATGCGTGCAGTTCTGTGTTGTGTAACTTTCTCCATTCTCCTGTAACTTCATCCCTCTTAGCCCCAAATATTTTCCTTAGAACCTTATTCTCAAAAACCTTTAATCTCTGTTCCTCTGTGAGAGTGAGAGTCCAAGTTTCACAACCACACAGAACAACCGGTAATATAACTGTTTTATGAATTGTAACTTTCAGATTTTTTGACAGTAGACTAGATGACAAAAGCTTCTGAACCGAATAATAACAGGCATTTCCCATATTTATTCTGCGTTTAATTTCCTTCCGAGTGTCATTTCTATTTGTTACTGTTGCTTCAAGATATTTCAATTTTTCCATCTCTTCGAAGGATAAATTCCCAATTTTTATATTTCCATTTCGTAAAATATTCTGATCACGAGCCATAATAATATACTTGGTCTTTTTGGGATTTACTTCCAAACCTATCTCTTTACTTGCTTAAAGTAAAATTCCCGTGTTTTCCGTATTTATGGATTTTCTCCTAACATATTCACGTCATCCGCATAGGCAAGCAGCTGATGTAACCCGTTCAATTCCAAACCCTCTCTGTTATCCTGAACTTTCCTAATGGCATACTCTAGAGCAAAGTTAAAAAGTAAAGGTGATAGTGCATCTCCTTGCTTTAGCCCACAGTGAATTGGAAAAGCATCAGATAGAAACTGGCCTATACGGACTCTGCTGTACGTTTCATTGAGACACATTTTAATTAATCGAACTAGTTTCTTGGGAATACCAAATTCAATAAGGTTATTATATAAAATTTCTGTCTTAACCGAGTCATATTCCTTTTTGAAATATATGAATAACTGATGTACTGTACCCTTATACTCCCATTTTTTCTCCATTATCAGTCGAATACAAAATATCTTATCAATAGTAGATCTATTACGCCTAAAACCACACTGATGATCCCCAATAATTTCATCTTCATATGGAGTTAATCTTCTCAAAAGAATATTGGACAAAATTTTGTACGGTGTAAACAAAAGTGATATTCCTCATGAAATTCCAATACATGGAACAGCGGCAACTACAAAATAAATATCCCAGACCCACCAATTCTTCTTGTAAAGAATTTATCTATTCATCTGCATTTTACACAGTACATGCAATTTTTTCAAGTTCACTGTAAAACGGTTCATCTTTGTTTTCTGGTTCTTCAATTGTTTGCGATGGCATGGTAACTTATAGGCGTCAAAATTCCCAAATGAAAGGATTAGTGGGTTAGTATGACTAAATCAACCACTAATTGTTACGTCATCTACAACTGATCTAATTTGGGTTAACTTGTTATTTATAAATAAATTTTCAACCTTGTTTTAACATAATTTCTACTTACCTTTCGTGTCCATGTAACCCCTGACACATCCTTTAAGGACATGTGATAATATTCACAAGCTGGATCGGTGAGATATCCTTCCAGCTTTCTGTACAATCTTCTTACAGTCCTCTACTTGTGTCCTTGGTTGTGGCTCTGCAAGTGATGTTATGAGAAAGATATTATAACTTACGTACGCTATTCTTTCATTTTGTTAAACTCTAAGTACAGGTACGAGTTTCTGGATTACAAAATTTTACAATCAATTTCTTCTAAGCCACCAGTGATTTTATGTCCCATATCTCTGTTTTTCAAAAACATCTTAAGAAAAATACATACAATTAATTTCACTTTTGAAGAAAAGTTTCAGTTTTGTTTTAAGTAGGTAGGTATAGCTTAATTCATTGAAAAATTGATAATGTTCATAATTTTTTCTTCGTCCACATGGCTTACACAAACTGCAAATTAATGCACTGAAAAACCTACCAATTTTTATACATTAAGACTATTTTCTAAATTTTAACAATTAAATTAATTATTTAATAATTATTCAAAATGGCAGTTGCTCGTTATGTCAGAATCCAGAATTTCCTTCTTAACTTATCCAATTTTCAACATTTTCATGATGTTTTCTTCATTTTTAAGCTCAAGGATAGCTCTACAAAACTGACTACCATCAGGTTTACAACTAAATGGATAATATTTTTAATTTATATTTTAAATTATGTAACAGATTTTCAATGTATTTTAGCCCGTGAATTATTTTTTTTTCTAGGCAAAATATTTAACTGAGGAGCACGATTATGGCTAGAATTATGCAATTCTGTTCCGTAGTTTCAGAATAAAGAGGAAAACGGATTTGGAAAATGTAGTTCCCGGAAAATGAGCATGCCGTTCTCCACTCACAGCTGCATGAGCAAAGTGCAATATCTTCCATTTAAATTCATAAATAATTGATTAAATGGCGATCTTACTCGTGTTAATTCTGTAAGTATGTGTGGCTTACAGCTGTTTCGGTGTTTCTTCACACCATCCTCAGAGCCTACTAGATCTCGGCGTCATCTCGAACTTCGCTGCCTGTTGTGTGGGTGCGTTCGATTGTTGAAAAGTGTTGAAATGTGGTGTCAAATAGTGTCTGTTCATTGATAGTTTCAGAATTTGAAATTGTCTGAAAATTGTTCTAGTGTGTTGATTTGGAAAATGATTTCCAGATCTATAGGCTCTGAGGATGGTGTGAAGAAACCTGAAACAGCTGTCTGCACAAAACGAACTTAAGATCGCCATTTAATCAATTATTTTTTCAAAAATACTTTGAAAGATTCAAAAAGCATTTTTAATGCAAATATTAAAATAAACTGTGCACCAAAATAAAATTAGGCTAAATATTTAGTGCATATTTTAAAAAATTATTTTGAAAAAAATCATTTTTTGAAGGCGTTAAGCTGTACCTACTCCCTTAAAGTCTAAAGATACATAACCGTCCAATAACTAAGTTTTCGTTTTAAAAAAGTCAAACTTTTTTTTAAAACTTATTTACTGAACAAAATCTTTGACTTCTCACTTTTCAAAATATCCAGTAATTCTCTTTATAGTAAAAAGAATAGATTTATTTCCAAAATATTGTTTTATTCCTGAAATAGAAGTAAATGTGTACTTTCCACTGGATAAATAAGTTCCGTGTGATAAGTAAAAATCACAGTCTCTCTACAATATCCACTGCCTGCTGGATCACATCCTATGGCTGCTTACAATGCCTGCCCAATCAACGGTTATGCTCGAGTAATAGCTAGGTGGTGGGTAGTGAATTTCCATATACTGATAATGTTAATAGCGGTGGGCACTGCCTGCCATCTAGCGGCAAAATAACTTTGAGCAGGCAGTTTACTCAGCTATAGGATGGGATCCAGATGGCAATGATATTATCTAAGAGAAGAGCTGAGACAGTGGAACTAGACATGACCTACTTTAATGCATAATCCAGTAAAGACTTACAACTACTTAGCTTCTAGTAAATACAAGTTAACAGATTTTCCTTAGACTATTCCTCCGTAATAAACTAGCTGTAATAATAATTTTTATGTATTATATGTAATAAATTATATTACAATATAATATGTTACACAATTATGTCTCAAATTTGTTTAATAACTGTACGCAATACCTATGATTTTTACTTCTCACAGGAGATTTGTTTTTCTATTTTCCAGTCATTCAGTGCTACCAACTCATTACAAGTTTTAATTGTTGATGAGATCAGGAAGAGACCATGCAACGTCTCAACTCTCAATGTAGAGACTCTAGAGTATAGATATTACAGGTAATGAGAAATTATTTATTTTATCGATCCAATGTATAATTTTCCAGTACGTACAATATGTACACTTACATTTGAGGGGTTCGGGCGTAAAACCTGGTAACTGACATTTTGGTCAAATATGAGATATGTAGCGTATAATATGGTATCTTACATCCTGCGTCTAATGCAATAGTTAGTTTTTCAACATCTCAACAGATATCAGAAGTATACAAATTTTACTTTCCTGGTAACTATGCAAACTGTTGCATGAATATATGTTTGTGCGAGATTGTGCGTATTTGCTTGGTTTCCGCACAAAACCAATCCGCGGAAAGTCTAAAATTACACATTCAGTATTCCCAACCTAACACACATAACAATTTCCCTATTCTTACCGCTTAAGTGATATATTGATTTTACTGCTTTAAGCTTTTAACATATTATTTTTAGAGACGTTCAATAAAGTAATAATTATAAATTGGAAACTTACCACTGCAATTTTACCTAAATTTCACTGTTAATTATTGTTTTTAAATATTTGCAAAAATTAAGTAAACTCTACAACTCCACTAAAGTTACTGCATTCGTGATGCAAGTAACATTAAGGAAGCCGTGAAAAAATCAACAAGATTCCATAGACTGGGGGAAAAAAGACAGACGTCTATCACGGCCTGCTGGAGTATAGTAAACACAGAAAACATTTTAAAGCAACAATGTTGAAGATAGATATTTTTGTTTTGCAAATTTGCCGTCATTGAACAGAAACCAAGATAGAGATTTCATTGCAACTAATTAGAAATTCCTCTTTCAGGTATGTAATAAACGATCTTCGCACAAAATAATGTACGATACACGAGCGGTATGTTTTCTTTCAATTCTCGGAAATTAAAAAAGCTCAACTACATTTCGCTTTTTCAAACTTTTCCTCGAACATGAAAACTTCAACATACCGCTCTTGTAACGCATATTACTATTACCTACCTAATAACTTCGAAACACTAAAACATCATTTACCATGTTTTACACCCGAACCCCTCATTTATTAAATGCACATTATCGAAAATCATGGTTTGAGTCAACTAATCAGAAGTATGGTCATTGTCTCGATTCTTACATTCAATTATTGTCGAGGGACTCTAGTAAAAAAGCTTTCTATTTAAAGTCTGAAAAAATAACTTTGGAATTTTAGTGTACTACCAACTGAACAATGGAATTTGTGTTGTAAGAAAACTTCCCTTACGAATGTTGCTTTGTCAGAAATTAAATGCACATTATCGAAAATCATGGTTTGATTCAATTAATCAGAAGTATGCTCATTGTCTCGATTCTTACATTCAATTATTGTCGAGGGACTCTAGTAAAAAGCTTTCCATTTAAAGTCTGAAAAAATAACTTTGGAATTTTAGTGTACTACCAACTGAACAATGGAATTTGTGTTGTAAGAAAACTTCCCTTCCGAATGTTGCTTTGTGAGAAATTAAATGCACATTATCGAAAATCATGGTTTGATTCAATTAATCAGAAGTATGCTCATTGTCTCGATTCTTACATTCAATTATTGTCGAGGGACTCTAGTAAAAAGATTTCCATTTAAAGTCTGAAAAAATAACTTTGGAATTTTAGTGTACTACCAACTGAACAATGGAATTTGTGTTGTAAGAAAACTTCCCTTACGAATGTTGCTTTGTGAAAAATTAAATGCACATTATCGAAAATCATGGTTTGATTCAATTAATCAGAAGTATGCTCATTGTCTCGATTCTTATATTCAATTATTGTCGAGGGACTCTAGTAAAAAGATTTCCATTTAAAGTCTGAAAAAATAACTTTGGAATTTTAGTGTACTACCAACTGAACAATGGAATTTGTGTTGTAAGAAAACTTCCCTTCCGAATGTTGCTTTGTGAAAAATTAAATGCACATTATCGAAAATCATGGTTTGATTCAATTAATCAGAAGTATGCTCATTGTCTCGATTCTTACATTCAATTATTGTCGAGGGACTCTAGTAAAAAAGCTTTCTATTTAAAGTCTGAAAAAATAACTTTGGAATTTTAGTGTACTACCAACTGAACAATGGAATTTGTGTTGTAAGAAAACTTCCCTTCCGAATGTTGCTTTGTGAGAAAAATATCTCAGTAACTTGACTTTTCCCATTTTGTTATAAACCTGGTTTTTATCCTGAAACGGTGTTTTCTGTGTAAATTACAGATCCAACACTTAATTTGTACTACAGAGTAAGATATTTCTTAGCAAATGACGTGTGCTGGGACAAATCAGGAAGAGGATGTTTCTGGGTGGAGTTACAAATGAGACAAGCTGTTATTAAGTGTTGCAAAATATAAATATTAGCTCTATTTGAGACTTGAAATGTTTCCCTTGTCCAACAATGAATAGTACAGAGTATTACATCACGAGGAAATTAATCATTCGTATTGAAATCAACGACCAGTAAGAAATAAATCGCTATCTTACATAAGTTGCCTATTATATTAGCATATAATCTCAGTAGTCAACACTACCACGATACAACATCAGGTTCAACATCTATTTTAATGAGCAAATTCTTGTTTCTTATAAAGGTTTCATGTAGATCAGTGGTGTGCAATATATGGTCCGTGGTTCCTTAATGTTACATATAATAATAAAACACTGATGGACTTTAAATTCATCACATAAGATTGAAAAGTAATAGTTTTTATGTTAAAATAAAAGTAGCTATTCAAAGAATTATCATTTGAACGAATATGCGATTTCTGCCAGTAGAGCATTATAAATGGAGTGAGGACTTAGGCCTACTTGCTTACTTATGGCTATCAAGGAACCCGGAGGTTCATCGCCGCCCTCACATAAGCCCGCCATCGGTCCCTATCCTGAGCAAGATCAATCCAGTCCCTACCATCATATCCCATCTCCCTCAAATCCATTTTAATATTATCTTCCCATCTACGTCTCGGCCTCCCCAAAGGTCTTTTTCCCTCCGGCCTCCCAACTAACATTCTATATGCGAATGGAGTGAGGTAAGCGAAAAAAATTCTTCCCAACGATACCAAAGCAATGGATGGATATTTAAATCTAGCAATATTCGCCACGCTGATTTCTTTAGGGAGAACCACATTCTTCCGATTCATCACATTCCTACTGTGTGCTTAAATACTCAACAAAGCCAAACACATTCCAGGAATTTCTTCATTCTTTCAACCCACCCCAAGACATTCAAAACTTTCTCTTTCACTGCTACACGAAAATTTAAAAATATATATGTAACAAATAGAATTAGGCAATTTTAGGCTCTAAAACTTTAAGGGGAGAGGATGGTATTTTTGGTAAAAAATGAGTAGCTAAGTTTTCAAAACAAAAAAAAATTCTTTAAAATATTCTGTGATATGTGTGGATTGCATAGCATAACATTTTGTGGGTATTTGTGCCCTTATCGGATGTTAAGTCGCCATTTTTAAACTTCCTGCGTTATGGATTTTTAAATCACTCGCCCACTTTTATTGTTGTTTCCCGTAAATTAAATTTAAAAAAATTTATTTAAAATACCCTTTTGTGGGTATTTGTGCCCTTATCGAATGTTGAGACGTCATTTTTAAACTTCCTGCGCTATGGATTTTTAAATCACACGCCAGCTTTTATCGGTTTCCAGTAACTTCATTTTTTTTGCTACATTGCCAGACAAAAATGGATATAATTTCTGAACTATTAAAGATAAATGCATGAAATTTAGAACACACATTCTTTAGACTATTAAGAAACTTTTCTCTGTAATTTTGTTAATTGATTTCATTTTAAAAATACGTCCGTTTGTTTGCAAGAAAGGAAATCAGAAAATTGTTATTAAATTTTAATTGTTTATTTTACAAACGTAGGGACGAATATCAAAATTCTGTTACAAACAGTTTGTTGAACATGTTTTTGCAAATACATTGCAAAAAACTGTTTGAATCTATCTTTAAAAACGGTTTAGATATATCGGCTTTAGTACAATCATGCATTGGATATATTTTTTTTCAAATTTGGGCCCCCAAATAATTCTTTTTTCAAAATATTTTTATTTGGTTGAGTTTCCACAGCTATGAGCTCTCTACATACAAAAAATTAATATTTTACACCAAACAGGAAAAAAGTTTTAACAAATACCATCCTTTCCCCTTAAAAATAGGTCTCAATGGGCAAAATAGGTATTTTAGGCACCATAAAACCACTTTCAAACGTTGATATTTTATTTTATAAAATGTAAAGATATTTAACTAGTTTTAGTTTATCTCTACAGAAAAAAATAGGCATTTAACCTAAAATCCGACGTCTATTTAGTATGTATGTAAGCTGTTTTCATTCTAAGACATCTCTAATGTGTTACAATGCTGAATGTGATGAGTAGATCACGGGGAATTTGGAGAAAATATTAAAATATATTAACTGCCTCAGTTATTACTGCAAGGGAGTTTTGGCCCTGTGGCACTTTTCCAGTATTCCGGGGCCCCCAAGTGCGTGTCGCAGTCCCCCTGATCGTGAGGCGCCGGTTCGACAGGAAGCATTTCTCTCTCGCAAGCGACAATCAAGAGTAATTTGTTACCAGGAATTACAGCGGAACTATTAAAAGGCCGGCAGTCTCCATTCCGCTAGATTCATATCAAACATCACGCACGTGCGACAACACAGTTCACATCGCGATATGTAAACGAGACAGCAGGCGGGCAGATAGATTTCCTTCACTTCGCATGATACAAGTCATTTAGCTTCACATAGAGATCTGTCCTTAAACACTAATTAATTCCAGTAATGAATAAAGATGTGCTGACATTGAGTTTAACGCCCTGACATCCTTCATTCGATGTCAACAGATAGAAAAACGATATGCTGGTCGATGACGAAATACAATTCAACGCAGGAAAGACAAGAAGAGCATGGCACAGCTATGGGAACTGAAACAGCGGTGAAGGAATGGAATGAATGATTTATCAACTGATTAATGTTACAGCAATAAAAAGGGAAGGCAATGTCGTAAGACAAAAGAAATAACACAGAGAGAGGTTATTAAGAAGAAAGTGAGGAAAAGGATTGAAAATGAGTGGAGAGAAAGAGAGACGTTATATAGCAAAATAAAGAGAAGAAGAGGGGGACAAGGAGAATAAGAGGAGACAAAGAGAAGAATAGCGGGACAAAGAGAACAAGAAGGGACAAAGAGAACAAGAGGACAAAGGACAAAGACAAAGAAGAATAGGGGACAAAGAGAAGAATAGGGAGACAGAGGGAGAACAAGAAGGGACAAAGAGAACAAGAGGAGAAAAAAGAGGGGACAAAGAGAAGAATAGGGAGACAAAGAGAAGAAGAGGAGACAAAGAGAACAAGAAGGGACAAAGAGAACAAGAAGGGACAAAGAGAACAAGAGGGACAAAGGAAGAAGAAGGGACAAAGAGAACAAGAAGGGACAAAGAGAACAAGAAGGGACAAAGAGAACAAGAAGGGACAAAGGGAACAAGAAGGGACAAAGGGAACAAGAGGAGACAAAGAGAAAAATAGGGGACAAAGAGAAGAATAGGGAGACAGAGAGAACAAGAAGGGACAAAGGGAACAAGAGGGGACAAAGAGAAGAATAGGGGGACAAAGAGAAGAATAGGGGGACAAAGAGAAGAATAGGGAGACAAAGAGAACAAGAAGGGACAAAGAACAAAGAACAAAGAGAACAGATGAAGGGACAAAGAGAACAAGAAGGGACAAAGGAAGAAGGACAAAGAGAACAAGGGACAAAGAGAACAAGAAGGGACAAAGAGAAAAATAGGGGACAAAGAGAAGGAGAGTATGACAGACAGGAAGAGAGGACTAAGAGAAGGAGAAGGGGACAAAGAAGAGAAGAAGTAGGGACAAAATTAAGTGGAGAAGTAAGAGAAGAAGGAACAAACAAATGAAAAACAGAGGCAAACAAGAAAAGGTAAGAAGTTAAAAGACAACAGGATAACAAACGAAAAAGAAAGAAGAATGAGAAGAAACGAGAAGAAAGGAAGATGAACGAGGTAATAAATGAAGAGAGAGGCAAAGCGATAATAAAACTAATAATTAAGGCAAAGTAAAACGGCAATAAATTGATCTCTTAACTAATGTTTATTACTCTGACGCTGATGTCGTATAAATATTTGTCCGAGTAATATGTAAAAGAGCATTTATACTTTTCGCGGTAGGCCTATATCTTGAATGACAGCAACAGATTGTACTGCGCATGCGTTGCACTGATTTCTGCACTCTAGCTACAACCCGTCAGTTTCAGATGAGGTATGTGATCAATTTTTGTAGTTTGCCGTATACAAACGCCCGTTTTACTTAATTTTAACTTTCACTGACGTCACCTAGCGCTGAAGATACACCCGAGATATCGATGACTGAGAACCACACTATTCTAAGTCCAATATTTTGGAAAAAGAAGATTTCTGTTTCTTTGTGATCCACGTCCTTGTGTCCATAATAATAAATTAATCGAACAAAATTATAAATATTACTTCTCATAACCTTGCTATGGGGCTATTCCAAAATGTTCTATGTCCAACTTTGAAATTCAGAGACTTAATCCAGCTCTCCGCAATCCTCTTCCACCAATCCATCGTCTCTGAATGAATAATGAAGTATTTAAAATGCAATACTTGGTTTTTAATACAGATTTATAAATTGGAAAACGAAGCCCACAATCCCAAACATTGCACACCCCTGAAATATATCTTACTATGCACAACTTCTCATATAAATAAAGCTTTATATCGACTTGGAAGATATGTAATATTTATATAACGGTCAAAGATCATAAAGAAAACACAATGACAAATCAACAGTAACATTTAAATTGACTAGTTGATGCAGATTCATTGAGGCAACATGATTGTGCTAACAGCTCGGTCGTGGCCGTCGTCATGATCACGAAGGCCACGGTTGAGTTCGACTGGCTCTACAGTTTTCATTTGTTTGTATAAATCTTTTAATTCTCACTGTTTTTATAACTCTTATAATACAAACGTAATTTTAAGTCAACTGCTAAGTTCTGAGGTTAAGTAAGTCATAATCTCATATTTTGTCTCTGAATTTTAAAAATAATATTAAATTATTTTGGTTTAGAAGATGTGTACTCTAATTAAACAACTGAACTATTATTATAATAATGTCATTTATTTGTTAGGAAGTAATCAAGATATAATTATGTTGTCTTTCTTTAAATTTTTTTGTTAATTTATTCGTAATTATTCGGTATAAAGAAACATTTTATTAAACAACTATAACTGTATTATAGTATTTTATAATAATTTTGGTAATACTCACAGTGCCATTTAAAACAAAAGTTCGTAGAGGTAATTGGACACGATTGAAGCATACGTATTGTATACGATCTTGTACGTAACAATGGTTATTCGTCATTTCCCCGACAATCGTATCTAAATAGGAGTCTGTTTTCAACAATTTTTAGACCGTTGCAAGGAAGAAGGCAGCAGATGTTTGGGTTATTCTACATTACATTCAGTAATATTATTTCAGTTCCTCATATATTACAGCAGCCTCAATAACGACCTTCTATCGTTTAGTAGAGCCTGCAAAACAGTCATGTGAGTCTGAAGAATGCATGACCTTCTAGCTCAGGGTTACTTATTTATCCAGAGTCCGTCTTCACGATAACAGAAGTACATACTTATTTATCTATGTAACATTCCACATAAATACTCCAACGTTTCAATACTTGATTATCATTCATTCTTACCAGTACGGAGTAGCTAATCTTATCATATAAATAACTGATTTTGGGTTTCTTTTTGTACTTACAGTATTTTAATTTGACGCTCCATATCGCATTATAAAATTGAACGTTTTCATGGAGTATTCAAACGATCTGAATATATTTTCAATTGAATATGTGACTTTGTAAACAGTTGAAGATTTGAAACCTGTAGAAAACGTTTATATGAAGCTGAAGTTTCGAAACTAGTTTGTTGGTTAACATGTCATCGACATATCTCTAGCCATTAGTCACAAACATTCCTTGCGTTTTCAAAAGTGAAGCAAAAATATTCTGGTTTTTAATGAAGAATGGTAATATTGAGTTTAGGAAAACAGGAAATAAGTTTTAGACGGAAACAAATATTGACCTCACTGTTGAAAATAAATAACATTAAAAAAAGAAAATAGCGTAAGATCAAAATCGACATCCGTTTTCATGGAACTCAAAATGTTAGTTATTGAATACTATCCGATCCCATTTTTAGGTGTATCGATCTTGAGACTCAGAAATAAAATGTAGATATAAATTTAATACGGTAAATTATTTTCGATCTAAACATACAGACGGAATAAATACTTCACTCATTACAAAAATTGAAGATGGTATTATAATTTTTACAAAATTACCTTTTCTTCAACTTAGAAGACTACAGTTGACACTTAGTTTTTTGCATAAACCTATTTCTACAAATTATTTAAAATTGAAGATTTATATTGTATTATTTTTAGAAAATTTGTTTATCCGTGAAGACTCGTTCAGTTTTTGACTGCAGTTGACATTTTTGGGGAAAATTGATTTAAAATTTGGTTAGTTTTAACAAGAAAAAATTAAAGATTTGTATTATGAAGAGAGAGAAAGAGAAAACTGCTGTTTGTTTTATTAAAACCCAGCATTATTAAACAAGTCGCAAACTCCTGCCGCAAGAAGTGATAAAGAAAGCCACCAGGCTATGAAAGTTGAGATGAAAGTTTACAGTCAGGGAAAAAGTAGACTATAATGATGAAGAAAATAAATAACATGAAAAGAAAAATGAAGTCAAAATTGCCCAAAATGTTAGGTTATTAAATTTACATGTAAACTAAATATTATCATGGAGTTTTTTGAAAATAAAATCAGGTATAAATACATCATAATTATTTTGTACACGTTATAACAATAATAAAAATCAACTAACAGATAGATTTCCAATTACGTCAAAATCAGCATTTGAGTAATCCATTATATAAATATTTAGTAGTATTTATTTGTATATGATATGTAGGCGGTAGGTCTCTGTATAATAAAGATAACATTGTTATATTTCGAACGTGCCACAGCACCAAGCACAGGGATTATATTGAAGGAGCGGTAGGAGGACTATGCCGTATGTCGATGTAGATTTTGTTACTCTGACAGTGAAATTAGAGAAGGGAAAACGATTATGAAAAAAAAATACTTAAATCTAAATAAATCATTTTTTTTTTAAGTTCAAGAATAGTTCAAACCCAGTAACCTCCCCTTTCGTACGCTCCTGACTCCGTTGCTTCCTTTGAGAAAACAAACGCCTATTTATATTTTACGTCATATCGATGGCTCGTATCTATGAATTTGCAGGTGAATCAGAAAACTGTTCTAAAAATTAAT
Organism: Periplaneta americana; assembly: GCA_025594305.2. NCBI lineage: Eukaryota > Metazoa > Arthropoda > Insecta > Blattodea > Blattidae > Periplaneta > Periplaneta americana. The sequence continues at coordinate 11,872,134 of JAJSOF020000011.1, read as the reverse complement.
TTTTCTCAAAATAGACACTCTTTATACATGTACCACTATCCAGCTAAATTAAAGCAGACGCTAGTACAGACTCTTATTACGCCTCATTTCGATTATTGTGACGCTTTATTCAGTGATCTCAGGGTGGATTTATCCCAGAAACTGCAACGTGTTCATAATGCGTGTGTTCGTTTCATTTGTAATGTCCGCTACTACGATCACATTTCGCCTTCTTTCGATAAATTATTGTGGCTCAGGTTAAATGAGAGGAGAAAGTTACATTCTCTTATACCGAATTTTGCACACCTCTACTCCCTCTTACTTATCTGTCCGATTCCACAGTCTTTCTCAGTGTCATAACTTAAATACTCGGTCACAATATAACACGCTAGAAATACCACTGCACACATCATCACTTTATTCTTCATCTTTCACTGTTGCTACTTCTCGTCACTGGAATTCTCTGCCGCCTGAAGTCAAAGGCTGCCAAACTTTAATTTATTTTAAATGTAAATTAGAAAAATATCTTATGATGAGTTGCCAGACCTAACGCGTTGCAAATATTTAATGGAATGTGTTCCACTGTATTTATTTTTATTTTTTCTTATTTTTATTGTGTAATCATGTAAATCGTGTTTATTTATCACTTAACACCAATATGTATCCCACTGTGTTGTTTTTTTTTAAAATTTATTAATCTATTTTTTAATTATGTGAATCCTAATTAACTGTAATCTAATACTAATCAATACTAATCGCAAGTTTCTTGTTTATGTTAGTTAATTAGGATAGAATTAATTATACTTAATCACTCATTTAAAGTTTGTGTGACTGCAACCTGTGTATATTTTTGTGTGACTTTACTTCGTTCATAGTGTTTTTTTTTTTCCTTTTTATTTCTGGTATTGTATTTGTATTCCTGGTGTTGTGGAAGAGAAGGCCTGATGGCCTTAACTACACCAGAATAAATAAATAAATAAATAGAATTTTTTAAATAAAAAAGCCGCCCTAAATAAGGGTTCGAATAGATCGGCCTACTAATCAATTCATAAAGAATAATCATGAAAACCAATTGTGTGACAATTTGAAAGGAAAAAGAAAACATTAACATAAATGATATGAAAACATAGGAAATCTTTTACAATAAAAGTTTGTTGGGTACAAATGATTACTAATTATAGCTAAGGATGAAATACTAATGTGTTTATTTTTATTTTTTATTTTTACTGTGTACATTTTTTTATTGAATTATCGGCTTCTGTTTTTATGTGATTCGTATTTGTTTCTAAGAACATTAATATGTATTCCACTATGTTTATTTTTATTTTATGAGGTAAATTTTATGTAATTACCTCTTTTGTTCTCATTATGTACCTAAATTGTATCAGTATGTAATTACTTAATTCCGATTCAGTTGTATGTTCAACTATGTAAGCAAGTTTTAATCCTGGTTGAATGTAAGAGAGGGTCTTACCGCCTTAACTCTGCCAGGTTAAATAAAGCCATTATTATTATTATTATTATTATTATTATTATTATTATTATTATTATTATTATTATTATTACTTTTCTGCTTTGCAAGATCTTCTACTAGAGGACAAAATATTAGCTAACTGTCCAATTTTGTGGATATAATAATAACCTAGTTAAACTAAATGACCATTTTGTAGATACGAGGTATTACTTCTTACTTATCGATATATCACATTAGCAAGTGATTCAAATAACATTTTCCAGATCAGATATAAATGTCTGAGGCATTCCTCTTTCAGAGCCTGCGTGACGTCTAGAAACCCCGTCCTGCCCCTCCGTCGGAGGAGAAATAGTAAGGTCAACGTCTGAGGTTCGATACGAAAGTTGGAACAGCTGTGCTCCGCTTGCTCTCGTGTGGATACGTCATGACCTTATTCGCGGGGTTGGAAGAGTTGATGTGATGGAGGGTTAAAACATCTGAATATCGCCGGTTTACAGTGTAAACCTGCTAACTAACAAAAAGGTAATTTTACAGGGGAAACAAAAACCTGAGTATAAATTAACCCTAATTAACTAGTATATCTATCATATTATAATTTGAACTGGTAATGGAAATTACGGAAAAACGACTGAACGGATTTGAATGAATGACCCGTCGTTTTGAAGCTTGGGATCCAAGGATTTCCAGAACAATAGTAACTTTCAGTGAAGCGTTAGTTTTCCTACATAATTTTCCTATTTTCCAAAATCCATCTTTCGTCAGTTTTGAGAACTAAATGCATTTCAGAATAAAACAAAACACACACTACAATAAACAATAGGCTATTACACGAAGGCTGCAAGATTGCTGACATATTTAGAACTTAAATTCAATTGGTTAATAAAAATTTCAAGACTTACTAAAAATAATTTACAGGTCTGATTCTGCGATGTGTAATTTTCTGAGTACAGCTGTGTATTGAATATTAAAATCTACAAAACGTGAGGTGGTTTGATGACATTATTACCATTAGAAATGAAATATTATTATAGTTAATGCCATGATGTGACTATTTTTCATTAATTATACATATTAATGCTATATTGATGATATGAAAGTGAATCGTTTTGGAGTTTATGTAGATTAATAATATTAAATTAGATCTTATTTTAAAAATCAAATGTTTTATAGTTATATAATCAACTACAAAACTTACTTAAAATAATAATATTGTTATTAAAAATTTACTAATCAAGTGGGGTTGGGTCTTTTCATATGCTTAATGGCGGTGTGGAGTAGATAATTTATATGCGTCATTCTCTTCAGTATTGGCTCGAGAGAGCGCAAAAATTACAGTTCATAAGGAAAGACCAAAAGGTATTACTTACTGATAAAAATAAGAAGCCTACAAAATTATCAAGTCTCCCGATCATTTCAGCAAGATCTCTTAGCAGAATAAATGATTTTACCCTCTACATTTCAAGCTCTACATGCAGCAGCTATACCAAGATGCTATGTCTATTGTTCGAAAACATAGCAAACCTGACTTTTTTTAACTTTCACCTACAATCCATAATGACCTGAAATAGCTATTGCTTTATTCCCACTTGAAAAACCCACTGATCGTCCTGACATTGTTACTTGCGTTTTCGCGTTGAAACTCAAAAAATGAAGGTGGATAGGTTCAAGAAAAAGTATTTGACATAAAAAACATTCAGAGGGAGTATGTTTCATTATTCCGGAAGCAACTTCTCAAAATGTCTGGTATTCTTCATTGAAAATAAATCTGAAAAATTTTTATTTGAACGTCTAATGAACTTAGTTTGCAGCATTTGCTGCACAAGCCACTAGTATTTTTTATATTCTCATAATATTGTTAACATATCTTTGTTTTAGTCAAGCTGTTCTTTTGTAAATTATTTTCATTACTTTAGATTTTGATCTGATTGCACAAAGAAGAATCTTCGTAAACTTTTCCCAATAAACCTGTCAGCAATAACGTAGATAAACCACCAATGTAAATAGGAAATAAGCCTATTAGCGACAACAGATTTAATTCTTGTGGAACACCAAAATTTATTTCTTCTCCTTGGATGTATTTGCTACGAATTTTATAATCTATAGCTTTATTTACATTTTCAATTAAACTAATAACACTGAACAACAAGAATTTTGCTCCGACTTAAAACAATGTGTCCTTTATGGTTTGGTGTGCGCTGAATCCGAAAATGCATCTCTTTTCTTCGTATCAAGTAAGGTTTTTAAGATATACTATGATTTCACTTTTCGATAAGCGCTCTCCAGGAAACATCTGGTGCGGGTTGGAGTTGTAAACCAAAACAATAGCTAATGAATTTTATGAGAGTTTATGACCAATTTCCGGTTTCTTATGGTTGTTGCATGTTATTTTGTACTTCTAATAAATAAACAGATATTGGTCCCTTCTATTAAGTAAATTTCATAATAGTTCAAAGTGAAGTCTACGCAATGAAGAAACAAGGGTGTGGTTTTCAGTATTTAAAAGAAAAGTTTACTAGTGAAAGACAATTAAAAGAGGAGATTTTCATCTGTCGGCAAATTCGAAAAGTTACGGCTGTTTATTTCTCTGAGGAAAAACTTTCAGTTACAGAAAAAATGGCATGGCGCGCTTTCAAAGATGTTTGCTAAAATTTCCTTGGACAAAAACATCGAACTTGTGGAAACCATGTTAAGTGCATATGAGAAAATAGGGTGTAATATGTGTTTCAAAATACAATGTCTACATTCTCATTTTGGTTTCTTTCCTCCTGACCTTGGAGCGGTACGCGACGAACATGGGGAAAGATTTAATCAAGAAATATCTGAAACGGAAAGGCGATATAAAGGAAGATCATCATCCAGCATGCTTGCAGACTATTGTTGGTTTCTTGTAAAAGACAGTCCCGGGTTTGGTTGTAAGCAGAAGTCATCTAGAAAATCCTTTTAAATGATAAGTTCAAATACTGAGATTTTCCTCATTATACACATGAAATATTTTTATTGTTATATATTTTTTTTTTGTTTTACTCTATGTTACATCATTTTTGTATCCAGTACACATTCTTCAAGTATTATGTGGCATTTTGAATCCCTAGTCCAAGCATGTCAATTGATGCCCACAGGAGCATGCGCGCGCTTTAGAGCCCAGGAGAGCCTGAGCGCTTTACAGCGGAAAGGAAAGAGACAGACGAAAGAGGTAGTATATGCCGCTAGGTCGAGCTATATTCAGGGATGGCCAGCACTGATTCAATAGATAAAGGGAAGAGAACTTATTAAAACTGTATCCATGGTAATTTTTAGATTTGCCTGAGAAGTATAAGTGCATTATAAGAATGTAAGTTTTGATTATAATGCTCATTTTTCACAAGTTTGATTGTTTTATTCAAAAGAAATATTTTCTCAACTTTTCGTATAGAAATGTGAAATTTTCAAGTATAGGCCTATTTATTTAGTAGCCTTACAGAATGTTTTCGAAAATCTATATATGTATTACTGAAGATAGTTTATTGAAATTTTTGAAAATATTCGCATGGAAATTGTTTGTAAGGAAATGAATTAACAAAGCAACTACTGTTACATCATAAGCAAAACATAAGTGCCCATGTGTTGTAAAAATGTCAGCTGTATAGCTTCAGCAGATTTCGAGAAAATAATTTAATATTCTGATGATAGGAAGTTGCTCACAAATATCACCTTAAAAGCATAATGCGATAAGAGTTTTGTTATGTAATATTAGTTACACTTAAAACAGATACAGTACCTAGGTAACTTTGCTTTGTACTGTAATATTGTTTTGATTAGTTTATTGATTATTTTATAAGGCTAAAGATACCATCAATATAAATTCCAACTTATCATGTCATACTCAATCTCTTTCTTTGGAATATCACTTTCTTTATGAATGATGTGTTTCATCCACTTAAAACAGTATAATATTATACTACTATGGAATTTAAGTGAATATTCCTTCTTAACTCTCTATTATGTTATTAAGATTTAAAACACAAGTACAATATTAAGAAATCAGTGTTAGTACTTTTGTTTTACAGACAATATAGATAATTTTAGTCAGAAAGAAGCCATATAAAAATAATGACATAAAAGTTCACGTTTCGTTTGAAGTTTGTGCACCACTGTTTTTTTAATCCAACAGGTTGCTTATTCATATACACAACCCTTCCTCTTTCCATACTTAGCGCTTGCTACCCGCGTACGACGTCAAGGTCAGAAAAATGCGCTTGCTTTGACATCACTGCCCTAGTCTGTCGTAATTTTATCAATAGTAGTGAAAAATAAAAAAGAAGACGTTTTTTCATAAAAAAATAAATTCACCTTCCTCGGGAAATGCTACGTAATGGGGCAATTTCGATCTTAAATTCGGATTTAGGGCACACATATTAGCAATATTCATTTATTTTTATTTCGCAGCAAGAGAAAAAGTAAATATTTGTTTTTCAGTGTAATTTAATTACCCATAATTTTTATGTTTATGTTATCCAGAGCTTCAACACGCGTTTCTTCTTTTCATTTTTTTAAATAATTTTCCGAAAAACAAATCTACTATCACAATACTTTATTTCAACCATAAACTCGGACTGTGGAAGTATCAAGTAATGACGTCATACTGCGGTCATCGTACAGCAGTTCTGTCTCTGGCAGTCAACAGGATTGAGTTCAGTTTCATATCAGTCAGTATTCAAACCCGGGTCTCCTGAAGCCACAGTTCCTGGCGAGTGTTCCTGGCAAGTGTCATGAAATGATCCAAGGCTGCAGGCAGGTCTTGCCTGCAGCCTTGGATCATTTCATGACACTTGCTTGTAAATCGAAAATCCACTGTAGTTTTAGGGCTAACAGAGAACGTCGACCTTGGTTGCTATTGACCGACTGTGGCGCCCCGTGGACGTGGGGTCTGTGGTTGAAATCACGCCAGACCTGGTCTACTTGCTAAACGATTGGCACCTCCCCTAGTTCATCCTGCCCACGTCAACATTTCCCGAAATCTTCTCAGTTGAACACTACCAAACAAGTGAAGCAAACATTGTTCAAAACCTTCATAAATCACATTTCACGTCACCCTTAAGAGTTTACTTTTCTCTTTAAAAATTCTTGCAAATATTTTCAGTTCGATGGTATTATATTGAATTAGGAAAATCAGTCCAAATCAGCCCTTCTAACCTCTAAAAAATCACCAATTACGTCATCTTTTTGTTTTTTTTTCTCTTTAAAAATTCTTCCAAATATTTTCAGTTCAATGGCATTATATTGAATTAGGAAATCAGTCCAAATCAGCCCCTATAATCTCTAAAAATCAACAATTACGTCATCTTTTTGTTTTTTTCTCTCTTTAAAAATTCCTCCAAATATTTTCAGTTCAATGGTATTATATTGAATTAGAAAAATCAGTCCAAATCAGCCCCTATAACCTCTAAAAAGTCACCAATTACGTCATCTTTTTTTAGTTTATTTTTCCTCTTCAAGTCCCTCCAGATGAATGGTATAGAATAAAAGGACACAAGCGACCAAAACTTTAGGGATCTCATAGTTCTATCAATGGAATGACTGGAAAATGCTGGATTTCAGTGAAAGACCTGCCGTTGGGCAGAACATGTGAATGAATTAATTAATTTAATGAATTAATGAACGATAGTATTGTTTGTCCACTGCATCTTTCTCAACGATTCTTTAAAGTTTGTGTCTTGTGCCCTCCATATTTATTTCAAATATATTCAGTACAACGGTATCAGACTGAGTCAACCAATGCCTTCGAGCTCATATTTCACATCAGCCCTATGATCTCTCGTATGTTAATATTCGTGTTACTTAAACGTGAAACCTATTCGGCAAAAAAATCCGTTACCATTTCTGTAATACTTTAAGCACATCTTGCTTTAGCAACCTGCAACATTAGTTACTTGAAAAACAAATGAAGTATGGATATAGTCTTGTATGTATTGCATTCAAGATATTACTAGTGACTTGAGCAGCGAATGCTACATTAATTTTCTTCCACTGGTTCTTCAAAAGTCATTGCTCGCTTAATTTTACAGCATCAAACTGAGATAAGTGACCAACTGCCTTGCAGCTCGCAAAACTCAAAACGACCCTGTGGCCCTTTACAAGATATAAATAGCTTCAGCCTTTTTATTATATCTTTGCTCCATTAACATTTCTCCAAATCTATTGAATTGAAGAATGTCTTGGGGTTTGGGGCTTCAGAGTTTGTCAGTCGTATGTGTACCGTTTAGTTTTTATATATATCTTTTTCTAACTCGTTATTAATATGTAATGAAGGGAACTGTCTTAATTTTAAAATGATCAACGAATGTGGCAAGTAAAACATTATCTGAAAAATGTAACAAACTTCCTACATCTATATTAAGTATTAAATTACATAACTCTAATTGTTGCCTTATACAAAGTAAATGTCCGATTATTAAGGAGTCCTCTGATTAAATATTTAGGCATAATTTTCGACATTCATTTAAAATGGAACCAACACATTAATTACCTTTGTAATAAATTACGTAAAATAATACATTATTTTATTTCATTGAGAATTTACTTGTCAATAAGTCTATTACGCACAATATACTTAACTTTATTTCAATCGGTAATTATGTATGGAATTATAGGATGGGATAGCTTATTTAAAACCAATTTTAATCCACTATATTTATTATAAAAGAAAATAATCAAAATATGTCTTCATAAACCTAACGATTTTCCATCCCAAAAATTGTTTTAGACTTTAATGTTTTCAGAATAAGACAAATTTATTATATTCTATTAATAAAATTCATACATAAAAATCGAAATAATTTTAAATTGTATTCTCATAGTTATGAAACAAAAGGTATGAATTCTTTAAGATTGTTTGAACCAAAATGTAACACTGCTGCAGTATTTAACCATAGTAGTAATTTAGGCCCAAGAATATATAACAAATTTATATTTAAAATATTCTAATCTTGTTAATTCTAATAGTTCTAGTATTAAATTAAAAAAAATATGTATGTATTTTATAAATAATGAAAAATAGTAAATTTAGATTTATATATTCTTATTGTGTGGTAGACATAAGACAAATTGTATTATATACCTACTACTTAATTTAAATTCAGGAATCCGCCCCTGAGCACGAGTTTTACTCTTTCAGGGGTGAGCTAAAGTTTTATCTGTTTATATTATATTTTATGTTACTATTATTAGCAAAATAAATAAATTCAAAATACAAATTACGCTTTGCAACAAAATATCGAACTCTTTTTTTATGACAAATTTTTTGGAACTTGAAACGGATGTGGAAATTAACTTCATAAAAATCAACATCATTTATCATCATTATTCATCATCATCATCATCATCATCATCATCATAATATTCGTCCGTATTGGTAAACGTATGCCGTCTGATCTAATACAGACATTTTCCCAGAGTACAGGAGTCCAAAATGGTACGTATAATTTCAATTAATTCTAATGCTTCTATATGCTAATTTTATGACAATAGATCTTATTTAAGCACGTGATATTTCTCTTGGTCCAAATTTAGCTGTCATAGAATGAAACTGTAGAAGTGGTGCATGGTTAAAGTTCTTTTAACTTGATTGTGCATACAAATTTTATTTAATACTCAAAATATCGTTTAAATTAAACTACCATAACCTGCACAACTTGTCACCATGGTAACCAAGATTCCAGACACTGCAATATTGAAGACATTTGCTTGCTCTAAAATTTCGTCTATTACAATCTTGCTTTTTATGAATTGTCCAATTGTTTCCAATTTCGTGGAAGAAATTTCCACATCGAAAACTTTGAAAACATTCTTTAGAAGAGATAATTCCTTTTTAAATACTTTTTTTTTCTGAATGAGATAAAATTACCTGATCATCGCCATAACAGTGTACTTACTTACTTACAAATGGCTTTTAAGGAACCCGAAGGTTCATTGCCGCTCTCACATAAGCCCGCCATCGGTCCCTATCCTGTGCAAGGTTAATCCAGTCTCTATCGTCATATCCCACCTCTCTCAAATCCATTTTAATATTATCCTCCCATCTACGTCTCGGCCTCCCCAAAGGTCTTTTTCCCTCCGGTTTCCCAACTAACATCTCAAACGTCTGGATTTATGCATTGACAGATGACATAATTAGGATGAAATCCAGACGTTTGAGATGGGCCATGTAGCATATCCAGAAATGCATATAGAGTGTTAGTTGGGAGACAAGCCCGAGACGTAGATGGGAGGGTAATATTAAATGGATTTGAGGGAGGTGGGGTATGATGATAGAGACCATCACAAACGTCCGATGGCGGGCTTATGTGAGGGCGGCAATTATGTCAGGTGAAGAATAAAAGCCATTTAAGTAAGTAAGTAATTATGTCAGGTGAAGAATAACAGTGTACTTACATTCGTTTAAAATGTTAACTCTATATAAATGAGGAAGTAGTTGTTAAATTAATTAAAACTATCTTAATTTATGAATTTCCACAATTACGCTATCTGCCGCAGGAATAATTTACTAGCGGCTTTCATTGCAACGTGTATTGCGTGCTGAATTTACACAGTCGTTATTTCCGGTGCGGTCGTACGTGTTTTGTTATTTTATTTCTCAAAATGTTATACATAATTGTCACGCAGAAAGAGCGCTATTGATTTAGGAAAGCTTTCCTATCAAAATGGAATGTCGAAGTGAAATTCCAGCCATATCAAGGCAACAATATCACAGGGCAGAGTACCAAAGCAAACATATTTCTGGAATAAGAAAAAGAAGAAGAAGAACTGTATGATGCACTGAGTAACTTTTAGATAAATCACTGGTTAACATTTTTAAAAACTGCAAATGAACATCTAGAAAGAAAATATATATCTATACTAATAATAAATCTGTAGCCGAAATTTTTCTGGTAATTTTCGATTTTCAAAAATAATTGGTCCTAACATATATAATTAACCACCCTGAAACCGAAAATAGCTTTTTTGAAATTTTGTTTGTATGTCTGTCTGTCTGTATGTTTGTTACATTTTCACGCGATAATGGCTGAACCGATTTATATGAAAATTGGAATATAAATTAAGTTCGCTGTAACTTAGAGTTTAGGCTATATGACATTCAAAATACGTTATTTAAAAGAGGGGGCTTATAAAGGGGCCTGAATTAAATAAATCGAAATATCTCGCTTATTATTGATTTTTGTGAAATATGTTACATAACAAAAGTTTCTTTAAAAATTATTTCCGATAAGTTTTATTCCTCGGAAAATTTTGATAGGACTGATATTTAATGAGATAAATGAGTTTTAAAATTAAAATATAATGCCATCTAAGGCGGTGTAATGAAATGAAAACAAATGACTACGTCTATAAGGGGCCTTGGACAACAACAATCGAAAGCTATGAAACATAGCCTACAGACAATTTTTCTGTGTTTGTATGAAGTAGTATCGAAAGCTGAATTAACCGATTTGTACAATTAATTATTATTTCACCATTGGAAAGTGTAGTTTCTCTAGATGGACATAATGCTATAATGTTACTACAGTAACTTCTGAGTGAATCGAGGACAGGTAAGATTAAAATAGCTTCTTATGCACAGAAAACTTGATAGGCTATTCTGTACATTCGTTTCCTGTATTTCCTAAAATAATTTTTATGCCCTCACATAAGCCCGCCATTGGTCCTATCCTGAGCAAGATTAATCCAGTCCCTACCATCATATCCCACCTCCCTCAAATCCATTTTAATATTACCCTCGCACTTACGTCTCGGCCTCCCCAAAGGTCTAAACCCCTCAGGTATTCCGACATGCGTGCAGTTCTGTTTGTGTAACTTTCTCCATTCTCCTGTCACTTCATTCCTCTTAGCCCCAAATATTTTCCTGAACACCTTATTCTCGAACACCCTTAACCTCTGTTCCTCTCTCAGAGTAAAAGTTTCACAACCATACAGAACAACCGGTAATATAACTGTTTTATAAATTCTAACTTTTAGATTTTTTGACAGCAGACTAGATGACAAAAGCTTCTCAACTGAATAATAACAGACATTTCCCATATTTATTCTGCGTTTAATTTCCTCTAGTTGTAATACCTCGGAAGAAATTCTGTGGACGGGAGAAAAAGGTCTTAAGTCAATTTTTTATGAAAATGAGATTTTTATATATTCTGAAAGCGGAAACAATTCTCCACAATCTGGTAAAACGGTTAAAGTCCAATAAGACTCCTGATTGGATTTATAGAGCGTTACCAAATGTCCTAAGTACTTTTGAATCTAGCACACACAGAATAAAGGACTGAAGAATATTTAATACTTTATTCCTTACAAACAATCACATGTTTACTTTCCATGCTTCCCTATTAAAAAGGTCTAACTTGTATTTCAGCCATTTTATCACACTCTGATGCCCTTTCCTTTTAAAACTTTAAGCACCAGATAAACAGTCCTATAATTGTTTAAGACTCATTTTGCATTCCTAATAATTTACATTTCCCATTTATTTTGACATGAAAAAGGTCTTATGTTTAAATAGTCCCTTCTACTCAGTTTGAGTTCTAGTCTTAAAAGGGCTTAAGTGCGGAAATTTTTGGAAATAATGAAGAAAATTATTAAATGAACAACATTACTTATTTTAGAAGAAATATTCATTTATTTTGACATGAAAAAGGTCTTATGTTAAAGTAGTACCTTCTACTCAGTTTGGGTTCTAGTCTTAAAAGGGCTTAAGTGCGGCAATTTTTGGAAATAATGAAGAAAATTGTTAAATGAGCAACATTACTTATTTTAGAAGAAATATTCATTTATTCTGACATGAAAAAGGTCTTATGTTAAAGTAGTACCTTCTACTCAGTTTGAGTTCTAGTCTTAAAAGGGCTTAAGTGCGGCAATTTTTGGAAATAATGAAGAAAATTGTTAAATGAGCAACATTACTTATTTTAGAAGAAATATTTATTTATTTATTTATTATTTTGCTAATAATTGTAACACGTTACAGACACAGTTTGGGAAAAGCATGGAGAGCGTTACACTTTGTGATGAAATAATCTAAGAAAAGGTTAAATGATAAATCCAAAGAAATATGCATATAAATCACTAAAAGGTCCAGTAAGGAATATGGTGCTGCAGTGTTGAGATCTTACAGATTAGAACATATTAAGACACTGGAAAAGATTAAAAACGGGCTCATTAAGTGTTTTGGAAAATTCACCATTAAAATGGGACACTGAAAACGGACAGGAGAACGCGAATACCGATTATACGCACTGTTCAAAACATACAGAGGTGAGCCTGCCTGAGAGAAATAAAAAAAGGTTGCAAATGCCAAATTACTTATTTTAGAAGAACGACCACTCATTTAAATTGAGGGAAAGAAGACAGAGGAAGTAGTACCTAACACTGGAAAGTTTTCTTTTCTCAATCGTACTATCAGGGACTGGAATGCTTTAAATGCAGACTTGTTAAAGGCAACATTTTACCAACAAGAAAAATTTATTTGACATGAAAAATAGGCTTAAGGACCTTACTAATAGTTTGGTAATTATACACAGTACTTAAAGGGTGTAAATGATATGTTGTTATTAAGTGTTAATCAGTGAAGAATTATGTTAAATGTCAGTGAAGTGTGTTGTTTCAGAAGAAAAGTATTTGTTTTGTCAGTGAAGGTCTGTGTAAGTGAAACGTGTTCCTGTCAGTGAAGCTGTAAAGGTTATAGTGGCATTTTTGCAAATAATTTGAACAGTGAAATGTTTTTATTTTAGTGAAATCATTTATTTAGAATCAGTGAAATGTGTCGTAGTTCCAGTGCAGTGAGTGAGTTGACAGCGAAATGAGTGTAATGTTAAATAAAGGAAACTTGTGCAGATATGAACATATTCTTTTGGGTTTTAGTTCGATCTTAGTTTTAAGATACAAATTAGAATATTTAAATGTTATTTTAAGTGATCGTTTCATTTAATTTAGTATATTCCCTGTTGTTGTTGTTATTATTTTAGAAGTTATTATTTATTATTAGTAAAAATTATTAGTATTATCATTAATTGTATTTTTAAATAATAAGTTTATTTTGTCATTATTGAGAAAATTGTTACCAATGCCAACGGGTATATACCCATTGCAGTGTGAATAAATTTATTTATTACATACATACGTACATAAATACATATACAGAAAAACTTTAGCTCGCCCCTGAAAGAGTAGAACTCGTGCTCAGGGGCGGATTCCTGAAATATATCCGGCAAAAACGTCTTAATTAAAACAACTCTATAATTGACACCAATTTCAGTCTTTCTACTGCTCTGAAAAGTATAAAATTTTTACTTGAGACCTTTTCCTGCCGGACACAGAATTAATTTCAGAACGACACATGACGTTTACTAGAATTTTTTTTACTTATTTTGATTAATTCTACCATTTTTTTTAGATATTGCATTTTTTAAACACCGTCTATAACTTGCGATGGTACGTATTTTAATTTAATTTAATTTTCGAATTACAGTAATTCACATTAAAAAAAAACTAGTCTTAGACGAGAATATATTTCATGGCATATTTCATAAATACGACTCAGGGCAAAACTGAACTAAGAAGGAGAATATGTTGATTGATATATGAGGGAAATTTAGGTTAATTACAGCTTACGCTTCTAACTATACAAGCTATATCGATTTGATGTCGTGTTGAAATTGTTTACACCAACAATTACATCGATTTACTAGAAGCCAAAGTTAGATGTAACCACCCATGACAGAGAAGTAATGGCTCTCGTAACAGAATACGACGCTTCAACAAAAGTGACTAAATAGACATGTTAAATGATAGTCGTGCTTCAGTATACTCAAGTCGCTGATTACGTCATGTTAACATGTAATTACCATCCCAAAGGAAACTGTCAGCTACAGTTCAAATGCTGTCTCTTTTGCATTTTGCATTAGTTCTGTAGGTAGTTAATAGGTTCGCAGTTAATAAAGAAATAATCAGACTTACATTTTTTACAAACATTTAAAAGTTGTCATTATTTTTAGTTCGAAACAAAAGTTCTTGCAATTTTATTTAATAAAAAATCGCATGTATTGTGGTTTCCTTTTCACAGTAGTTTTCAACTGGCTTTGGAAAATTTGGTACTTAACCCTTAAATTAGCAAAACTTCATTTCTCATCCAGTCTGCTGTCCAAAAATCTGAAAGTTAGAATTTATAAAACAGTTATATTACCGGTTCTTCTGTATGGTTGTGAAACTTGGACTCTCACTCTGAGAGAGGAACAGAGGTTAAGGGTGTTTGAGAATAAGGTGCTTAGGAAAATATTTGGGCTAAGCGGGATGAAGTTACAGGAGAATGGAGAAAGTTACACAACACAGAACTGCACGCATTGTATTCTTCAACTAACATAATTAGGAACTTAAAATCCAGACGTTTGAGATGGGCAGGGCATGTAGCACGTATGGGCGAATCCAGAAATGCACATAGAGTGTTAGTTGGGAGACCGGAGGGAAAAAGACCTTTAGGGAGGTCGAGACGTAGATGGGACAAATAAATCAACCGGCCTTAATTAAGGATGACCACGAGGATCCGGAAATTAATATTAAATAAATGTAATTAATTATAGTCCCGTCGTTCTTATTTCCGGCAGACAATCACGTTGCAGGTCGGCTACATTTAAACGTGTGCGTCTTATGATTCGCTGATGATGACGTTATGCACTTCCTAAGGCTCGATAAATACTTAATATAATCGCCCGCCATTTTGGCTCTTTCGTTGGCGTTCGCAAAATGCACATGACGTTATTTGCCGCTCTATTTGCTGAATTACAGTGTGTTTGATTTATTATCATAGGAGCTACGACACGATAATGTTTAACGGTGCGCCAAATAGTTCCCTCGTTTGGTAGCTCGGCAACGAAAGAACAAAAATGGCGAACGATACTACCTACCTAGACTTTATAGAGTATTCACTTCCTAAGACGTAAGCAAAGAGGAGGAGTCAAGCCGGGAATAACAGCGTCGCGACTATAATTATGAATATGTTTATAAAAATAAAATGTAATAATTAAGCACCATTTATAATCAATTACAAAATAAAATCTTAGATGATGTCCTTAAAATTATACTTATAAATAAAAGATTTTATTTAAAATTAGCATATCCTTAATTAAGACCTTCTGAGTGGTATAAATGAAATTGTATAATCTGCAGGGAATCTTTAAGAATTTACGAGATGATTTTTTGAATTTCAAAAGATGGTATTGATAATTGTTTTAAAAATTATATATAAATTTTGCAAAGAACTCCGAGCACCAAAAATAAACCTGTCACTGACCAATTGAAGAGAGGGATGTTATACTTGGCACTAAGGTAGGGAATACAAGGTTCATAAATGGCCCTCTTTTCCTGATCAACCTGATGAGCTTGGTTTAGATCTCTCTCCATGCGTATAGTTGGATCTATGCTAATAGCCCTTTGTAGTTTCCTGTGTCGGACCGTAAAGAAAACAACTATCGCAATGTCCATATTTTATATGTTGTGCAATATTATAGTATTGTGAAATTTTAATTTTCCTACCAATTTTTTCTATTGTTCTATTAAAATAATATAGCATATAGCCTATTAACCTGTTGTATCCTATAGGATACTTTGCGAATTTTAAGGGTTAAACTTTTTAAAATATCTTAAGAAAAACGGTAAACTTGTTCATAAGCAACATGTATTATGCAGAAACAGTGAAATATCTGTTACTTCAGCGTTTTCTGAATGACTGAAATATGAAATATGAACAACCGTTACGTACTATTTTAAAACTAACATGTTCCTGGGATGCTTATCTACCCATTTACGTGGAATAATACATGAATATTTCATTTTATTTCCTTCCACATAACATGTCCATAACTTTCAAATGTTAATTTAGTAATGTCACAATATATAACCGTTGTTAATTTCACTCTATAGATGATTTTACAGTAAGAAAAAAGCATTGAGCATATGGGCTATTCCATCAAATGATCAGTTGCCATAGAAACGCCTACCTACCACATAGCTTGTACAATGTACTAGGCAAGGCCCATAAAACCAATGCTTTTTTCTTAACGTGGAATGCTCTGACAATGGTCAGCTTTTAAGAACCATGTCAGATATAATTTAATTAAAATATTTTAACAGGAGTAAATACAAACAGAAAGCAATCATTCAGGTGGAAATTCTATTATCGTCACTCCTCTTTAACACTGGAAATATATTTTAGATCATAACTTGTAGCCCAAACAAGTATCCAAGTGAGAAAATCCGATTACCTATCCAATTTTATGACACAAAACAAAAGACTCTATTTAATACTTCGGTTGTGATTCCTAAAATTTTTATCACTAAGGATAATCACTGGAGCACCATGGTACGTAAGAAATGAAACACTTCATTCAGATCTAGACCTAGCCAAAATAGAGACTGTAATTCATTCTTCCTACACACGCTTATTTGCAACATTGTCAACGCATTCTAACAACTTAATCAACCAGATTCCTCGGAACCTGCCCCCTGCACGGCCTGATCGTCGCCTCAAGAGGAAAAGGCACACTGATTTGTTGATGCTTTGAGGAACGTTAATGGACGTCACCCTCTCCACAAGTCTCATATTATTGTAACGTTAATTATTTAAGCACAATTGATAGTACTAATGTACAAAAATTGTCAAATAAATTTAAAAAAAAAAATTTATCTGTGAAGTTCAATTGTTTCATAAGACAAATAACCATTGCTGACGTCAATAAAACTTAATTTTAACGTAAGTAAAACGTTATTATGATCCTGCAATGCACAGTTATAAACACCGATCATTATTCTATGAATTGCCAATATTCTATCGTATATGTACAGGGTGTTTCCGAGGTGGTGTTAGAAACTTTCAGGGATGATGGCGAAGGGCACATGCATCAATTTGAGATAAGGAACCCTGGTCCGGAAATGACCGAGTCGAAAGTTACAAGCAAAAATAGTTGTGTGGAAATGAAATAATTTTATTCCTCTGTACACCTTATTTATGTGTATTTATCCGTACATCTTACACATACTGTATTCACCTGACGTTGTTTACGTTGTCTACTTACAGTATTCCATTCAGTGCACTGTCTGAGGGATGGGGACAGGAAACTACACTAAAACAATGCAGATAGCGTAATGTGTAACGGACATGGTCGGTCCTGATATGCACGTCTGTAGACAGCAGTGTATGTGCACAAGTTGCAGTGTCCAGTCGATCAGTCCTAGTGAAATGGAGGAACACGAGAGCGGAATAAGCAGACCTGATTTTCGAATACGGATGAGCCAATGGGAACAGCAGACAAGCTCACAGATTGTATCGGGTACAAGTACCCACGTAGGAGACATCCGGCTCATTCCATTTTGCCACGACTGTTCCAAAAGTTAAGGGAAGGAGGGCACGTGGTGGCAAATTACAATTCCATTTGCACACAACTATTTTTGCTTATAACTTTCGACTCAGTCATTCCCGGACCAGGGTTCCTTATCTCAAATTGATACATGTGCCCTTCGCCATCATCCCTGAAAGTTTGTAACACCACCTCGGAAACACCCTGTAGATGCATTGTACTTTAGATCTTTAAATACCCCAAGTAAACAATGACAAAGGATTGTTTACCATTAGTTTAGGGGTTACCCCTGGTCACATATAATAGATTGATCGGCGTAATGCACTTACAAGACAACTTTTATCAATTTTATTATACTGCCATCTAGAAACAGAAAAAGGAGCCACGTTATATCCCTGATGGAATAATAGCTTGGAATTGTATTTCCATCTAACGGTCGTTACCAAAAAATTCATTTTCGACAGTGGCGCTATTTGATAACATGGGAATGGCCAATCTGATATATGTGTGATCAGAGATGTAACAACACTTGGTATAGCTTGTGGCCCATTCAGAAAGCCGATGACTACAAAATGCAGTTTACCTCAATGATTCTGCAATGTACAGTTACAAAAACCGAGTATTATTCTACGAATTGACAATATTCTATCGTAATTTTGTTTTGTAAAAGGCAAATCTTCATGAAATAAGTTGTTTACAACACACAAGTGTATTAATTATATACAGGGTGAACAGTAAATATGGAATATTGCTAATAACGTCTTAAATTTTAATTTTACAAAAAAAGAAAATTTTATATAAAAGCTGTTGGAGATTAATCATACAGTATCATACCATTGGTCCAAAAAGTTATTCAGGTATACAGGGTGTGAAAGTAAACTTTACTTTTTTAAATATCACTCTATATTAAAATTTATATATTCTAATCTCCATTAAATTTTAACGTATGAATGTGTAGAAATTTGATTCATTCATGTCCTTTATTAAACTTATTTCATGGACTTCAAACTTGAGACAAATAAGTATGTAAAATCATGTTGAGTAGGCCATAAAACTAAACAAAACACTATGACTAACCAAACTTTATCACAAATGCTCAAAATGAGAAGCATTCAAAACTAAAAATATCCCAGCCTATCAAGAAAATACTCTTCCTCACAGTTACATGACTGATCTATTCCATCTCATATCTAAAATGGAATGTTTTCGTGATAGACTGGAATATTGTTTAGCTGTGAATATGTAAATGTCGTACAGGGTGCCATTTCAATATGAGAACCATTCAAAACTAAAAATATCCCAGCCTATCAAGAAAATACTCTTTCTCACAGTTACATGACTGATCTATTCCATCTCATATCTAAAATGGAATGTTTTCGTTATAGACTGGGATATTGTTTAGCTGTGAATATGTAAATTTAGTACAGAGTGCCATTTAAAAAAATAAACTTTATTGTCACACCCTGTATATCTGAATAACTTTTTTGGACTAATGGTAAGATATTGTACAGTTAATCTCCTCCAACAGCTTTTGTATAAAACTTTTTTGTAAAATTAAAATTTAAGAAGTTAGTAGCAATATTCCATACTTATTAATCACCCTATATACATTCCTCTCAATAATAATCACATTCGATTTTCAAACTCGTTAGAGCCAATATGAGAAATACGCAGTAAACAATCACATATATAAAACAGCGTCATTAGTTTATATTTATTTATAAAGGATTAGGCTATTTACAAAGTGGTGATAGGCTATTTCTTACTTCCTTCTCAGACAGTTGGTAACTCTCTGGTTGTTACACAATGTAAGAGTTCCATTTAGTGCTGTAAAGACAAACACTTCAGTTTTCAATTCAAATGGAATATAATCACTTGAACGAGTTCATTTCGTTAAGGTTACCTACAAGGATATCGATAACATCTTCCTCTTCTGCGTCACTCAACTCTTCGTTGGTAATATCACATACACACTACACACCTTGCTTTTAGTCTGTAGTTTATTGGCCAGAGGTCCAGTTTGTGACAAATTAGATATCATATAATTAGAAACATTATAGAGAACATTGTATTCACAGTCACTTTGGATTTAAAAATGGAAGTGCAGTCATTATACAGTGTGTCCCGCTGAAAACTGGTCCCGGACTTCTACGATTCGTTTCTAGAAGAGGGGCTATTGTCAGTGGAACACCCTCTAAATTAGGCCTTTTAAAATTGAAGTACAAGAATTTTTTTGCATGGTGTTGAATCATCTACAGTATACCACTGCAAATTATAACCTACATTTCATAAAGTAATGCGTCCTGTTAAATAAATACACAATATTAGGTTTAAGTCTCACAAAATTTATTAACAATTCGTAATGTATGTAGGATAGCAGGTGTTCGATGACAGTGACATCATAAAGTAAGTCCTTAAGATAAAAGAAACAAAATTGTTCTTTGACAGTTTGCGTTATCTTTTTTTATTTTGTCGGAAATCGACATTGTCTGTAGAAAAAAATTGCAACACAGCAGTAAATTCAATAGCACTTGCATTCCTTCTCCGCAGGAGTGAGGGAAATTATGAAAACTTACACTGCTTGCTGCACTCTCTGCTATGCAAAACCCTCCACGACCTATGTCCTGCGGTACTCAAGCCCAGTGATGTCAGATGGAGGGGAAATTCCCACTCTGAGGGAAAAATTAATGCCTTGAGCGAAAGGGGAAAAATTAGCGTCAAAGAGGGATTTTTTTTTTCTTTACACTTTTGGCAACTTTTTCAGTTTCATTTAGAATTATTTTATTATTGTTATTTTATTAACATCTTCGGATTATATTACAGAATTAATATGAGTACTGAATATCGTGAGACTTTGCCGAATACTTGTTGGAGTGAGTTAAAGCCCGTTCACAATTAAACATAACGTAAGCGTTAACTTAAGAACGTACATGTTACCATAAAATCAAAAATTCATACCGTCATTCACGGTGGGAACAGAAACATAACCGCAAATATACTTGGTAACCATGGAAATACAACAACGACGTCATTTCATCATATTCTGTTATATCAGTGTGTTGCATACTTCAGTGCTATACGATTGTGTATTGTTTCTAAATCACGTAAACATAAACATTTGAAGTCTGTAGTTTGAAAATTTCCATGTTAACGTCTAACGGCAATGTCAATAGCAGTGAATGATCCCATTTGGTAGCCTGAACGCAAACTCCTGTGTTTATGTTACGTTTATATTTAATTTTCATTGTGAATGGGCCTTAAGAATGTAAACGCTATCGTAAAATCAAAAAGTCGTAACATCATTCACGATGGGAACATAAATGTAACTGCAAAGATACTTGGTAACCATGGAAACATAACCACATCATTTCATTATATTATCACAGCCTACTATATACAGTCACGAAGCTTGAGTTTTGAGGGTGCTAGAAACAATAGACTGTGACGGTACTATTTTGCATTGCTTGTAATGAGGCGATATTAGCGATCCTAGTGGTGAGCAACTATCTAATGTTTGCATATTTACTACGTATTGAGCTTCGCGACTGTATATACTAACTGTGATTATATGTTTACTAATCACGTAAGCCTAAACATGAAAGTTTGTAGTTTGCAGTCTTTCATGTTAACGTCTAACTGTAATGTTAATGTCAGTGTTTATGTGAATCACTGTGAATGATCCATTTGGTAACCTGACCGCAAACTTCTGTATTTATGTTACGTTTATATTTAATTTTCTTTGTGAATGGGAATTTAGTCGAAAGGAGGAGAGATAGCAGTGAGGTCATCAGTGAGGGGAATAAACTACACGTGTTGTGACTTGAATCATAGCAATATCAGGCTTTTCATTGATCATTTTTCTGTCATACTGTGACTTCACTGGTATATTCGGGGAATTACCGAACTCACATTTGCACAATGTTTATATAACTTTTTCACACAGTGATTGCATGGCACAATCCTTAGAGGTAGGCAGTTCAGACGTTCATTTTTATTACAGATAATGACATGAATTGTATTTGTGGTTTATTTATTTGTTTATTTTAGTAGGTTATTTTACGACGCTTTATCAACATCTTAGGTTATTTAGCGTCTGAATGAGATGAAGGTGATAATTCCGGTGAAATGAATCCGGGGTCCAGCACCGATAGTTACCCAGCATTTGCTCGTAATGGATTGAGGGAAACCCCCGGAAAAAACCTCAACCAGGTAACTTGCCTCGACCGGGAATCGAACCCAGGCCACCTGGTTTCGCGCCCAGACGTGGTAACCGTTACTCCACAGGTGTGGACGAATTCGTGGTATGTGCCCTTTTTAAGGAGAACGATTTATAAGAACTGCCATCTTGTTTTTACAATATTCTGTTTACAATCTTTAGGTATTTCAATATTTGAGTGTGGTAGTCCTGTTTATTTGAAACAAGTGCATCAATCCTCATCTTAATTACACATTTTGTTTTTCTCATTTTGTGTGTGTGAAGGAATAATGACTAATGTTAGCTCAGGACCACCATTACAAGTATCCAAATTTAGTGGAAATAAAACAGTAAATAAAAATGTGAGGGGAAACATCTGTCTACATCTCTAGCTCTGGTAAATTAAATACTAAAAAAGCATATTTTCTGCAGCTGTCAAAGACTGCTGTTCGAAACAATGCTGGAAAAGTGTAGATGAAGAATAACCGTGTGATTTGTATTGGTCATTTTATGGGGCCTGAAAGAAAGAAGTGCAAGATGCTTGTCTATCAAACTGTACGATGAAGCTACCAACACCTTCAGCCATCTTATTGAATGGCTTTGTAAACGTATAATTAAGTTCTTGACTCCAAATTATAAAGCTGATGCAATTTTCACGAAAGGTTAAGGTTTTTGAAAAGAAATAAACAGTTTCAGCGCATAAATTTCCAATTATTATCTAAATGTATTCAGTAATTCTCCGTCTAACCAGTTACGAAATCTAACACTGCGTGAATAACATTGCGTGATTTCTATGTTAGCATTTCAGTTCATCCAATGTGACTGTGTTACAAGACTTCAACGTCATATTATTGTGCGTCTTATATTGTACCCAACACCCTGAATTATACAATTAAGGCTGGTTCACAATAAACCGGAAACGAGAATCGGAACGAAAACGAAAACGGTAAAATTGTTAAAATGTGTACATTTAAATGTGAGCATTCATAATTAACGAAAAGCTTGCCGGAGCCCGGGATCGGGAACGGAGAGTTGGCCAAGTTTCAACTTTGGCGTTCACGTTTCCGATCACAGCCCACTAGATTCATTCTATTGCCATCTAAAAGCTATTTTGTCGTCGTATATTTTGTAGTAAGAAGACCGTGACATAACCTATGCATTATTTTGTTCTGTGCTATGCATCATGGAGCAAGTTTTATTTGATGAGATTCTAATATTGAGTGTTGAGGAAAATCCTCACATTTACGATAAGCGGCGCGCCTCGTATAAAGATGAGAAATAGCTGCATCTTTGAACACCGATCGTAAGTGAATCGTATTTTATTACTGTATTGGTTGTATTACACACTACATATTCATGCTTCAATTCAATAACTACTGTTGTGTTCATTTTTGTTTTGTTACAAATGTTTCTTCTCTAATTATTTTACGTTATGGTAGACTTAAAATAGGTTGTGATAATAAAGATGCATGGGCATATTTATAGTACCGTTGAAATTTTGAAGTTGGTTAACCTGTGTTTATGTTGGCTGCCTTGTACTCATGAGAGAACGCCATTGGTCAATTATACACAAATAACATCAGAATTCGTAATATCGACTTTACATATCGTTATTGACATGCATATCGATATGCATAGTCGTCTACGTTCTCGGTTTATTGTGAATCAAAAATTTTCATATTCACGTCCTCTGCTTCTCGTTTTCACTCTGGTTCTCGTTCCCGGTTTATTGTGAACCAGCCTTTAACACTTGGACAGCAAAATTCATTAAATCTTCAGAACTTATTTCAAATACAAAAGACATTGCGTCCACTGTAATAACATATTACAACATTTCAAATTAAAGTAACGTGAAAATAGTAATGGCGATTGGTAACTACATTCGAGAGTAGGTCTACTTATTTGTATAAAACTTAGCTATTTTATTAAAATAGGATACATTAAAAAGAAATAAACATGTCCCTCGCATGTAGAGTCAATTTCGTAGACGTACGGCATGTTACACACTTATTCCAGGTAGTACATATATAGAGTGTCTCAGAAACGTCGTCCATTTCTCCAAGTTGGACTGTAGTATATTCGGTTGGCTCACGTGACATGTTGGATGCACTTTGAAGGGGTAACAAGGGTGTTGAAAGTAATATTCAATTAAGCTGTATTTTATTTTTAGTATTGAGAGTTATTAAACCAATATGTTTATCCATCCCCGATGGTTGATATGGACGATGTTTCTGGGACACTCTGTATACTGCTCACAGACACTAAATAGTGTAGTTAGTGTAAGCGAGTGTTTGTATTAACAACAACAGCTTCTGTGGAGTGTGTGGCTGATTTAATTAATTCAGCGTGTGATAAACGTGGAAATATTGAACATTTTGTGAAATGTAGATGTGACTGTAACATGGTCTGGAAACGCAACAATAAATTTGCGACGATGAAATCGTGGATCGTAATGTAGTGTCTGGTGTTACACGTTTGGCGGAGAGAAGAGTGTATCTAGATGGTGCAGTTATCACCAGAATTGGGATTTTTAGGCTCTAAAAATTAGAATTTAGGTGCCAATAATAGGCTTAATGAAACTATGAATTAAAAATAAGCTCTAAAAATCATAGTTAAAATGACCTTTCACCACATCTTAACCAAAATTGATAATATCTTTTATACTTATTAATTAAATATTGAGCGTCATATACATGTCTTGTCCTTCAGAAGTTTCCTTAAACAATGTACTTCCCAAGGTGTTTGTTAAGTGTGTAAGGATATAGGCCCTACTAAAATGGACTGGAACTACGCAATGACGATGAAAAACTGAAGGATTATTTAATTCCCTAAATTTACATTAACATTCATTCATTCAACCACATATACTTTTCATAATTTCACTTGCAATACACAACCAGTAACTTCGCCAAATGTTAGATAGATTTATTGTCTATTAACACAAACTTGTAGGCAGAAAAAGAACGCTTAAAATCCACTGATATCGTGGAAACATATTTCAGTTTTGGAATTATATGTAGCTACTGGAAAATCACATTTTCCCATTCTATTACACTTCTCCGAGAAAACATTCGCTATTGCATTGAGATCTTTAAGCCTTGGAATCTTTTGGAGAAAATTTTCCAATTTTCACGTACCTACTTTTTCTCCACCTGCTTTGGATCCTAAACTAAGTTTCTCCCTACCAGAAGCTAAAAAGTGAAGTTTCTTATTAAATTGAGTTCCCTGCAATCACAGCAACCAAATATGGCAAATATGGCCTAATATAAGGCATCTCGATGTGATCCTTAATAAGATACGTAAAAAGATGCCTCGTCTTCCAAAGAGGAAATGCCTACCATTTCATAAAGACGAAACGATTTGATTTTCATATTTACAAAGAAAGGAAACATTGAAAATGCGTTATAAATATTTTAAAATAAAATACAGTAGGCTAAAACTTAAAATTAGGCATTTTTACCCATATTAAATAAGCACTATTACTTATAATACTCCATGGGAAGTGTTAATACAACTTAATATGAGTGTATCTCTTCAGAAACAAAAATGTTTTATACGTAAAAATCCGATATCTACTTATCGCAACTGAAGTAAAAAATGGAATGCCGATCCGAAAAAAATGTCGCTCTTTATTACCTTCTAGCGATAGAAACATGTAGCACAATTTTTAAATTCAGAATACATTCTGAGGCCTTTACTTAGGCGGTGAAGTTATTGATATAAGAACTCTGTATTAAAAATAATAATGTATTTAAAATTTTTTATTTCAGTGAGGCACGTGGCAATACATTGGAGAAATTAGCTTCACGCTATGATTTCTTTTCTTTACGCAAAGGTGGGCACGTTGAGGTCTAATGTGATAAAAGCTCTAAACCTGGAACGTATTTACAGATTACTGAAAAATAAATAGTAACCGCTCTTATCGTACAGCGCTCTTTTTTTCCAAACTAAACACCCTGTATCATTTCTATCTTCAAAATAACACATTCTCAACATAAAAATTCAACAATGTTCCCAGAGAATGACATTTTGGATGATAGAGGTGGATATTAATGGAGTGACACAAATTTTATAGATTACCACAGTAGCCTAGTCCACGAAATTGACTCTGCTGCTATTATGCTGGACAGAATAGATGTACAGATATTGCCATTTTAGATATGTTACTGGTTTTAACTCGAAACCTTGCAAAAGATGTCATTAAAGTACCCTGTGTTTTTCTAGATATACGACATGTGTATAAAAACAATGAAGAAATTACTTCAGCGGGCCATGTTTAGGAATTAGCAGGCTTTGACAAATTGTAAAACAAGAGAACATCAGACTTTCACTTAGCAACCATAAATGATGTTCTCTTGTTTTACAAACTGTCAAAGCCTGCTAATTTCTAAACATGGCCCAATGATTAAGTTATTTCTTCATTGTTTTTATACATAGGTTTCTTATGGCAATGTGAAATCCCTATGTCCCGTATCCAGAAAAACACACAGTAGATAAATCCAGAGATTATGAGATACACAATACGGGAAGAAAGTTGTACTAATAACAGAATTCGCTTATATATTTCCTTATATCTGGAAACCTGTCAGTAAATGTTAAATTACTATGTACATTACAAAAAAGAAACAGCTTCAGATTCCAATTTGATTTCTCGCTTGTTGAGGCAAGATGTACGAACATGGCATCTACGTTTGGGTCATATCTACACTGTTAAATTAACTGCAAATTTAAAATTATATTACGACTTATTGCAACTTTATTTCCAACACTAAACTGTAGATATGTATAAATTGGGTAATGATTTTTTCCATTGGAAATATCAAATAAATAAAGTCCAGATTATTCTGCTGGAAAAATTTCATATCTGTCCAATAAATATAAATTCTTAAACAGTACCCAGTTTCTGCAGATATGTATCGTACATATCACTTTCGTAAGTCTTTTGTATGCATATTATAATCTTACGTATAGTTACCATGGATATGATATTCTCACACAACCGATTCCAGTACTGTATTTATAAAATACATTCTCGAGAGATGTTATTCTCCCAACCATTGTTGGCCGCTGTTTTGTCGGTACACTCCAGGCTGTAAATCAATGGATTGAAATAACTCGAAACCTCCATTCCAAATTACAACACCAAAATATATTTCCTTAAAATTAAGTGTTTCTTTTTCTAAAGAAATCTCCCACAGCTGCCTATATCTGAACGGTGCTGTATTAAAACCGGTACAACACTAAATCGTTTCATCAGTGATCTTCAGGTTAGATTGGATGAATTTATATGGGGATGAATAGAGCCAGAAATGGTAATTCACAGTCATGTTTATAAAAAAAAGTTTGAGCAAATTCAGGACAGAGTGGCGATTGCAACAGTTCGGGCTTAAAGTGTTATGAAGTGCCAAACGAAACGAATCTCTTGTGTGGTGTGACTCAGATAAGTTTAAGATCAGATGTTCAACGACCAAAAACTATTGCAGGAAATAGTTAGGGAATTCTATTATATTATTGTTACTATATCTCAACACTTTCAGCTTAGGTCTAATATTTTGCTTTTTCAGACCATGAGATTCTTTTTAACAGTTCTTCAGGCCCAGAGATTCTAAAGCAAAGATATTGACATGAATGTCCACCAAGGTTCTTAAGATATTGATATGTTGTTTAAGACAGAGGTGGGAAAGAAGTCACTGAACAGTACTTCGGAATAGTTTCGAAAGAAGATCAGTTCCGGAAAAGAACAGATGATCAGAACATGTTCCGGATAACAGATGTTTCAAACAGGCAAGAAACTAATTTACAGAGCATCTACAAATCCAACAGATGTTTTATTTCTTTTTTAACAGTGTTGCCAAGCCAAAAACAATGCATGTTACTGTGGTAGAAAATAAAGAAGAATTACAAACGTATAGAACATGTTGGGTAGACGCAGCGATCGAATGTGAATTTATTTATTTTTCATGATGTCCTTGAGTAGCAAAATCATAATAAAAAGCGCAAAGTACTTTATAGGTTATGTTTTGTTATAAATACTGGCATGAATGTTCACCAAGGTTCTTAAGATATTGATATGTTGCTTAAGACAGAGGTGGGAAAGAAATAACTGAAAAATTATTTCAGAATAGTTTCGAAGAAAGATCAGTTCCGGAAAAGAACATGGTCAGAACATGTTCCGGATAACAGATGTTTCAAACAGGCAAGAAACTAATTTACAGAGCATCTACAAATCCAACAGATGTTTTCTTTCTTCTTTAACAATGTTATCAAACCAAAAACAATGCATGTTACATTGGCAGAAATAAGACAAGAACTACAAACGTATATAACATGGATAGACGCCGCTTTCGAATGTGAATTTATTTATTTTTTTTTGATGATGTTCTTGAGTAGCAAAATCATAATAATAAGCGCAAAGTACTTTATAGGTTATGTTTGGTTATTAATACTGACATGAATGTCCACCAAGGTTCTTAAGATATTGATATGTTGTTTAAGACAGAAGTGGGAAAGAAGTAACTGAACAATTCTTTCGGAATAGCTTCGAAGAAAAGATCAGTTCCGGAAAAAGAACAGATGATCAGAACATGTTCCGATAACAGATGTTCCAAACAGGCAGGAAACTGATTTACAGAGCATCTAAAAATCCAACAGATGTTTTCTTTCTTTTTTAACAATGTTACCAAACCAAAAACAATGCATGTTACAATGGCAGAAAATAAGACAAGGACGAAAAACATATAAACATGTTGGGTAGAACCGGGTTCGGATGTGAATTTATTTATTTTTCATTATGTTCTTCACTAGCATAAGCATAATAAAAACTGCAAAGTACTTTATAGGTTATATTTGGTTATTATTACCAATGTACAAATTTAGAAATTTATTTGCTATGTTACCGAATTTCGGTACCCTACGAATCAAGAGTCCACTTTTCTTTGCTAACTCACAGAACAGATGATTTACGTTTACAAAATACACGAGACAAACATTTTTTGTTTCAAACAGAACTTTCAACACGATGAACTACTAATTTTCGCTCTCTAGCTGTAAAAACAGTTAATTACGAAGTACGTTATGTCAAGCAGTATCCAAGAACTACAGGATCAGTTTGGACAAGAAGTCAAATCGAAGACGTCATAAAACAACATACGAGAAGAAACAACCAACATTCCGAAAGCAGAGCTGCAACGTGGGAATCAAAATATGTTTAGATGCTACAATGCCTGTCTTGCAGAAAATCGAAAACACTTTCAACATGTCTTTGAAAAAGTAAGCAATTTTTACAACATTTCAAATAATTGCTAATAACTGTCTGTTTTATGGTCTGTCTCCCGTGTTCTTGACTTGTAACCGACCGCTCAGCTTTCCGTGTGGGGAGCTGCGCTACTGAATGCCGCATATACTCAGCGAGCGGGCCCTAGTAAAATAAATGCACTGTATTACGTAGTATGACAAATTAAAACGGTAATGTGTCTGGGTGAGTCACTGAAAAGGATACAGGGAGTACAGCATTTACTTTTATGGCCTCGGAAATAGAAAACAGAGATTCGATTAATATCACACTAAGACCGCCTTTATGGCTCAGAAAAGACCCGTAACAACTAAACAGCCGCCTTGCAAGTTCGATATGAAAAGTCACTCTTCATCCGAGTGAAAATTCAGATTTTTCAATTAGTTGCTCTACCTAACAATCAATTGGCCTCCATGACAAAAACCTGTACCGACAATGCAACTTTCCTGCTAGAATATTTTTCCCAGTTCACATTTTAAAATGTTCGTTGTGTGGGATGAAACATTTTAGTAAATTTTGAACGTAAGGAATGGAAGAATTTATCATATGGTTCTTAAGTTAGTATTAAAGAATTCGTGGAGTTTATGTGCAATATTTGAAAATGCATGAGATTTTTTAAAGAATTCACATTTGTTGCATAGTGTTGGGATTCAAGGGATTTGATGTGCAATTGGCCAACTAACGAGATTTAGCTAGCGGTATTGAAGAATTCGTGGGATATATCAGCATTGAAGAATTCGCGAGATTTCATGAGCAGAATTAGCCAATTTTCGGAATGTAATGTAGAGTATTGGTGAATGGAAAGAATTTGAGTTAGAGTATTTGAGAATTCAAGGGATTTAGTGTGTAAAATTGGCGAATTTACAAATTTGATGAGCAGATTGAAGAATTCACGAGATTGTCCATGTAGAATTGGCCAATTTGCGGGATTTGATACGGAGTATTTGTAAATGGGCAGAATTTGACGTATGATATTGGAGAATTCATGGGATTTAATGTTAAACATTTGGAAATAATAATAATAATAATAATAATAATAATAATAATAATAATAATAATAATACACTTTGTCAGAAAATTAAAGTTTATTCTGTCATCCTAATACGAAAATTATTAAATTAATACGTCCATGCAGGATAAGTACAAACCTCGTAGCTACCTGAGTTTGATAGAATCAATCTTGTAATATTACACACATTGAAGCGATCTTCTAATACTCACGAAATTAGTCTCTGATACAGAATACTCATTTCACACAATTTTGAGCGCTACTGGCAAAACTGGCGTGAAATAACTCGGAAATCCATCGATATGTTATGCTTCTTAGGGATGAAAATTTATAACAGACTATAAATAGCTGTGACTAGAAAAGAATCATTTTAATTGTTGTGTTAAACACAATATTTCGGAGACTGGGCCCGTGTTCATCAGGTCAGGGTGAAGGATTCAATCTGAAGACAATCGAACAGCTCCTGTTTTTCACGAAAGATCGCGGATCAAACGCTTTTCTTCAGAAGAATGAAGAAACGGAAAATGTCTTTCAAATCAGTATGCACAATGTAAATGTGATACAAACTATAAGATAAAATGTTACACTTGATATTGAATGTGAAATATCCTTACTATATGTAGAGAGACAGAATATCTGCCAAACCAATAATTACCTAGACAGCTATACAGGGCTTTCATTTCAAAACTTCGCAGTCTAAATAACCAATTATTTAAATTGAATTCAATTTAAACAAAAAACACGTCAATTTAGATATTAAAAGGAAGTCTAAAACCAGGCTTAGGGGAGAGTTGGGTAGTATCGGACATCGGGTAATATCGGACAGTGAGTTTCTTTCATCTACAACCAGATGATAGTACCTGAATTACGTGGTTACGTTTCTGTGATGTTGCATACAATTACGTAACCACGTCATTCAGGTACTACCATCTATGGTAGATGAAAGAAACGCACTGCCCGATATTACCCGATGTCCGATACTACCCAACTCTCCCCTAATTGCATTTTAGATTTCACCCCCACCCCCAGCCACCCCACTTTGAAACTTCAAATGGCACCCCTATTTTTTATACTTAAATATGAAAGAGCATTCAATTGTTTATACACCTCATTCATTTGTTTCCGCATCTTTTGTTTTCTATCGTCGCCTGGCAACCTGTATTTTTGTTATTATCAGTTTATTTTGTGCAATATCTTAAATTTAATCAATAAGAATGATTTATGTTCTCTCTTGAAGGGTATACACCTATTTTAAAATAATTTAATATACAAACACAACTATTACAAGAAATGCTCAATAAGTTTCTGTAGCTTTATTCTCTTCAGCTCTAATCAACAACAACAACAATCCAGGTTGCCAGGCGACGATAGAAAACAAAAGATGCGAAAACAAATGAATGAGGTGTATAAACAATTGAATGCTTTTTCATATTCAAGTATAAAAGTTTGAAATTTCAAATTGGGGCAGGCAGAGGGTGGGGTGAAATATAAAATGTAATTAAGCCTGGTTTCAGACTTCCCCCTCAATATCTAAATTGACGTGTTTTTTGTTTAAATTGAATTCAATTTAAATAATTAGTTATTTAGACTGCGACGTTTTGAAATGAAAGCCCTGTATATCCTACAATCTTGTAGAAATAATCTCTTTATCAGTAGGTCTACATTAACTTCAACCCCACATTACTTCGAAAAACAAGTTGTCATACAAGGTGTGCCAAAGAAATAGGAGATTTTAATTTTTTTGTAGGTAGTACATGGATTATTTTAGTAGGCTTAGATTCATTGTCATTGTTTAGTCTGATTGCTGCAATTTATTAAACATGGAGCATTGGACTGGTAAGCAACGAGGATTTGCTGTAAAATCTTATTATCTGAATGGTCAATGCACAGAAGCTGCTCGTAGGAGGTTTCGCCGCCACTTTCACTCAGTCGTCAAGATCACAATATGCCAACTTCACATGCGATTAAAACCTGGGTTCATAATTTAGAAGAAACAGGTCATATTTCTGTTAATTCTGCTCATTAAGTGATAATGATTAAAAAATTTTAAGTGGCCAATTGAGAAGAAGAAATTTTCGTATCAATAGATCAATTTGGTTTCAGCAAGACGGTGCAACAGCACATACTGCAGCCATATCTATGACGGAAATGCGAAATTTGTTTGATCATATCGAGAAATGGAAACATTCCTGACCTGCACGTTCCCCAGATTTAAGTGCATGTGATTTATTTTATGGGGATATCTAAACGGTAAGGTATACGCAAACAAACCGCGAAACATTGAACAACTAAAGACAGCAATTCGTAAAGAAATTTCAAACAACACAGTCGAAATGTTGCAAAGTGTAATGAGAAACTTCAAAGAGCGATTACAAGAATGTATGCACGTTGGTAGAGGACATTTGAATGATGTCATTTTCAAGAAGTAGTGGTTACATGCAAAATGGCATACTATATTCTATATTTTCATATAATAAAAGATATTGTAATTTAATACAATAATCTAAAGTTTAATTTCACAATTTAAAAATCTCCCGTTTCTTTGTCTCACTCTGTATAAATTATTTCAAAATTAGTTTGATTCGAAACACTACTTATGTTCTGAAAAGTAATAGATGTACGTTTCTACTCGTCTTCATTTGATTGTTTTGTTACGTCAGTGGAGTCTATGTTCCCTGGAAAGATATTCAACTGTCCTTAGCTTTTTTTCAACTCACTATGAACATTAGACATGTTACGTCACGTTTTGAACTCGCCAACTTTACTGTAAATTCCAGAAACAACAATTTAGAAAATTTTTAAAATATATTTTTATAAAAATTCTAGTACCCTTGTGTAAAATCCGTAACACCGACGCGATTTCACAAGTCTTAAAAAGGCCGTGAAATATTTCACTTAATTGCGTACCGTATTTCAGTAGAATATGATAGAGTTCCAGGAAACTATTTGAGAGTTATTCATGACTAGTAAATGTCACTTCACGAGATATTGGCTTTAATTTTACCATGGCAATATTAAGTATAAAATAAACTACATCTTAGAGATCATATCGATAAATGGAATGCAGAACAGTTTTCACATGTTATCTGGTTACCATGGCACATAACTTCCAATACGAATATTTCTTACTTAGGCTATAAGGATTTATCAATATATTAGACGCATTCTGCAATACGTATATTGTGTTTTTATTACATAATATACATTCAGTATCTCCTCTCGATGTGAGGTAGAGGAAATGAGGGGTTTCCTTCACGACTGAAGATATTCGTTATGGTCACTTATAAAACTATATAAACTCCAATACGATCTCTTTTATCTCAAGGAAGGTCACTTTTATTTTGAAGTTTATAAATCTGAAATGACAAACTTACGATAAAAATTATCTCATATCAATTTAAAAAGTGTGAGTATTTAATTAATAATTTTAAATTTCAAACTGATAAATTTATTATAATAGATCTGTTGTGACGTATGAAAGTTTTATATAAAATATGAAAAACTTCTCTTATAAATATTTCGAAACTAAAACTGACATCCTTTTCTTTCTGCAGTTACGAAAGAAATGTTTTATAACCTCCCATACCTTACATTTGCCTATGTTATTTTCATCATTTCGGTTCTATGTAAGTTAAAGATGTTTCGGGGGCTACAAGTGCTAATGTAATGCGTGACCAAAGTTATAAGTTTTAAGTTGATTCGAGTAACAAGTGAAAAGATTATTGTTTGCAAATTTAACAAATATTTGCTGCTCTTTTATACTAAGGAACTAAATACAAGCTTACATATTAGATATGTTCATAATTACAGAATTTCAAGTTAACATAAATCTTTAATTGTCAACCATAATAATAAAACAAAACATTTTCAGAATAAATTAGTCAACATTCTCAATTACAAGAATTGAGGGTTAATCAAAATACCGAATGTGGTACTACAGAATATCTCAAACAAAATTGTTCGCGTTGCCAGAAATGATATTTAACCGAGACTAATTTCTTCAATTAACACGAGAGTGAATTAACAACATTTTCGAGTGACGATATTCCTTTGTCTAGACTTCAAATGTTCAAATTCAAATCTAAGAAATGTTAACGAAGACAGTACTCAAGAAAATCTTTAATCCATTTTACAATCCATCGGCTGTTTCTCTGAAATGGAAGCAAAATGACACGTCATCATTTACACACACGACGAATCTTTCGGTAACAAATTCAGATAGTAACTGAAGAAATCACTTTACGATAACGTCACTTCAAAAACAGACACTGTTTCTTCAAGACGAAATAAGTTATCACTTAAAAGTGGAAAAAAAAATCAACATCTACTAATATTCACGAGAAAATGTACCGTTCGATATCCGGGAGGGGCACTCAGAAGACAGGTCCGCAGTGGGCGTACACTCTGGGGCAGTACTCTTGAGCGATGAGTCCGTAGGGCTGCCGGGAGCCCACCGTGACGTTCATGGTGACGCTGAACTTGTTCCACACGTGGATGGCTAGGCTGTTCTTCAGCCGAGCCATGGTCTTCGCGCTGGAGGACTCGTCGAAGTAGAGCTTCCACTGGCGCCACGGGATGGGGTAGAACGCGGATGGGGGCAGCACAGCGAACCCACGACACCTCTCCGGAGTCATGTCCCGCACCTGGAACACAAATGAAACCCAATCGAGTTAGACTACGGCGTAGGAACAAAGCAGGGTGTGTAAGAGGTATTGAGCAGGGAGAAACAGAGATACAGTGAAACCTGTTCAAGACGGAAGTGACATGGTCCTAATTTTTTTTTTCCGTTATGGACAGGTTTCCGTATTATTCAGGTGTTACATTAAAATGGAATATTTTATCATTCGTATCCATGAAAAACAACATAACGTGCCGCAAACTGCAAGAAGTACAAAATATTCCGTTTATTAGTAATCACGTTAAATTAGCTTTCTTTCTCTTATTCCGTTGGTGAATCATCTTGATTAAAATCTCTTTTTCTGTATAAATTTTATCGTAACTCATTCATCGTCATTAAACATTACTAAAGTTCACTAATCTCATTCTATTTAATATCTAACACTATACTCTAATACTAGTAGTGAAAAGATTAAGGGTGCGAGTGTGAGTGGAAATCTAGGATGTGGAAGTGAAAGCGTGGGGGGAATAAAAGAGGAATAGAAGAAGAAGAAGAAGGAAATAGAAAGAAAGACAGAGATAGAAATAAAGCAGAGACAAGCAGTAAAGAAAGGTCAGAACCTGCGACAGCTGAGGATATAGCAATGTTATTGGATACGATTAATAAATGTGGGGATATGATCAAAAAGTGCTAGTAAAGGGTAATTGTAATTGTAAATGATAGAGAAGTATAGGGGAGCGAGAAAGTGTATAAGCTGATATGTAGAGAGAAATATAAGATTTATAGGAAGTGAGAATTGTGAAAGGTTTAGGTGTAAGTGGAATAGAGAGAAAGTTGAAAGTGAGCGCAAAATGAATGAGTGAAAAGTGAAAAAGGGTTAAAAGAAATGAACAAGTGACAGCATAAAATTAGTACTGACATTTGAACGTTGGAACAGTAAATGAATATAAGAGACAGATAGGAGAAAAGGTCAAAGAACAAGGAAGGCAAATAATTCAATATGATAATTTGTAGAGAATAAGTGAAATTAAAATCTTAGTGAATAGTAGTTAGAGGAAAAAGGGGGTTTGAAAGGCATATATAAATTTAGATATATTACGATTAATGATCAAATAGAGAATAGCAAACGAAATGTAGGAGAAATACTGAAAGGGAGATTGAACAAGTAATAATAAAAAAAAGTACATAGTTTAATTGGTAGAAGTTGTGTAGACATGTACTGCAAATATGTGTTAATGTAAGTGTTAATGGTGGCACCGGATACAGAAATGTGAGGTACACCATTACATGTAAAGAAGTGCTGTGATCAAATATCAAATCAAATACTCTAATACTGTACTGCATATCACTGCACATTATTAATTACCGTGATTATACTAGGAGCCATCTATTAGAAGCCTTGAATTTTGGTTTATGTAATTTCTTTCCCAGTTCAATAGCTTGCTTTGCAGAATAGATCCAGAAATTGGCTTGTTCTTTGAAAGGTCATGAAGAACACAATCCCACAACAGTTCATCTATTTCCACATAAACAGTTGCTTTCTGATTTCTTTTAAGTCACCAATATTGGCCCAAGCCATTCACTCGTTACGATCTTCATCTTTAAAGTGTCACACCTGAGTTTTCCACAAGTGAACTTCAATATTATTTCACATACACTTCGTTTCTAATTTTCCTTTAAGTCGATAACTTTTACTTCATCACTTAATGTTAATGCCACATTTTACGCAACTTTTTTACCAGGAAATCACTACACTTGCGCTCTGTCTAGCTACGACAATATAATATGTGTGTGAAGCATTGACAACCTCTGAAGGGACTCGTCTGCCTAGTCAACAGGTTAATAAAATTTATGACCGACAAGCCAACACACCCTCTTACCCTCTAAAATTTTGCAAAGAAAACTTGTTTTTTTTTTCCTTAGTGACCTGCATATTTCGTATATTCCTTGAAATTACACGCTGTTTCAAAATATAGTTTACATTAAAGCAGTGGGCCCAAAATATTATTTCCGTTTTGAACAGTAGCAGGCAGTTTCCGTTTCCGCGTTGGACAGTTTCCGTTTTATTCAGGAAAAAATTACACATAATACATACGAATATCGCCGGGACCAATAAATTGTTCCGAAATAGACAGGATTCCGGATTATTCAGGTTCCGATTTGACCAGGTTTCACTGTATAATATTATAGCTTGACATGTCGCCATGGCAACAATGTTCCTGTGCTTCACTTTGGAAGAATAGACCAACCTTGAACACAAAATTCCGATTTTGTTTGTGTAAAATAACACGTTGAAACAGTGATTTTCCACTTCGCAAATGTGAAATAAGCAACAGTGACTCCGGTTTTCTTAGTAAAAATAACACGTTGAAGTCCACGCCTGTGGAGTAACGCCTACCGCGTCTGGCCGCGAAACCAGGTGGACCGGGTTCGATTTCCGGTCGGAGCAAGTTACCTGGTTGAGGTTTTTTCCGGGGTTTTCCCTCAACCCAATACAAGCAAATGCTGGGTAACTTTCGGTGCTGGACGCCGGACTCATTTCACCAGCATTATCACCTTCATATCATTCAGACGCTAAATAACCTGAGATGTTGATAAAGCGTCGTAAAATAACCTACTAAAATAAAAAAAATAAAAAAAACATGTTGAAAAAATCATTTTCCACTTCGCAAATGTGGTATAACCACCAGTGGCTGCAAAGTAACACTTGTGTACCGCTGTTGAGTAGTGGTTAGCGTGCCTGACCTTGAAATGAACGGTTGAGCTTTTTTCCGGGGTTTTCCCCTCAACCAATATGGACAAATGCTGCGTAACTTTCGGCGCTGGACCCTGACTCATTTCGCCAGCATTATCACCTTCACATCATTGCAGAAAATGATCAGGAACAGAAAAAGGAATTGGTTAGGTCACTGGCCTATTCAAGGAAGTGTGAATAGTGAACGGGAGAAGAGTTTGTGGTAGAAGAAGATATCAGATGATAGACGATATTAAGTACTTGTTAATATATAATGCCTTTTAATTACTCTAAAGAGCTGCATAATTATTTCATTAATAAATCATTTTTAAGAAGATACAATGTTATTAACAAAAAGTAAAGTACTCTGAAGCTCAAATGCTTGTACTTTCACGAAGCATGTTGTTGCCCTTGAAGGTACCCAACTGTAATACCTGGACTGGATGAATGAATCAACTATTGAATCAATCAATCCATAAATGAATGAATTAATGAATCGATGTATGAATGAATCAATGAGACGATGAATGAACGATGGATGAGTCGATGAATGATTGATTGATTGAATGTACCGAGAGAGGAAGAATTATCAATTAAGGGGTTAGGTATAGCTTACAGCAGTAAAATTTTTGGAAATATTCAACATTTTTTCCTCCATTACTGTATCTTGTACAATAATGAAAATTTGTATGTGTAAAAAACTGCCTTTCTGCTATATGGAAAAATATTTTTACGATTTAAAAAAATTATTTATATTTATATATATATATTTTTTTCAAAATTCAAAATTATGCCAGTTCACTGTGCAGTGATGAAGCGTTTCCCTCATAACTCATAAACTTGTTAACTTTTTCATGTTCTCTCTCTTTTATTTTATTGCTGAAACTCATGTTTACAATATCGTGCTCTTTGAACTACATTCCTTAATAAATAATAACTTATATTTTTATTTTGTGTTAGAAGAAAATACTGATATTTGACCATTTTGTAAAATGAATTTATTTTTTATCAGACAATCTATCAGAGAAAAGAAGTGATCTTGCATCATATTGTAGATATGACATGCATAAATTACACAAGAAATTTCATCACGGAATGATGGATATTTTTCAGTTATGTTGGAAACGCTTCATTGCTGCATAGTGAACTGAATTAAAAAAAAAAATGTAAATAATTTTATGCTCGACCATGCAGTAATTACACACCTGGTAGCAGTCCTTTAATGCATGTCATTAAAGTACACCTATTCATTAAAGTTCAGATTTTCGATTATTCTCGGATATGCAATCGAAAGACAACGAGGGAAACGTCACGGAGGCTGCAAATCCAATACTG
Source organism: Periplaneta americana (assembly GCA_025594305.2). Taxonomy (NCBI): domain Eukaryota; kingdom Metazoa; phylum Arthropoda; class Insecta; order Blattodea; family Blattidae; genus Periplaneta; species Periplaneta americana. The sequence continues at coordinate 11,833,129 of JAJSOF020000011.1, read as the reverse complement.
TCGCAGAAGGTTATGTTCTGTTACTATAATAACACTGGTAAACAAATTTTAATCAACTTTCTGCTTATGTTGATTTTTTTAGTGGTTTATTAATAACTCTGACCCGCTGATCACGAATATCACATCAGTTTTTTCGTAGTGTCAACGGTTTGGATGATATAAGAAATTTATATTTTATTAAAGCAGTAAATTAGTTAATTTGTAACATATAAAAATTCCAATAAATGTTTTGCTTATGTTGATTTTTTAGGGTTATACCAATAACTCTGACCCGCTGATCACGAATATCACATCAGTTTTTCTGTAGTTTCAACAGTTTGGATGATGTAAGCAATTTAAATTTTATTAACACAGTAAATGATATTTATTTGTAACATTGTATGAAAACAGTTTCAAACCTAGGACAGTCATTAACACTACTTCAATAAATCATGAGTGACATGTAAATACACAAATACAATACAGAAATGCAAAATAGTTAACTCCTATGACCTAGAATGACTTAGAAAATATACAGAGTGGACCGCTCAAATGTACCTAATTTAAATTGTATGTGACTGGTAAACGGTTGAAGATAGAAACCTACAGTAACGTTTATATGAAAGGAAAACTCAACAAGTTTCGATATGCACATCACCATATCTCTACGTGAGCTCCAGCTGTCACTGTGACGATATCGAGGTGATGAACGACTTCTTGCCAAGCACGTTGGAGCATGTCTCCTGGAATGCTCTCAATAGCCTCTATGATGCGCTTCCGAAGGTCTCTGACTGGGGTGGCGTACACTTTATCTTTGACGTAGCTCCAGAGAAAGAAATCGAGCAGTGTTAAATCCGGAGATCTCGGGGCCAAGCGATTGGTCCTCTAAAGTCAGGATCAGCGCCGAGACGGTCTAGCATCGTATTGGCGAATTCCACTCGTTTGGGTTTGTCATCCGGCTCCAGATGTTGCATTGACTGCCTTGTCAAGGTCACCTACGGCCACGCTCCTTGTATGCCTCACAGAACTTTGTTCCAGGCACAGTGGTGTATTTAACTTGCTTTGGTCCAATGTAATATCCACATACATAGCAGAAAGTGTCTGCCTGTAATTTGCACTTCTGCCGTATAGACATGGTGTAAAGAACTACTGAACACAAAGATACATACGACTGCAAAGATAACGAACCTGCTATCGTGACTGAGCATCACCAGCAGATATTTATACGCCAGAGCCATGTTGCCACCTAGCGGATATCAACATAAATACTTACATGTACATATTGCTAAACCAGTATTCTGAGAAATAAAATATCCCGATATAATCCAAAATATTGACACTACGACAAAATCATTAACGGATTCATGTTCAGTGTGTCGAAATCTGTAAGTAATGATAAAAAAACAATGATAAGCAAAATCTTGTTTACCAGTGTAATTGGCGTTAATTGTAAATAATATTCAAATAAATTCAATTTGTCATCTCATTTTTCAATTCTAAATCAATTTCCAGGTTATATCAAAATTAGTTCATGTTACATTACATCAAGGTCAATGACATTATTGTTCCTCGGAAAAAATCAATACTTTCGCGTCTGCGCACATCTCACAATTTACGAGCTATGAACAAGGTCACTTCCGATCTTCAGTCAGATACAAATAAAATGAATACTTCTGAATAATTTCAAGTTAGAAATATAGTCGAGCATAAAAAGTCGTATGAATCTTGCCTATAATGGTAATTAAGACGCTCGTATGAAAATTATGAAACTCGCTTGCGCTCGTTTCATAAACAAACATCCTCGTGTCTTAATTACTATCATTATAGTCTCGTTGCATAATGTAGTATTTTTAAATCGTAAAAATATTTTTTTGTATATAGCAGAAGAACAGTGTTTTACACATACTAATTTTCATTATTGTACAAGATACAGTATTGGAGGAAAAAAATGTTGAATATTTCCAAAAAATTTTGCTATTGTAAGCTGTACTTAACCCCTCTCAAATGGTAGGCCTACACAACGACATACGCGTCCTTGCAAGAACACTTGTAACTCCTGCATGGCTCAATGTGGTCTGTCTTTGCCGTCCACCCACAAAAAATGAGAAACAATTCGAATATTCGATAAACCGAACCCGAGACACTCAGCGAGACGGAAGAGCTTTACATACTGACTGCAGCGCCAGGCGTTCAATATCAATATACAATTTCTATTTTTCGTAACAGGTTGTGCACGATCTAATGTGTACTTTTACGGATGGGACTGCTTGTTGCAGTTGTACTGTTTACTATTCCGTGACAATTGGGATTCAATCCGGCATTCATCCTTATTTAACTGGAAATTAGTTACATTCAGTGAAGGAAAGCCACGGTGAAATCTCGACCAGATTGTTCGGCAGCGGAAAATTTCTACAGACTTTTTTTTTCCATTCGATCTGACCATACTTCCGCACTCTAACCTCAACTGAATTACAAGCATAACCAGCAATTGAAAGCAATACGCACGCTGTCAACATCAATCATTGGCTTCAGCGCTGTATGGTAGCAGCTGATGAGCCTCGTCGGTCTTATTAGCGATGTGTGTTGCGTGTTGCACGAGTGAAGGCGTCGTTCCCACGCACAGACGATATTCCCTGTGCCAAGGGTTCAGTATTTCACGCCCTTTCATCACGCTTTCGTCCTACGTACTGAAATTGGAGGCCGAGACTCTAGATTTGTAGTGTGGAATCTTATCACTTGAGGTATAGATGGATCATTTATACAGATCGAATAAAAGAAGGAATGATTTACTAAATATTGGAAACCCTTAGATGTCTATAGTACCGCGACAAAGAAACGTACATCAGAGTTCGTATAGGTCAGTTTGTGTCAGATGCGTTTCCAATTCACTCCGGGCTAAAGCAAGGAGATGCACTATCACCTTTACTTTTTAACTTTGCTCTAGAGTATGCCATTAGAAAAGTCCAGGATAACAGAGGGCTTGGAATTGAACGGGTTACATCAGCTGCTTGTTTATGCGGATGACGTGAATATGTTAGGAGAAAATCCATAAACTATTAGGAAAACATGGGAATTTTACTTGAAGCAAGTAAAGACATAGGTTTGAAAGTAAATCCCGAAAAGACAAAGTATATGATTATGTCTCGTGACGAGAATATTGTACGAAATGGAAATATAAAAATTGGAAATTTATCCTTTGAAGAGGTGGAAAAATTCAATTATCTGGGAGCAATAGTAACAAATATAAATGATACTCGGGAGGAAATTAAACACAGAATAAATATGGGAAGTGCATGTTATTATTCGGTTGAGAAGCTTTTATCATCCAGTCTGCTGTCAAAAAATTTGAAAGTCAGAATTTATAAAACAGTTTTATTAGTTGTTGTTATTTATGGTTTTGAAACTTGGACTCTCACTTTGAGACAGGAACATAGGTTAAGGGTGTTTGAGAATAAGGTGCTTAGGAAAATATTTGGGGCTAAGAGGGATGAAGTTACAGGACAATGGAGAAAGTTACACAACGCAGAACTGCACGCATTGTATTCTTCATCTGACATAATTAGGAACATTAAATCGAGACGTTTGAGATGGGCAGGGCATGTAGCACGTATGGGCGAATCTACAAATATAGAGTGTTAGTTGGAAGGCCGGAGGGCAAAAGACCTTTGGGGAGGCCGAGACGTAGATGGGAGGATAATGTTAAAATGGATTTGAGGGAGGTGGGATATGATGATAGAGACTGAATTAATCTTGCCCAGGATAGGGACCTATGGCGGGCTTATGTGAGGGCGGTAATGAACCTCCGGGTTCCTTAAAAGCAAGTAAGTAAGTAAATCTGCTTACAAGCAAACATTCTGAAAGGGGCAGATAAAAAAAGTTAATTTTTTTCTTCCACCATGTTAATAAAGTCAAAAGAAGTGCTTATACAAATTTTGGCTACTCCACCGCAATTACGAGGCCGTCCAGAAAGTGATTTTCCCTGGGCCGTTTACAGAAAAAAGCACAATTGCACGGAAAGATTTATTGAAACAGATACAGCAATTGTTTCACTATTTGTCAACATATCCCCACTGGAATTGAGACATTTGTCATACTATGGAATCAATAATTTTTGTATCCTTAGGTCGTAGAAGTCAACCGCCTGGGTTCGGAACCAGCGTTTGACAGCCGTCTGCACCTCTCTGTCGATCCCATGATGCAATAAATGTCTCAATTCCGGTGGGAAATATATTGAAAAATAGCTCAACAATTTCTGTATCTGTTCCAATAAATTTTTCCAATTAAATTGTGTTTTCTTTCTGTTAACGGCTACTGAGGAACTTATTTTTTACGGCCCTCGTAATTGCAGTCGAGTGACCAAAAGTTGTATAAACACTTCTTTTGACATTATTAACATGGTGGAAGAAAAAATTTAACTTTTTTATATGTTCCCATCAGAATGCTTACTTGTTAGTCGTTATTCTTTCTGTCCCAGTGCAAATATAGATGTTAAACTGTAATGCGCATGCGTGTACGATTTGTATCGACCCACCTCCAATCATATCTGTGGTTGCCAATACACGTGAAAGCTGCAGCCTTTCTCGAGCATTTGCTTCCTCGACAGTTACGGTCTTAATTTTGGGCCAATTTAAGTCTGATTTCTAGTTCGACTTCATTTCCTAAATATCCGTTGATAGAAACCTGTGTCATCATAAAGAATATCTAATATAAGGGTACACCAAGGTGAAATTTCAATTTCCTAAACTATTCAAATTAGAGACCTCAAAATTGTAAAGTTATACACTGCATACAAATAGTCTCTGTACAGAGTTTCATGTAATCTACTTAAGAAATGTATTAATTTTTAATATTTCTGTAAATTTAAATGGAATTTTAAAAATCGTTACTTTTCCCACAAATAAAAAATTATTTTCTAAGATTGTGCGTGCACACCTGACATCAGACTTTCAGAAACAAAACTTGTTGTACTTAATCCATTAATTTTATTACACAGAAGATTAATAAAAGTTTGTCTGACCAAAAATATGGATTACCCAACAAATTTAATTTATACAGATTTTAATGTATTAACTATTGAAGAAATTTATAAATATAGTTTACTAACTTACTACCACAGAAATCGAATAAAACACAAATCTAATCGACATGAATATCGTACTCGGAGACAAAAGTCTACTTTCCCATTAATTGAGCCTAAATGTCATACAAGTGCAGCCTTAAACATGGTGCTAGTTTCGGCCCAAGACTTTATCCATGATATATCATATGAACAAATGAATTTTTTTACCTTTTATTTCTGTCGACTATATTCATGTTTTTATTGAATATCACTGGCTTCTGTCGGATTGTCAATTTATATTAAATGTGTATTTTTCTCTCTTTTTCTCTTTCTTCTTTATTCTTTCTCTTGTGTTGTATTTATTGGCTTGGATTAAGTTACTGTATTTACTAAACTGTCCTTGTAAATTTTATGTTATATTAATGACTAAGACCACACCGTACACTAGCCTGGCTCTTACGGTAGTGGCTAGAAACATTTTTGTTTTATAAATGTAATTTGTACTCACTAGCAAACAAACAAACAAACAAAATAAATAAATAATAACTTACTAAAATTTTAAATAAACAAACCGGAGGTTCATTAACGCCAAATAAATAAAATATATATATATATATATAAATACATAAGCCCGCCATTGGTCCCTATCCTGAGCAAGATTAATCCAGTCCCTACCTTCATATCCCACCTCCCTCAAATCAATTTTAATATTATCTTCCCATCTAAACGTCTCAAACCTCCCAAAGGTAAATTTTCCCCTCCGGCCTCCCAAATAACACTAAATAAATAAATGCATAAATTTCTGGATTCGCCCATATATATAAATAAATAAATAAATGCCCTGCCCATCTCAAACGTCTAAATTTAATGTTCCTAAATTAAATGTCAGGTGAAGGATACAATGCAAACAAGCTAATTGCGTTCACTAGCTAGCTAGTTTAAATAAATAAATAAATAAATAAATAAATAAATAAAAATAAATAAATAAATAAATAAATAAATAAATAAATAAATAAATAAATAAATAAATAAATAAATAAATAAATAAACTAATTAAATAAATAAATAACAAAACAAAAAACATAAATATAATAAATAAATAAAATAAATATAATAAATTTAAATAAATAAATAAATAAATAAATAAATAAAATAAAAGTGTTTCCTTTATGTTTACTCAAAAGCAAGAAGAAAATATTTAATGTAGTCGCGTATAAAAACTGCAGACATTATACAGGGCTACATATACAATAAAATATGAGGTCTAATGAAAGTATATACAGGGTGGAAGTGAAATAACCCTGCAGATTTTCAGAGCGAGTAGCTCATGTTGCAGTTGACAAAAAAGTGTAATACTATATTAGTGAAAAGTTAATAATTTTCTAAGAAAATAAAATGTTTTTTTTTTTTTTTCAAAAGTTTAACCTCTTATTCGGTAACTATTGCGAATAGGATCGTGATTTTTGTCCATATCGATAGAAAGTCTAATAAAGAACAATTTATACATCAGCATTATTTCAATAGCGTGGACAGTTTTCGTGTACACATTTTCTTCGGAAATATGCTCCGTAACTGGCGGTAACTTCTCGTGAGTCACCCTGTATGCAGAAGGTACGTTTTATAGTCATGATGTTACGAGTTTCTTCTCGCTGAAAAATTGAAAACAAATAGCGACTGAAATTGCACATTTGTGGAACTTGGGTACCCCTGGCGGCGCCACTGTCTAGGTCATTTAGACACGCAAACCCCCTCCCCCACTGCGACAAAGCGGAGATACCTTCAGCATAATGAAAGTCAGGGGAGCTATTAAGACCCCCCCCCTCCCACAAATATCACAAAACATGTCTAATTCCTGGTTTATCGATATTTCCACTGCAGTGGGCCGCAACACTCCATTTACACATCATCGATCATTTACTACACATTTCTTTCTGTGATTCAAGTACGTAGTGTTTATTTCCACAAGTCTAGGTTATCCAGAATCGATTCCCGGTATGGAAGTGAAGGTTCATTTCTCTCCTTGGGAACTTAATGCATTTTCCTTGTCTTATGCATGTCCTAGGTTGGATTAAGTCCTTTTTTTTAATTGGTTATTTAACGACACTGTATCAACTACTAGGTTATTAAGCGTCGACGGAATTGATGATAGCGGGATGATATTTGGCGAGATGAGACCGAGGAGTCGCCATAGATTACCTGACATCTGCCTTACGTTTGGGGAAAACCTCGGAAGAAACTCAACCAATTAATCAGCCCAGGCGGGAATCGAACCCGCGCCCAAGCGCAACTCCGGATCGGCAGGCAAGCGCCTTAGCCGACTGAGCTACGCCGTTGGCCGATTAAGTCCTTCAGAGAGGAGTTGGAGTAACTATAGAATTCAGGTACTAGTATTAACCCAGATTTTCCCACCGTCCTTTTTTAAGGACAGTTGCAGTGCCTTCGGATATTATGTCATTGTTGGTGTTAGGGACATTTTATAAGTTGTGTGATAATGTTGGTAGTATTTGTTAGCTTTAGAAAATATACGTTCCTTGTTTCAGTTTATTTCTACATCATTTAACCGATTTTTGAGAGTAACTAATGTGCTACTGTATTTTTATCACAGAAAATTTTTGGGCTTATCTGGGTTAATAACAGCCTAGTATTAGTATTTATTGCTACACACAATACAAAATAAATACAGTACATATTATTATGCACGTAGCCCACAACAAGCTCGTGTTCGGGGGCGATTAGTATAAATAACTATTTTGTATTAATGGAACACAAAGATTCAATAAAATTACAAAAGCAATACAATTATTACAAAACAGGGATAACTGCGAAGACTATTAAACTTTTACTACGTCATACTACTTTTGACCAATAAAACGATACGGAACGTGTTTCAAACAATCGCTGCTTGTTTTACAATTTTTATCACCTCCCTAGCATTTATTTTGTTTGCCAATATTGTACTTTCAATAATTGTACGTTTTAAAATGATTCATATTTGTTTCATCATCCATAATTAAAACGTTTCTATCATTTATCTTGTTTATATAATTTAGGTTATGTTAAGTAATAACCTAATAAGTAGGAACCGGATTTTTATGTAATTACATGTTTATATTCCTTTCAACCTAACCGTATATAAATAACAAATCTTTGCGAATCTTGTAATTACCATCAATATATGAAAATTTGATACTGCATATTTTTACATATTTACCCCACATTACATATTATGGCTTGGTATTACATATTTAGGGGGTTTATTCATTTTTACTTCTCTAAAATGAAAAAAAAAAAAAACTTCTGCTGGGGAAGTTTACAATTTGAAATACACAGATTTAAAAAGCCTGTTTACCTACCATAGAAAAGATATATTTCGGGACGAAACATAACGACCTTAGTTCCAGGAAGTAATAGAGGCACTCACTCCATACCGCCCACTGTAAATATGAATGAACAAAAGGCAACCTTTCTCATACAACTGCCTTGTATTGTAAGAATCACTCAGAAAGTAGCGTTGTCTTCATGCGGTGGAGTGGGACGAGGACGACATGATTTGTCTCGAATTATAATTGTTCTGCACACGTCTTAACAAGCCGTTCCCATGCAATTTGCAACCTTACTCACCCACTTCCTAATCCTTCCAGGGAAAACCCGTGTCAAGTCAGACATGAGCCGCAATAAAGTAGCCGACGTTTGAAAAGAAAGTGGAGTAAAGTAATACACTGGAAAGATGTTGAAATATTAAAATAAATAGCTTTTCAGGTTATTGCCTGACCTCTTTACTTTAAATTTAGTAGACCTATACGGAAATGTAATTTTCGAGCAATTAGAAAGTATGGTTCTCGGCTGGAATAATCCTACCCTTCTGAATGAGACAGGAATGTCACTTTTCAAACAACAGTTGATTTATTTATTGATTTCTTTACTTATTTATTTATTTGTTTATTTATTTATTTATATGTTTACATATTTATTTATTTATTTATATGTTTACATATTTATTTATTCATTGTTCAGTTGTTTACTTAATATTTATTTATTTGTTTACATATTTATTTATTTATTTATTTATTTATTCGTTTACTCGAATTATTTATATGCTTATTCATTTATATATTAAATTATTTATTTGTTTATTTAATGAATTGTTTACTTGTTGAGGTATTTATTTCTATATTTCCTTGTTCAATTATTTATATGTTTAAATATTTATTTTTTTTTATTTTTTATTAAGTTGTTCACTTATTTACTTGTTTATTTACTCATTCATTTATTTATTAAATGATGTGTTTGTTTACTTATTTGTTATTCATTTGTTTATTTATTTATTTATTGATTTGTTTACTTTTTATTTTATTTATTTACTTATTTATTTATTTATTTATTTATTTATTTATTTATTTATATGTTTAGATATTTATTTATTCATTGGTTAGTTGTTTACTTAAAATTTCCTTATTTATTTATTCGATTCTTACATATTTTATTTATTTGTTGATTCGTTTACTTGACTTATTTATTTATATATTAAATTATTTGTTTATTTATTGAATTGTTTAATTTTGAGTTATTTATTTATTTATTTATTTATTTATTTATTTGTTTGTTCAATTATTTATATGTTTAATTATTTATTTCTTTATTTATTGTTCAGTTGTTTATTTATTTACTTGTGTATTTACTCATTCATTTGTTTATTGAATGATTTACTTGTTTATTTATTGTTTTGTTTATTTATTTTTATTTATTTACTTTTTATTTGTTTATATATTTATATGTTTACATATTTATTTATTCATTGTTCAGTTGTTTACTTAAAATTTATTGTATTTATTTATGCGCTTGTTTAACATATTTACTTATTTGTTGATTCGTTTACTTGACCTATTTATTTATATATTAAATTATTTGTTTATTTATTGAATTGAGTTATTTATTTATTTATATATTTGTTTGTTGAATTATTTATATGTTTACTTATTTACTTGTTTATTTATTGTTCAGTTGTTTACTTATTTACTTGTTTATTTATTGTTCAGTTGTTTATTAAATGATTTGTTTATTTATTGATTTCTTTACTTGTTATCTTATTTATTTATACTGGCAGAGTTAAGGCCATAGGGCCTTCTCTTGGACATCCGCTTCCACTGCTTTCTCAGTAAACCATAGCTCCACACTCGCAGTAACTGTCGCACATTATAGATCTGGTATGTTTACTTGTTTATTTTTATTGTTCAGTTGTTTACTTAATTTATTTGTTTATTTATTGAGTTGTTTCCGCATGTATTTGGTTGTCTGTGTAATCAACGCAGCAGCACAGCCTGTATCATCTGCATCGTGAGCCAAGTCTGACAATAAATTAAATTAGAACTGCAGCCTCACGGGAGCGGTTGTAATAAATGAGGAGAAATTCGTGTTTAATTATAACAAACTTCAGCATATGAAACTCGCATCATGTGTTGGGAATCGAGAAGTTCGCGATGTGGCAGCGGCGCGGCGGCCCCGTTTTCATCAAACTTGCTCCGTGCTTGCAGTTAATTAACACTCGTTTAATCGTCTAACAAGTTAAACAAGTCGGCAAGCTGCCGGGGATTCTACCCCTTAATATCTTGCTCCAAACAAATACCTGAGATACAACAAGACCAACTTCGTATTCCCGAGTCAAATTAGCAGATATGAACATTTCGGTACGGCACAAAAACATTACCTTACTGAACGAGATGTTCACCAAAGGGGAAAGAAGAAAAAAGACAACATAATGCGACACTACTTAGGCCCACTGGAGCTCAAGCTTTGATAGGCCTATAGTTACAAATTCAATTTCAGTCTTCACTAAAATTATCTTGGTACAAATTCAATGAGAATTCATCACGTCTGTATATAGGAGGCTGAAAAATCCAAAGAAAAAAAGATAAAAGGAAGAGGAATTGAGAAGATATAAAGACAGAAAGAAGAAAGATATAAAATGGGTGAAAGGAAAGAAGGGGAAAAAGAGAAACAGGAGGAAGGGAATAGAAGAGATATCTGAGGAATGGAAATGAGAAGACGAGGAAGAGAAGAATATATCAGGGATCAAAAGTGAACACGAGAAAGAGAAAAAATATCAGGGATTAAAAAGGAAAGACAAGAAAGAGAAGAAAAATATCAGGGAACAAAAAAGAACACGAGAAAGAGAAGAAAAATATCAGGGATTAAAAAGGAACGACGAGAAAGAGAAGAAAAATATCAGGGATTAAAAAGAGAAGATGAGAAAGAAAAAAAAATATCAGTGAAGAAAAACGAGGAAGACGAGAAAAGAAAAAAAAATATCAGAGATTAAAAAGAGAAGATGAGAAAGAGAAAAAATATCAGGGATTAAAAAGGGAAGACGAGAAAGAGAAGAAAAATATCAGGGATTGAAAAGGGAAGACGAGAAAGAGAAAAAAATATCAGGGATTAAAAAGAAGATGAGAAAGAGAAAAAAATATATGGAATTAAAAAAAGAGGAGACGAGATCAGGAAAAGAGAAGAAAAATATCAGGGATTAAAAAGAGAAGATGAGAGAAGAAAAATATCAGGGATTAAAAAGAGAAGGCGAGAAAGGGAAAAGAAATATCAGGGATGAAAAGAGAAGACGAGAAAGAGAAGAAAAATATCAGGGATGATGAAGAAGAGAAGAAAAATATCAGGGATTGAAAAAGAGAAGGAGAAAGAAAAGAAGAAAATAGCAAGGATGAAAAAAAAGACGTGAAGGAGAAAAAATACCGGGAATGAAAAAGATAAGACGAGAAAGTTGAGAAAATATCAGGAATGAAGAAGAGGAGACGAGAAATAGAAAATATCAGGGATTAAAAAGGAAGACGAGAAAGAGAAGAAAAATCTAGGAATGAAAATGAGAAGATGAGAAAGACATGAAAATATCAGGGATGAAACGAGAAGACTAGGAAGAAAAGATAAATATCAAAGATGAAAAAGAGAAGACAGGGAAGAGAACAGAAATTATCAGGGATGAAAAGAGAAGAGGAAGAAAAAAAAAATATGGAAGAAAAGAAGATGATGAAGAAAGGAAGAAATATTTATCTGGGAAAGAAAAGGAGTAAATAGGGAGAAAAGGAAAATAGGAAGATGGAGTACGTGGAGAAGCGAATGTTTGGGCAAGTAAGATAAGACAAGTATAGAAAAAGAAGAAGAATAGTGAACATTGGAGAGAACAGAGAGAGGAAAAGTAAAGTTTAAAGTGGAAATAAGAGAATTCTAGTTGGTTATTTAACGACGCTGTATCAACTACTAGTTATTTAGCGTCGATGAAGATTGAAATGATAGCGAGATGGAAGGCGAGAAAGGAAAAGGGATGGAAAAAGGATTCGCCAGAGATTAGGTGACAAAAATTACGGATTGGGGAAAAGATCGGAAAAAGAAAACCAGGAATGAAAAAGAGGGGATCGAAGAAAAGCAAGAAAATAGACCGGCAGACAAGCGCCTTAAGGAGAACGCCGGTGGCTGAATGAAAAAGAAGAAAGAAATTGAGGAAAATAAATCAGGAAGAAGAATGGAGTGTAGAGACAGAAAATATCAGGGATGATAAAGAGCAGAGGCAAAGCAGTCAAAGATTCATTGCAACCGGCAAAATCGAAGATGGAAAAATGAAAATATCAGGGATGAAGCGTCGAAGACTAGGAAGAAAAGATAATTATCAAAGATGAAAAAGAAAGACCCCATAGTTGGCAGTTATTTGTATCCGTCTGACAGGTGGGAGACGGATTAAATGAAATCCCTTCGAATGCGATGATCCTTCCCTGACACAGCTATAGCCCAGACTGAAAAGCCATGGCAAATAGGGAGAAAAGGCAAAATTCCAACTGAGCTGTAGGAGAAGCGAATTTTCCAACAGCAACGCCATGGTTTAGAAAAAGGTAAGAAAGTTTAAGTTTAAAGGAACATACGTAGAGGAATATCCAACGTTTTAGAGCTGGAAATTTTCACCTTCCTCAATTTATCGGAGTTTAACGACGCTGTATCAACTACTAGTTTTTAGCGTCGATAAATTGAATGTATAGCGAGATTATTTTGGCGAGATGTGCGTATTTGCCTTGTTTTCCTCGCAGAACATTACGGTTGGGGAAAACCTGTGAAATACCCAGTCAGTATTCCCAACGGGGATCGAACCCGCGCACATAACAATTTCCCCTTCTTACAAGCGCCTTAACCGACATTCATTTACTACTTTAGGCTTTTAAAATTATTTTTAGAGACGTTTAAATAGTAATAATTATAAATTAAAACAACCAGAAGCAATTTCACCTAAATTGCACTGTTAATTATTGTTTTTAAATATTTGCAAAAATTAAGTAAAGTCTACTACTCCAAGAAACTTATCGAAACTTATTTCATTCCTGATACAAGTAACATTATCGAAGCTGAAAAAATCAACAAGATTCCAGGCCCATTGTTATTACTGCCTGTTATATAAATAATATTGTTAAAATACAAACTGAAAAATGAAATCAGTTACATAATTTGTATCCGTTTGACAATTTATAGACTGGGGAAAAAAGACAGAATATCACGGCCTGCTGGAATGCGTCTGAAAACATTTTATAGCAACAATGTTGAAGAAAGATATTTTGGTTTCCAGTTGTCATCATTAAACAGAAACCAACATGGAGATTTCATTGCAACAATTAGAAATTCGTCTTTCAGGTATGTATCAAACGTTCAAGTTTAAAAAATGTCGATACACGAGTACTGAACATTTCATGTTCTCGGAAATTAAAAGCATCCAACGTTTCAACTACGTTTCGTTTTTTCAATCTTTTCCTCGACCATGAAAACGTCAACATACCGCTCAGTGTGTCATGACGTCACTGTTGTTGGGTACTGTTGTTGGAACGTAATTACTATTTTTTCTGTTTCTATCAAACATACATTAATGCAATGTATTCCACTGTTTTATTTATTTATTTTTTGTTTTTTATTTTTACTGTGTACACTTAATTCAATCGTCTTTTTAATGTTATTATGTAAATAGTATTTTCTTGTAATTTAATGATAATATGTTTACGGCAGCGCGTTCTTCAGGTCTATTCTTTAGAATGTAAATCGTATATGTCTGTAATTCGTAAACAGATTCGGTCTGTATGTTCAGCTATGCTACCATAACATTTAATCCTGGTTTTGGAAGAGAAGGAACTCTGCAGGGTATTAAATAAAACGCTGTTCTTCAGTTGGTCCCCAAACAAAAATCAAAACCGTGTCCAGGTTGACCCCAAGTTTTCAAATATCAGCAATCGTCTTAGGTTCCAAGGCTATGTGGAAAAGGATGTTTTCGATCAAGCAGAGTGGTGACAGTGTTCAAATACCAACAATGGAAATGAGGTAGTTGTTATTGCCTAGGAACAACGCCACCTATAATCGATCAGACCCGAGGCTCCATATTTTGGATAAATACCGATCGTAAGTTTTAGTGGTTACAAAAGTTCTTAGAAGCAAGGACAGCATGGACTTCACTACTATTTCATTTCAGGTTTTTGAGACCTTGTTGAAGTCACCGATTTGTAACAGTTTCATTTATTATTTTCAGAAATTTGCCTAATTATTAAAAGGCGTTCTTCAATGTTGAAGTTGATGAACGTTGTATGGATGCTTGAACGTCGTAGCAGTCAGATTATGGGATCTGATTGTGTTTGTGTGACTACTCTTTTAATTTTTTGCGCCGGCAATGTACGCAGGGTATTTGTTATCATCGGTTGCGTACGGTAACATTCCACAACACAAATCAAATGCTTTTGTTGACCGTCGATGTTAATGTCAACAAATACGTAAGTAATCGTCTTAACCCTCTCCCCATATGACCCGACAGTACGTATTTCCAAACTGATGTTTGATTTCACATTGTTTAAAATACCGGCGTTTAGGTCTTATTTCGGCATTGTATAAGCTTCAGAATTTATTTTCTTTTTCAATTTGTTTTAGGTTATACACCTATTTTTGTAGGAAGATTGAATTCTCTAGGCTCATATGTAAAATGACGGCTACAGCCCCATTGGAGATACAATTTTGAACTGAACACCCAGTATTTATATCAAACACAGACTAATGTCCTTTGCACCGTGTGATAAACAAATGTTGGTGAGTTGTGAGCTGCCACAGAAAAAAATTATCTTTCATTGATTTAATAAAGAAATGACAGAAAGAAAGAGAAGGTACACTGAAAAAAAAATATTGTTCTAAATCCAGGAACTATTTACTCAGAAATACTTAACATAAACGGCTAAAATTTTGTATGCTAATGTAAACTATATAGTTCATCAAAATGGAGTACTATTTTAAAATATTTAATTGAAGTAGTGAAAATGTGGAGAGGCATGTCATATTTTATAGGACAAAATAAACGTAGGGGATTTGTAACATTGCACTTATGTACAGGGTTATTTCTGATCTCTGATAACGAATTTGAATAACGTCATGTGCGTCAAGAATCACACTGATAGCTGAATTGCGGCGAGAGGTGACAGACCAGTAGTGAGTGATTTCAGAATCAGAGTGCACGGTGTATCACAGTAGCAATGTCCAAGAAAATCGAGCCTTTTTGAGAGGGATACATAACAACCATTTCCGATGCCAAGTACAGTTACGTGAAAATCATAGGAGCCTGCAAAAGACGTGGTTTCGTTATTTCCAAGAAAGGCATCTTGTGTGTAACTGTAAGACTGGCAAAGCTCGGATGGGATTAATTCCAGAGTGGAAAAAGCAATCAAATCAATCCCCCCCCCCAAATCACAAATCGCCGCACCCCACGAGATGATACAAATTAATTCCATTCGAGCTTTACCAATCTTATAGATAAACACAATATAATATTTGTTACTCAGTCAAATGACAAATCAATGTAAAATAATGACTTATATGACATGGTCATTAAGTTTTATATACATGAGCTACAAATTGCAAACGTTTTCGCCCATTCAGGCATCTTCAGGCACAATTATACAATATCTCAATATCAAACTATGTAGCTATTACATTGGTGGCAGATAAACTGTTTAAGATTCATGGTGTTCAAAACATCTCATAATTAAAATAACATTACATATATATATATATATATATATATATATATATATATATATATATATATATCCTTGATATGGCCGTCTTTCTCTTCTGAAAGTTAGAATTTATAAAATAGTTATATTACCGGTTGTTCTGTATGGTTGTGAAACTTGGACTCTCACTTTGAGAGAGGAACAGAGATTGAGGGTTTTTGAGAATAAGGTTCTTAGGAAAATATTTGGGGCTAAAAGGGATGAAGTTACAGGAGAATGGAGAAAGTTACACGACGCAGAGCTGCACGCATTGTATTCTTCACCTGACATAATTAGGAACATTAAATCGAGACGTTTGAGATGGGCAGGGTATGTAGCACGTATGGGCGAATCCAGAAGTGCATATAGAGTGTTAGTTGGGAGGCCAGAGGGGAAAATACCTTTAGGGAGGCCGAGACGTAGATGGGAAGATAATATTAAAATGGATTTGAGGGAGGTGGGATATGATGATAGAGACTGGATTAATCTTGCTCAGGATAGGGACCAATGGCCGGCTTATGTGAGGGCGGCAATGAACCTCCGGGTTCCTTAAAAGCCAGTAAGTAAGTGCTATATATCCATTATCATCATTATTATTATTATTATTATCATCATCATCATCATCCTCAGATCCCAACTTTTGTTTATAATTCCATCTCTGCCTACAGAGTTCGCCACGTGTCTTCCAATTACGTCACTACACCAACAAAAATAAAAACCCCAAAATCTTACAATTTAACCTGGCTTACGGATTATACATAAATATTGTAAGGGCGTCCTTGACAGTCATGAATTGCAATTCTCAAAGAATTGAATCCGGAACTGAAGATCCTTCAACGGGTTGGACTGTCAGGAAAGACGTAAGTGTATGATTAGAGAGGATCGTAGCGAAGGCCTTGAAGATGATTGGAATGCGGCTTCAGAGAAGACCCAGAGGGTCCTGCGGTCAGAAGCAATCTTCGACAATACCGGCCCGGTTTGATTCATGTAGAACGCAGCCAGAATTTCATATATAAAACGAAATTGGGGCACTGATGCAAATATTCGAGCCAAGTCCTTTTCCTATGGCAACCAAGTATCCCGTCTGATGTTAGCAGGAGGAATTTCAATATTGATACGACAGAGAAAGTTTGTGTGACAGGATAGGGTATCGGGTCACGTGACCACGCTAGTCAATTATTTCTGTAGCATTACCTTCACTGTAATAACATTATAGCATTATGTCCATCCAGAGAAACTACACTTTCCAATGGTGAAATAATTAATTATACAAATCGGTTAATTTAGCTTCCGATATTATTTCATACAAACACAGAAACATTCTCTGTACACTATGCTTCATAGCTTTCGATTGTTGCTGTCCAAGGTCCCTTATAGACTAAGTCATTTGTTTTTTATTTCATTACACCGCCTTAGATGGCAGTTATTTTAATTTTAAAACTCATTTATCTCATTAAATACCAGTCCTATCAAACTTTTTCAAAGAATAAAACTTATCGGAAATCATTTTTAAAGAAACGTTTGTTACGTAACATTTTTCACAAAAATTAATAATAAGCGAGATATTTCGATTTATTTAATTCAGGCCCCCTTATAACCCCCCTTTTAAATAACGTATTTTGAATGCCATATAGCCTAAAATCTAAGTTACAACGAACTTAATATATATTTTAATTTTCATCGAAAACCGTTCAGCCATTATCGCGTGAAAAGGTAACAAACATACAGACAGACATACAAACAAAAATTTGAAAAAAGCGATTTTCGGTTTCAGGATGGTTAATTATACATGTTAACACCAAATATTTTTGGAAAATCGAAAATTACCAGAAAAATTTCCGCTACAGATTTATTTATTATTAGTATAGACAAGTACAGCGGAGCGCACGGGTACGGCTAGTTAAATAAATAAAATCTAAATCATTTGGACATGGACTTCGGTGATAGCCTTGTTAGCCCACAATATACGCCACTGTCTATGGAGATTCTGAAGAATATGCGCACAAAGGAATAAGGTCACAGCTGTAGAAGAGACCTGTGGGCATTTCCGCGGCGCTAGAAGCTGGAAACAAGACAGTATGTGCATTGTTATCGCTAGCCCAGTCTGGCTCCGTCTTGTTTGGAGAAGAGTCGCTCGTTCTCCAGTAGCTTACGCAACACGTTCAAGGACGGATCCGTTCTCACGTCCAGCGACTTTCTCTATGCAGCCTCGCCTCGCATGCGTGGCCTCCAGCGACTATTGGAGCTCGGAGGAAGTCTGCTTTCTTGAAATTAGCGATCTGAACACAAAATTAGTCTTCCATTGCTGCTGAAGCACCAAATTAAAGATTTACGGCAGAAACTTGAGATTTCTTCCCCGAAACCACCACCACGACAGGTCTAAACCTCATAAGTGACACCAATAAGGCAATGAGGCAACTAAGCCAGGAGATAATAGGGTAATGCAGCCAGTGCCTTTCCTCCTTCATTGCATACATCACTGACTAGTAACGTGTTACACTAATCAGACTTAAAATGTACACTTACTTAATTACTTACTGGCTTTTAAGGAACCCAAATTCAAATTCAAATTTATTCACAATTTACATTTTAAATGATACATATGAATATATACCCGAAATGAGCATATGCTCGTGCTCGGGTACAGTAGTCTACACAAATTTTAAAGAGATCAATAATAAGTTGATGAAATAATAATAATTAATAATAATAATAATAATAATAATAATAATAATAATAATAATAATAATAATAATAATAATATAATATCCGTGACGGAGATTCATTGCCGCCCTCACATAAGCCCGCCATTGGTCCCTATCCTGAGCAAGATTAATCCAGTCTCTATCATCATATCGCACTTCCCTCAGATCCATTTTAATATTATCTTCCCATCTACGTCTCGGCCTCCACAAAGGTCTTTTCCCTCCGGCCTCCCAACTAACACTCTACATGCATTTCTGGATTCGCCCATACGTGCTACATGCCCTGCCTATCTCAAACGTCTGGATTTAATGTTCCTAATTATGTCAGGTGAAGAATACAATGCGTGCAGTTCTGTGTTGTGTAACTTTCTCCATTCTCTTGTAACTTCATCCCTCTTAGCCCCAAATATTTTCCTAACAACCTTATTCTCAAACACTCTTAGTCTCTGTTTCTCTCTCAAAGTGAGAGTCCAAGTTTCACAACCATACAGAACAACCGGTAATATAACTATTTTATGAATTCTAACTTTCAGATTTTTTGACAACGGGCTAGATGATAAAAGCTTCTCAACCGAATAATAACAGGCATTTCCCATATTTATTCTGCGTTTAATTTCCTCCCGAGTATCATTTATATTTGTTACTGTTGTTTCCAGGTATTTCAATTTTTCCACCTCCTTAAAATGTATACAAACAATAATTGTTCTTCCTCTGACACATTTTTTTAAGAAGATAGAGTGTTATTAACAAAAAGAAAAGTACTCTGAAGCTCAAATCTTTGTACTTTCACGAGGCACGTTGTTGTTCTTGAAGCCACCCAACTATAATGCCTGGACTCGATGAATGAAAGAATCAATGAACGAATCAATTATTGAATAAATGAATGAATGAATCAATCAATCCATACATGAAAGAATTAATGAATCGATGGATGATTGATTGAATGAATGTACCGAGAAAGGAAGAATTATCAATTAAGGGGTTAAGTACAGTTCACAGCAGTAATTTTTTAAAAATATTCAACATTTTTTCCTATTTTGTTGTATCTTGTACAATAATGAAAATTGGTATGTGTAAAACACGGTCCTTTTCCTATATCGTATTGGATTAAACAATTGAAGACAAAAGTTAATAGAAACAAGTGAATAACGCTAATAAAAGCAATTGAATAACAATGATTATTTCATTCCAATATCTTCCTGAAAGTAATTAATCATGTCAAATCTTACAGAACGACAAACAGACGTCATTCCCTAAAACGCTCATTTGTTATCGAGAACATAGAAAACGTGTGTTTCTACCACAATACCATTTATGAAGATGTAGTTCCGAATAGTGGTTTGATGATCTAAGACATCATGCCTAGAACTCATGTTACGAAAGGCGCGTAGATTCGATTCCCCATTGGCGAAGACATGGGTAGACATAACGGCTCGGTTAGAAAAGCCAACGTACTATGGTAGGAACGATCATGATTTTAAAATCAAATGTAGGAAACAGAAAACGGATGTAGGTAAATTCTCATTTTTAAATAGAACTATAAATGATTGGAATGACCTACCTGCAGTGGTCTTTGAGGGCTGTCCTTCCTTAAGGAGATTCAAGAATAATTTAAAAAGTTGTGTATAAAGTGCAAATTAAAATTAAGGCGACATTTAACATTTAATTTTTAAGGTGACATGTATTTATTTAGCCTGACGAGTTACTTCCTTGATTTGAATTGTAAATTATTTAAAAATGGCGTGTAAGAGGGCCTTAGGCTAGAAATGTTTAGTTTAAATGTAGTTCTGTTTATACAGTATGCATAAGGGTGTAATTATTTGTCTTATTTGAACTGTTGTATCAGTGAAGCAAGGTGAGTCAGTGAAGTTATGGTTTTACAGTGCAGTGAATAGTTCCGATCAGTGATAATTTATAGCGTCGATGAAATGTGTTCTATAGTGTCAGTGAAATGCAGAGTGTCAGTGAAAGTGCCAGTGAAACTCACAGTGTGAGAATGAGATGAGAATAAAGTGAAAGACTATTGAAACTTATGTAGGGCCTATACATAATTATGTAGGTTGTAATGTAAAATTAGGTATTTTATTTATGTTTTATTATTATTGTGTTAAATTATATTGTGTATTCTTTTTGTATTGTGTATAAAATTGTAGGCCTATTGTGTATTGTATAATTGTATTGTGTATTGCTTATCATTTATTTATTGTGTATTGTTTATATTGTATACCACTGCCACCGGGTGCATGCCCACTTGCAGTGTAAATAAAAATACATACATACATTTCGTCATGAAATTTCGGCCAGATGGGACCGGTGTCCACCCAGCATCGTCATGCAATTTGGGGAGCTACGATAGATAGAGGAATGCGGTTACGAAAGCCAGTTATAACTGCTGGAGGGATCATCACACTAAACATACAATACCCCCGTTCTGGTTGGATGATCGTTCACCTCTGCGGAAGCAAGTGGACGTGAGACCCTGGCTCTTAATGAGCTGTTGTGTCACTGATTTATATTTTTTTATAATGGGGAAATAAACATTACTGGACAGTTATTTTGGACGCCTGGTAGAGAAGTGGTTAGGAGAGTGTATTTCAGCATCAAGTATGAGAAAGATGTTACGAATTGTGACTCAGGCTTGTGTATGCAACTTTTCACTACACACTATGTAAGTAGGTTAAACAAAGTGACTTCATTGCGAAAACTTCGGTGCCTTTAGGGAGTTGATTTCTCTCCATTAAATTTTCAGTAAGTTTAAGGATCTTAATCTGTTTGACAAACTTTGAAAGCTACAACAATATTAAGAGGAGTAAATTACGAGTAGTTAGCCCCTGGAATGCAGCATTTAGCCATACATTGATGTAGACAATTGTAGGCAATGAAGGGGAAAAAATTAGCCCAAAATGTTTTTTTGTTATTCATCTTTGGCGACTATAGAAACTGTGTTGTTATTCTTGAGGCTATTTTCTCCAAATTAATTAAACTTAGTCTAAATTAAACCCGTTCAAATTCAGTATTTACAAGTAGTTTAAGCGAGTTTCCATTTCTCCATAAATATCTAAGACCCGATTACACGTAACAGCTGCACGTTACTCTCAATCAGAACCAAATAAACCGATGGGGAACTATTGATAATAATGGAATTCCTCAAGGATCAATATTAGGCTCCCTACCTTTTCTAGTGTTCATAAATGATATTGTCCTCCCCCAATAAAAGATGTACAAAACTTATTGTAAAATTAAAATTTAAGAAGTTATGACCAAAAACACAATAAATGGAATAGATTTACTTCTGTTAAGGGGAGGCAGAGGTGAAATTTTCGAACAAAACTGAAGAAAAAATGAAAATTTGGTTTTTTCCATTTTTATTATCTTTATTTTGATATTGCGATGTTAGTTTTTGATTTTGTGCCCTTAAAAGTATGACATTAAAACCAAGATAACTGTATTACTATATTATTCCCATAATAAATACTTATCATTATTTATATACCTTCTCTGAACATATAAATAAAAAGAAATATTGAAAATTTCTTACAATATGATGCATGGAGCATTTTATATCAAACGATATAAAGTTTTATAAAATTATTAATATTTACAGAACTATTGTACTTAGAAAGTTGAAACTTGGTATGTCCATGACTAATAACATACTTAGTATCCATGATCAATTTCAAACAAATCGGATAAATTTTGTGGATTTTGAAATATTCACCTCTGCCACTCCTTAAATTATATAGTTAAAAAATACGTCAAAAATTATTGTAGACTTATTTTGGTAATATTACAAAGATGGGGGATGTCCGCTAAGAAGATGCCGATAGTCTATACCCAATTGTATTTTCTGAACTTCGAACGCTGTATTAATACGCCTTAGTAACCTCATTTGTGTATCTAATTATTATTTTCTATTTCATTAGAATTTTAATAAATTATTCCATTTTACAATGCCACTACTGTTTTCTAATGTTATTTTATATTTAAGTATTATACTGTTACCTAGTCAAAACTAACGTTTTCACTAGAAAAATCACAGATATATTAATATATTGCCATAGAGGTTTAACATAAATAACTGTTCAAACCTACACAATAGAAGGTTTAAACTTGATGCTAGTGGAGAAAATGATTTTCAGTGTAAACTCAGAATTAAACCAGTATAAAATAAACCCAGTTTAAAATAATTTGGAGAAAATAGCCTATATTTAGTCACGATTTAATTAACAGAATTACGTACTCTAATACTTTATCGTTCCGCAGTTTCTTCCACAATTTATTCACTCACGTCAAGCGCTGTCAGATTTTGGTCAAAAACAATTTGTGGAGGAATGTTACTGAAGCTGTACGGGTGGCTTCTAGGAATCTCTAATTACAGCTGTCAGATGCATTTCGTCTTCTACAAGATGTCAGTTACCGGATAATGGAGTTCTTAAGCTGAAAGTGTAGCTGTCCTCAAAATTAATTTCTAGTCTATTTTGTATCGAGATGACAGATAGTCGATATGGAGTAGGGAAAGAGGATATCAATTCAAATCATACATTTACGTTCAAATTGTAAGTCCTCATTGCATTCCCTCTGTATCAGATATAAAGGCGACACCGCGACAAAAAGACTTCGAGCATTTTCTAGAAATCGCTTTTTCCGGTAGTGAATTCCGCCTGTAACAAAATACGGCACAAATATTAGAACTCTTTAAATTCTGAATACCTACACACAAAAATACTAAAAATTAAAATGTTGAGAAATCATTTACAGATTATACAACGACGTACCTCTAATATGACGTCATTACTGACAGTTCTTTAAGTATGGTAGGTTCTGAAACTTTTCTGATAAATTAGGATCTGTATATTTAATTTTTTCAGTAAAACGAAAAAGTGATTTTTAAATACAAACTAGTGGCTTGTGCAGCAAATGCTGCAAACTAAGTTCATTAAACGTTCAAATAAAAATTTCTCAGATTTATTTTCAATGAAGGATACCAGACATTTTGAAAGTTGTTTGCTTCCATAATAATGAAACATACTCCCTCTGAATGTTTTTTATGCCAAATACTTTTTCTTGAACCTATCCATCTTCAGTTTTTGAGTTTGAACGCGAAAACGCAAGTAACAATGTCAGGACGAATAGTGGGTTTTTCATGTGGAAGTAAAGCAATAGCTATTTCAGGTCATTGTGGATTCTAGGTGAAAGTTAAAAAAAAGTCAGGTTTGCTACGTTTTCGAACAATAGACATAGCATCTTGGTATAGCTGCTGCATGTAGAGCTTGAAATGTAGAGGGTAAAATCATTTTATCCTGCTAAGAGATCTTGCTGACATGATCGGGAGAGTACAAAATTTTGTAGGCCTCTTATTTTATCAATAAGTAATACCTTTTGGTCTTTTCTTAGGAACTGTAATTTTTGCGCTCTCTCGAGCCAATACTGAAGACAATGATACATATCAATATCTACACTACACCGAAAATATTTCATTTTTAAGTATTATAAGAGTTTTGAAAGAAATAACCCCACTGGGTTAATAAGAATATAAAAATATTTGATTTTTAATAACAATATTATTATCTTACATTAAGTATTTTGAAAAATAGTCACATCACTCAGTAAATTATAAGAAATGAAAATCTAAATTAAGATATTCTCTACATTTACAATTGAATTTGAGCTCTAGATATGTCAGCAATCTTTACATATTCTGAAATCACGGGCCCTCAAAATGTTTCACTCAAAACTGACGAAAGATGGGTTTTATGTCTAATCAATATTATGTACAATTAATGAAAATAGACGCATCATGATATTAACTATAATAATATTTAATTTCTAATGATAATAATGTCATCAAACCACCTCAAGTTTTGTAGATTTGAATATCCAATACTAACAGCTGTACTCACCAGAAAATTATACACTGCAGAATCAGTTTTTAATAATAAATTGAATTGAGCCTTTCTAAATATGCCGGCAATCCTGCCTTCGTGTTTTAATAGCTCTCAGAATTGTTTATTGTAGAAAATCATATTTTTTTGTTCTGAAATTCAATCAAGTCGGCCGTGATTCAATAAAATTAGTTCTCAAAACTGACAACAGCTTAAAATTGATTTTGGAAAATAGTTTTTCCAGAAAATTATGTGAGGAAAATTGACATTTCA
This sequence comes from Periplaneta americana, assembly GCA_025594305.2. NCBI lineage: Eukaryota > Metazoa > Arthropoda > Insecta > Blattodea > Blattidae > Periplaneta > Periplaneta americana. Next base: position 11,808,171 of record JAJSOF020000011.1, on the reverse strand, counting down.
CTAGTAGAAAACTACTATTTTTCTTTGAAAAATTTGGATGCCAGGCATGAAAATGAGGGGTCACTCATTAAAATCCGTTCAGCCTTTTTCCCGTAATTTCCATTACCAGTTGAAATTATATATATAGATACTGTAAATGATCAAAATTTTACCCGTCCTTCCCTTGAAACATGGAAATACGTTATGTTCTCGTTACGAACGAAGAAAGGTAATGCTACAGAAATCATTGACTAGCGTGGTCACGTGACCCGATACCCTGTCCTGTCACACAAACTTTCCCTATCGTATCAATAATGAAATTCCTCCTGCTAACATCAGACGGGATACTTGGTTGCCATAGGAACAGGACTTGGCTCGAATATTTGCATCAGTGCCCCAATTTCGTTTTATATATGAAATTCTGGCTGCATTCTACATGAATCAAACCGGGCCGGTATTGTCGAAGATTGCTTCTGACCACAGGACCCTCTGGGTCTTCTCTGAAGCCGCATTCCAATCATCTTCAAGGCCTTCGCTACGATCCTCTCTAATCATACACTTACGTGTTTCCTGACGGTCCAACCCGTTGAAGGATCTTCAGTTCCGGATTCAATTCTTTAAGAATTGCAATTCATGACTATCAAGGACGCCCTTACAATATTTATGTATAATCCGTAAGCAAGGTTAAATTGTAAGATTTTGGTGTTTTTATTTTTGTTGCTGTAGTGACGTAATTGGACGACACGTGGCGAATTCATTAGGCAGAGATGGAATTATAAACAAAACTTGGGATCTGAGGATGATGATGATGATGATAATAATAATAATAATAATAATAATAATAATAATAATAATAATAATAATAATAATGGATATATAGCACTTACTTACTTACTGGCTTTTAACGAACCCGGAGGTTCATTGCCGCCCTCACATAAGCCCGTCATTGGTCCCTATCCTGAGCAAGATTAATCCATTCTCTATCATCATACCCCACCTCCCTCAAATCCATTTTAATATTATCTTCCCATCTACGTCTCGGCCTCCCTAAAGGTCTTTACCCCTCTGGCCTCCCAACTAACACTCTATATGCACTTCTGGATTCGCCCATACGTGCTACATGTCCTGCCCATCTCAAACGTCTGGATTTAATGTTCCTAATTATGTCAGGTGAAGAATACAATGCGTGCAGTTCTGTGTTGTGTAACTTTCTCCATTCTCCTGTAACTTCATCCCTCTTAGCCCCAAATATTTTCCTAAGAACCTTATTCCCAAAAACCTCAATCTCTGTTCCTCTCTCAAAGTGAGAGTCCAAGTTTCACAGCCATACAGAACAACCGGTAATGTAATTGTTTTATAAATTCTAACTTTCAGATTTTAATAAGGTTATAAGATTTGGTACATGGAACGTAACTAGTCTTTATAGAACAGGAGGGGTAACATTAGTAACAAAAGAACTAGCTAGATATAGAATAGACTTCGTGGGAGTACAAGAGGTTAGGTTAGATGGGAATGGCATATCACAAATAGGAGATTACTTGTCGTATTATGGGGAAGGAAACAATAATCACCAATTAGGGACAGGATTCTTTATTCATAAAAGAATAAAATCAGCAGTAAAAAAGGTCGAATTTATCAGTGACAGATTATCGTATTTAGTACTTAAGGGTAGATGATGCGATATCGTAGTTATAAATGCTCACGCCCCTACAGAAGAGAAGGACGACCATATAAAGAATACATAGTACGTATGGGCGAATCCAAAAATGCATATAGAGTGTTAGTTGGGAGGCCAGAAGGAAAAAGAGCTTTAGGGAGGCCGAGACGTAGATGGTAGGATAATATTAAAATGGATTTGAGGGAGGTGGGATATGATGGTAGAGACTGGATTAATCTTGCTCAGGATAGGGACCGATGGCGGGCTTATGTGAGGGTGGAAATGAACCTGCGGGTTCCTTAAAAGCCATTTACACGAAAGTATATATATTTTTTAAAATAATGGCGGGTACTTGACTTACGTCATTGGCCCATATAAAGCCAGTTATGTACACCAATTTACCGACAGAGTCGTTGCCCAGGGTACGTCATAGGAGCTGGTCTACGGTACACCCGAGATGAGATGAGATGAGATGAGATGAGATGAGATGAGATGAGATGAGATGAGATGAGATGAGATGAGATGAGATGAGATGATGATGGAGAGTTGTTAGGTTGCAACAGGGGAAGAAGAATGAAATAAGTGATATTAATTGAAGAGTTGAGAGCAAAAACCGGACAAGTCCAAAAATTCAAATTTTGAGCATAGTATAGTTCTCTTCACTTCGCTTCAAGCGTCATCCATGGACAGACAGTAAGTGTCTACGAAAACCGGATTTATGTCATTGAAATGAGTGTTTGAAAATGTAGCGTTTCTACAAAAAGCGGATTAGTCCAACGTCTTTCTAGCAAAAGACGGACAAGTGACGGACTTAATCCTGTTCTTGTTAGAAAATATCATGAAGATGGCATTAGTGTTGTCTTCTTTTGTTTCATCGCCATATTAGCTGTTATTCAATTCAATTTATTTGGCCATTAGACATACAGTTTTAGGCTTCGTCAGAATACATTGAAAAAACATATAAATACATTTTAAAAAACACTAATAATAGAAACAGTAAAATTTAAGTAATACAATGAAAACATGAAATAATTTGAAACTTTTAAATTGAAGAAAACTAACTAAATTGCAATTAAACTTATTTATTAAAATACAATTTCATACAAATTTGTTTTGAAAAACTCAGCAGCTGAATAATAATTGTAACTAATCTAAATAACTTTATTTATTAAAAAACAATTTCTTGTGAATTATGTTAAGAAACTCATCTACAGAGTAGAAAGGATTAATTAAAAGCCAATTATGAAATCTAGCTTTGAAACTATTGGTTGGTAACTTATAATATTGACTGGGAAGCTTATTATATAATTTCATCCCAATGACAGAAAAATTTGTACTAATTTTATGTAATCTACAGTATGGAATATTAATTTGTTCACTATTTCTAATTTCATAATCATGTATATTGGCTACTAATGAGTAATTGTCTATATTTTGTCGAGTGTAAAGGACTAGGTCGTATATATATAAATTTATGACAGTTAATATCTGTGATTGTTTGAAAAGAGGTCGACAATGTTCAAGATAGTTTGATTGACATAGAATTCTAATGGCTTTCTTTTGAAAAATAAAGACGCTCCCAATTTTCTACCATTTCTCAGAAAATTAAGGCATACCTAATTATCGACTGAAAGAACGAAAAGTAGGCACATCTTAAATAATTTTGAGAAACACAAGTCACTAATTTCTTTAATAAATATATAACTCTTGATAACTTTGTGCATATATATTCGATATGTTTTTCCCATGTTGTTTTAAAACAACAAGTATTAACACCGGACTAAGACAAGGGTGCTGTACATCAGCCACTTTATTTAATTTATACCTAGACAACGCAATCCGAGAATGGAAACTGCGGCTAAACATTTTAAATATATCCTCTGATTATAATAGGAAGAATTTTATAATGACACTCCTATATGCAGATGACCAAGTAATAATTTCTGACAATGAAGACACACTACAAAGAGCATTATTTGAACTCCATAAAATAATTATTAATTACAATTTTGATATATCAAAAATAAAACCAAAGCTATGGCATTTCAAGGAACTCATCCGCTAAGATTTATTTATTTATTTTTATTTATTTATTTAATAATAACATATACATAAAAACGTTACATTAAAATACCCCGAAAGAGCAAAGCTCGTGTTCGGGGACAGTTCGTTACATAGATACACATACTTTGTAGACAAAATACTTAAGAAAAAGCTCACATAAAGATTGTAATAAAATTAGTAAATAATAATACTAATAATAACTGAGTGAAAAAAGAGACGATGTTTAGATTGATGGATTAATATTAAATTATTATTAGTAGTATAATTAGTGCAGGTCATGTTGACATAGTAACCAAGATAAAATAGAAAAATACACTTAGGATAGAAATAAACTTGTTTTACAATACATGGTACATAATATATATACAGGGAAGTCTGTCATATAAATTTTTAATTCTGGATCTGAAAATTTCATTGCTTAAAGTAGTCAATTCTGGATGAAATTTTATTATCGAATTATATAGCCGTGGACCATAATTTGTACTGTGTAGTAAAGCAGCAGATGTGAAATATTTAGGTTCAACTAATTTAAGAATTTCATTTCGTCTCGTATTATGAGCATGTGGCTGAGCTACAAATTTCGTTCTATTTTTATGATAGAATTTCATTAAAGAGTATTCATAAATTTGGTCAATTCTAAAAACATTCAATTCAGAATGGATCAAATTTGTTGGATAATCCAGTCGCCTTTTCAAACAAATTTTGATTATACGTTTTTGCAACATAATTAGAGGAAAAAGAGCAGTTTTTGTAATGCCTCCCCATCCAATTATACCATATTGGATAACAGATTCAACTAGAGCCAAATAAACCAAACGTAATACGTGAGTAGGCAAGTAATGGCGAAGGTTTACAAATTTGTAAATTGTTTTACGTATTCTGTTACATAAAAAGGTGATTTGTCTATCCCATTTCAAGTGCTGATCAACAATAATTCCCAGGTATTTCACATCTACAGATTCTTTCAGGCAAGGGCATTTACAGGTTGTAGAGAGTTTACAAAATGAGTTGTGGATTATTAATTTTAAATGAGAAAGTGATTTCAATTTGTTCAATCCAGAGACTGTTAAAGAAAATGGCACCAAAGTAGTTTTAGTTATATTTAGAGATAGCAAATTTGCATCAAGCCAGTTTTTGATAAAATTTATACCTACATTGGCATGTTTATAAGTGTCCTCCCAAGTTAAACCACTGAAAATCACCACCGTATCATCAGCGTAAGAATAACAGGAGCCATTATGTACTTTCAAATCAATGTTTAATAAATCATTAATATATATTAAAAATAGAATAGGACCTAAAATTGTTCCCTGAGGGACACCTATATCAATATTTACATTTTCACTGATATTATCATCAATTTTGGTTACCTGAGTTCTTTTGTTTAAGTATGATTGAAATAACTTATGCGCAATACCCCTGACTCCTATATCAAATAATTTGTCCAGAAGTAAACGATGGTTCACCGTGTCAAAAGCTTTCCTTAAATCTAAGAAAATCCCTAAACATTTAGAACCGTTATCCAACTCCTGCATAATTTTACCAGTGACTTCAATAATTGCGTCATCCGTAGATAATTTATTTCTGAAGCCATACTGATGTTTGGAGAGAATTTCATTTTTCTCTAAGTAATTTACTAATCTGTTTTTAAACATTTTTCTAATATCTTTGAGAAGCTAGAGAGCAAGGATATAGGTCTATAGTTATTCAGACTTTTTCTTTCCCTGACTTATGGACCGGTACAACTACAGCATTTTTCAGAGATTCTGGGAAAACTCCTTGGGTGAGACATAGATTGAATACATAAACAAGCGGTTTTAATATATGTTTAATGATAATCTTTAATGTGTTATTTGTAATTTTGTCGATTCCCGGTGAGACATTATTTTTTAAGGATTTAACAATATTATAAATTTCTTCTTCGGTTACTGGTGATAAAAACATGGAGGAAGATGCGTGCTTATTATGGCCACTGCAATAATTTTCGTGTTAAATGCCGATTTGTTGATGTTCGATGCAATGCTATGTCCTACTTTTGAGAAATATTTATTAAATTCATTAGCTATGTCTTTTTGTTTTTAAATATTTCTCCCTCTTCATTTAAAATCTCTGATATGATACTATTTTGGTTCACATTTACGTCTGTGGCTTCATTAATAGTTTGCCAAAATTTCCTAGGATTATTTCGATACTTCTGAAATTGAGATTGATAATACTGAGTTTTCATGTTTCTTATAATAAGAGTTAAAGTATTTCTGTATTTTTGTAATAATTTATTAGATTTATATTATCAGGTACTTTTCTAATATTTCTGGCTAATTTGTCTCTTATACGGATTGACTTAATGATACCTGTGGTGATCCAGGGTTTTATTTTTCTTAATTTAGAAGATACTTTAAAGTAAGATACATCTGTGCTTATGTCTATATAATTAGATATTAAATTTTGGAATACTTGAAAGCACAATTCAGCATTTTCACAGTTAAGCACGGAATCCCAATTTTCTTTTTCTATAAGCGAAATTAGCTTATTGTAATTTATGTTTCTTTTTATATGGAGAGGATACTGAGATGTATTAGAGTTTTTAATTCCAATTTCGAATAATGCAATAACTGAATAGTGGTCGGTAATAGCACTACACAAAACAGCAGGTACAAATTTCCAGTTACTCTTTGTTTTAAAAATATGTGATCAAGGCAAGACTTAGAATCAGGCCGAGTGATAGAGTGTAAAAATTTGACAAAACCATATTCGTGTAAGATATTCATGTACCTATTGCCAGTACTGTCTAATTTGTCTTCTAGAATTTGTATGTTAATGTCTCCAACAATGATTTGATTGCTTGTGTCTTTAGAATTAAACAAAAATAGTTCAAAATTGTCTAAAAATTCATTTATACAATTGTTTGGGGATCTATATATCGCCACAATGGAGAATGGAGTATTATTACATATAAAATTAAGATGAATAGAATTACATTGTGGGATATCTACATGTACTATTGTGACATCAATATTATTTTTGCAGTAGACAACTAAACTATCGCATTTATTATATTTATTCGTTTTGACAAACTTTTTATAACCTGGTAAATCATAGCCAGAGTCATGATTTAACCAAGCCTCCGTCAATATAATGAAGTCGAAAGGATTATTAAAATTTTGCATAGTGGCACAGAATTCCAGGAAATGTTTATTTAAGCTGCGTATATTTAAGTGAAATAATTTAAAATCGTGTAAATTGTTACCAATGTAACTGTTGCAAGAGTTAAAGTCTTCCAAAACTGCTGTGCGAGTGTTATTATTAGCGGAATAATAATTTAGCTCATTTATTAGACAATCCATTGTTTAGAAATATTAACATTAAAAAGGATAACAAAAATCAGACAGTAAGACAATTACAATGTAATTAAGTCTTGGAAAGAATTTATCTTATAAGCAGGGCTCGTTTCATCCTTACGAATAAATACCTTGCAATCTCTCGTCCATACAAAACGGTACCCTTTCTGATTAGCTGCCTCTCTTGTTTTGTTTAGTAGGTCACGGGTGGCAATTGTCAAATGTTCACCAGCAGTCAGCCTCCCATCAGGTAGCAAAGGGTTGATCCTTTGTAGCGGAATTCCTGGGCCTTCTGGGTGTTTCCTCGCTTCTAACTTGAATTTCTGGAGCCATGTGTCTCGACTAATTCTTTTGTTGAATCTGACGACAATAGGCTTCGTCTTGCCGGGTTTTGCAGGTAGCCTATGTACAACACTTAAGTCAGCGACAAGCTCCGGTCCTCCGATGACTTCCGAAATATTTTGGACAATCATAGGAACGGATTCTTCCGGAGTTTCCGGAATCCCAAACACCAGTAGATTGTCTCTACGCGTGTACTGCTGGAGTTCATTTATTTGTTTCCACAAGAGTTCATTTTCCTTTTTTAGATCATGCACTTGCCCCTGTGTTGTTTTCAGATCTTCTTTCGTCTTACACAGCTCTTCGCTAAATGCATCAAACTTGTTTAACATGAACTGAACTGATTGCTGTAATGCACTTATCTCCAATTGTATACTTGATTTAAACTCATCAAACATTTGTTTTAGAGTAGATATTACTTTGCTGTCTCCACTCACTTCATTTCCGCTTTCACTTTCCACTTTACGGTTATTTTTGGTCCCCCATTGTAAAAGATTTCGCTGGAATACTGGGAGCAGCACAAGAAAACACGTCCACTCTCAACTACGGTCTGACCGGAACTTGTATTAGACAATAATATAATTGAACAAGTAAATACATTAAAATTTTTAGGATCATCAATATCATATATTAAATAGGTAGATATTGGAAATAAAGTTGAAATGTTTTCAAAAATATGCGGAACAATTAAGAGAACTTTAAAAAATAAGTAAGAAAAGATACGATGATAAAATTTTATAAAACTATGGCAGTTCCTGCAGCTCTATATAGTAGTGAAACTTGGACAATGAGAAGTAGATATAAAAGTAGACTACAGGCAGCAGAAATGAGGTTTTTAAGATCAGTTCTGGGAGTCACTAAAAGGGACAGAATCAGAAATGAAGACATAAGAAATCAATTACAGATTTTTAGCCTAAATGAAGGAATAGACCATCATAGACAAAAATGGCTAGATCACGTAGACAGAATGGATGAGAGAAGATACCCAAAGAAAATATTAAATTATATACCAGAAGGGAAACGAAACATAGGAAGACCAAAAAAACGATGGAAAGACCAATGAACTAATAATTTGGAGCGCGCAACAAGCCTTTGAAGGGCTTAATGCATGAAGAAGAAGAAGATGAAGAAACTGGAGTCTATAAAAAGTCCTAGAAATTTGGTATAGTTTTGTATGTTGTCCTTTTTTATTACATGATTTAGGGTAAAAGTTATGTTGATAGTCTTTTCTTGATTAAGCAAAAAACCATCAGATTCAAACCATAAAGCCATCTGTGATAGAATATCACTGGTTAGAGCATGTAATTCATTCAGAGTAGAGCTAGAACATAAGAATGTAGTGTCATCAGCATACATAATTGTTACAGCTTTAATGAATTTAGGAAGGTCATTTATATTGTCGGTGTTATTGGTTAAATATTTCCTTTTACAAATGAATGATCATCAAAATGAACCAGATCAAAAAAAAAAGTCAACAGAATAAGGAGAATGTTGAGGTGGCAGAAGATGACAATAGCAGGGTGTGATGAGTGAAAACAGCTATAAATATAGTAATATTTTTTTGATTGAGAATAGTTTATTGTCTTGTTATTAGAATAATTATTTTTCGGTACGTGCCAAGAATTCAAAGACTGACGGACACAAATTTAGAAAGAGAAAAATATAAACATAACAATATTATTTTTCGTATTCAGAAAATCATTTCAACATTAAGTTTTTAGTTTAATAAAACATTTATAAAATATTTATTTGTATGTCGATACAGTTGACAATTGACAATATGAACGAAACATGATTTCATATTTTCAGGTCTCCACATGTACGCGGCGCCCCCTTCATCCGGACATCGGTTTCAAGGTCACTCTTTCGGACCTTATGAGGGCCAGTATTTAATATGAATACTCCCCTTCGTACAGACCTCAACCGGATTGGACAACGTAGGACCAATCAGATGCCAGAAGGACAACCTACGACCTATCACCGCAAGTACTCCCCCATCGAGACTATATATATTACGAACTCGCGTATGTAAATTGAGACGATTCAACAAGGCTCATGACAACAATCACCTCCTACATAATAGCCAAATTGGCTAGTCTCTTATATGAGATAACTCATCCTGCCTAAGGTATTCCGTGGTTTTCCTAAGGCGTAAGACAAATGTCGGGATGAGCCCTATAAGAAATGGGCCACGGACCTATATGCCCTTGCCATATATATTCCCCTTTTCTTGTAAACGACGTATGCCCTAGTTCAGAACCTATAAATTGTCTATTAAATGTACGAGGTCACTCAATTAGTCGCAATTTGAAAGGACAGGGACCTCACAAATTGCAGATTTAGATTTCACGGCGCTTCTTCCGACGGCCTTCACATGGTTTGTCATCGAACAACAGATGACAGCGTATTGCCATCCTAACGGAAAACACCAGCCATCTCCTCCTCTCCTCGTTCCGTGATCACTTGATCAAATCTCCGTTTCGCGTATGTGGTACCTAAGAGGTTACGTCCAATTTCGGCTTCCCCTTCAAAATTTTCTAGAGCTCCTTCAGTGGAGCAACATAAATGAGATTAGTGGCCAACAGGATGGAGCTCACATATTTAGTGTTGTACAGCTCCCAACCCCTTGCAAGGACGCGTTTTGCGTACCTTTTAAATCTGTCCTCCCAAATCTCTTTCGATTTTCGATGGTACCTAAGAGGTTACGTCCATTTTCGGCTTTCCTCTTCAAAATTCTCTAAAGCTCCTTCAGTGGAGCAGCGTAACCCGGAGTGAGACTAATGACCAACAGGCTTGGAGCTCACATATTTAGTTTGTTACAGCTCCCCGACCCTTTGCAAGGACGCGTTTTGCGTACCTTTTAAATTTTTCCTCCCAATTCTCCCCTCTTTTTCGATTTTCGATTTTCGACTATTTCCTTATCCAACAACTGCTCTGAAGATGATCACAACTCAGCGGTCGAAACGTCAGCCACCAACACCAAGACAACGCGGTAGAAGCCCTTTATCCACAGACCATGATTTCAGACTTTTGTTGAGATCGTGATATTTTTGTTTTGCACAGAACCAATACGCGGTAAGTGTGAAATACCACATTCAGTATTCCCAACGTAACACACATAACAATTTCCCTCTTCTTAGATGCGACATTCATTTTACTGCTTTAGGCTTTTAACATATTATTTTTAGAGACGTTCAATACAGTAATAATTATAAATTGAAACTTACCACTGCAATTTCACCTAAATTGCAATGTTAATTATTGTTTTTAAATATTTGCAAACATTAAGTAAAGTCTACTACTCCACTAAAGTTACTGCATTCCTGAAATAACATTAAGGAAGCCGTGAAAAAATCAACAAGATTCCAGATGCGGATGTTATTACTGCAATATGTTATATAAATAATATTATTAAAATATTAAAATGAAAAATAAATCATTACATAACCTTACCGTTTGTTTTAAGTTCGCATTTATAGACTGGGGAAAAAAAGACAGACGTATATCACGGCCTGCTGAAGTATAGTAAACACAGAAAACATTTTATAGCAACAATGTTGAAGAAAGATATTTTGGTTTTCCGAAGTTGCCGTCATTAAACAGAAACCAACATGGAGATTTCATTGCAACTAATTAGAAATTCGTCTTTCAGGTATGTAATAAACGATCTTCGCACAACATAATGTACGATACACGAGCGGTATGTTTGTTTTCATGTTCTCGGAAATTAAAAAAGCTCAACTACGTTTCGCTTTTTCCATCTTTTCCTCGACCATGAAAACGTCAACATACCGCTCTTGTAACGTATATTACTATTTCTCAATTAATGTGTGTACATATAAAATATCTCTGCAAAAGCTGGATATGTCCAAATATATATATTTCTTCAAAGAAACCATATAATAAAGAACAGTGAAACTTTTTACCAAAGTTGGTAGATATATGAGATACCTATATAAAATATGTCAGATTATTTTATTGCATAAGAAACGTGAGGGGAGCTTTTTTCTCTTCTGGAAAAGTAATATTTTGGACTTATCCGGTTTTTACTATCAACCCTTCAACTGTTATGTTAATGTGCAATCTGCATGGCTACTTTGTTTAATACAGTATTACTACTTTACTGATATGTTGTCGTCATGTACTTTCACAACATTCATAGCCTTGTACTGTCCCGGAAGAGACTACATTGATTAAACAAGTTATTCAGGAATTTCCCGATGTCCTCAGCAATAAGTTGAGTTTAGCTAATATTATGAAACATGACGTAGTATAGAAGGATTATGAACCGGTGCGACTTCCTCCTTATCGTTTCTCCCCTGCTCATATGCAGCTCTTGAAGGATAAAGTTAAGGAAATGTTGGAATAGGGGATTATTCGTCCGTCTTACTTACTTACTTACTTACTGGCTTTTAAGGAACCCGGAGGTTCATTGCCACCCTCACATAAGCCCGCCATTGGTCCCTATCCTGAGCAAGATTAATCCATTCTCTATCATCATATCCCACCTCCCTCAAATCCATTTTAATATTATCTTCCCATCTACGTCTCGGCCTCCCTAAAGGTCTTTTTCCTCCGGCCTCCCAACTAACACTCTATATGCATTTCTGGATTCGCCCATACGTGCTACATGCCCTGCCCATCTCAAACGTCTGGATTTAATGTTCCTAATTATGTCAGGTGAAGAATACAATGCGTGCAGTTCTGTGTTGTGTAACTTTCTCCATTCTCCTGTACCTTCATCCCTCTTAGCCCCAAATATTTTCCTAAGCACCTTATTCTCAAACACTATTTTTTTTATTTTATTGGGTTATTTTATGACGCTGTATCAACATCTAGGTTATTTAGCGTCTGAATGAAATGAAGATGATAATGCCGGTGAAATGAGTCCGGGGTCCAGCACCGAAAGTTACCCAGCATTTGCTCGTATTGGGTTGAGGGAAAACCCCGGAATAAACCTCAACCACGTAACTTGCCCCGACCGGGATTCGAACCCGAGCCACCTGGTTTCGCGGCCAGACGCGCTGACCGTTACTCCACAGATGTGGACCTCAAACACTATATTTATGTATATCCTTATGGGGGAAGGTTGTACTTTTAACAATTAAATTTTGACTGACCTAACTCCATTGTCATTACTAGATATGTGTAGGCTCTCTTTTCCAATAGTCGGTTTAAAAATATCCTCCCGTCCTACTTTAGCATTGAAATCCCCAATGAAATTTTCATGTGATATCTAGGTAACTGATCAAAAGTCTGTTCCAATTCCTCATAGGGGCGTGAGCGCATTTATAACTACGATATCGCACCATCTACCCTTAACTACTAAATACGATAACCTATCACTGATAAATTCGACCTTTTTTACTGTTGATTTTATTCTTTTATGAATAAAGAATCCTGTTCCTAATTGGTGATTATAGTTTCCTTCCCCATAATACAACAAATAATCTCCTATTTGTGTTATGCCGTTCCCATCTAACCTAACCTCCTGTACTCCCACAAAGTCTATTCTATATCTAGCTAGTTCTTTTGCTACTAATGTTACCCCTCCTGTTCTATATAGACTTGTAACATTCCAAGTACCAAATCTCAAAACCTTATTCCTTTGCTGTGGTCGTGCCAGAGAATCAGTCCCATTCCGAAGCTTATTTGAAGGATTCGTAACTAGCTGTTTTTTTACGGTGATGGGTTGTTAGCCCTTCGCCCAACCCCCAAGCTGGAGGACCACCCCTCATCGGCTGTCCACGACTGCTTATTCAATATATTCACAGCTACCCTCCATATCTGGAGGCCGTCTCCTCGATCCGCAACCTGAGGACGCGCCATGCCGTGGTGATAGGGACCCACAATACATGGATTCGTGCGTCTAAGTCAAGTTATTCTTTTCCAATTTTCCTTCTCACCAAAGGTTTCGAGACTTCAGGCCGGTTGTTCGGACATCCATACTTGTTTCCAATGGTTTACCTGGACTAAATATTTTAGGACCTTCGATCTTAAGTGCTTGCTATTAAATTCAGTTGAAGAAAGAATCTCGAACTGCCTTTGCCACAGATTGGAATTTATATGACTTTTGTAGAGTCCCGTTTGGGAGTGCCACGAGGTTATTAGATCGGGTTTTTTTTCCGACATCAAGCATAAGTTTTCGAATCATTATTTGGATGATTTGGTAATTTATTCTATTACACTTTTACAACATCATAAGTTACTACTTTTGACCAATAAAACGGTACGAAAGAACAACTTTCAACCAATCACGGCTGCTTATCGATTTTATCACTTCTCTAGCATTTGTTTATTTGCATCACTTCCCTAGCATTTGTTTCTTTCTTTACCAACATTTGAAACAGCAAATTCTTTACGCTACTATAAAACATCTTTGCGATCGTCTTTTGTTAACCGCATAGATAGTCAAATGAAAATGGCGGCTCCGTTCAAACGTTTTGGTGAAGCTCCTATATTCCTCGAAAGTTACCACAGTTAGTCCTGTCCCCCTTCTTAAAGACAGGTACGATTATGGACTCCTTCCATTGTTCTGGTACAATTTCCTTTTCCCAAATAGCAAGTACAAGCTTATAAATTTAGTTAGATAATGCGAGGAATATCACTTTTGTTGACGTCGTACAAAATTTTGTCGAATATCTTTTTGAGAAGATTAACTCCATATGTAGATGAAATCATTGGGGATCATCAGTGTGGTTTTAGGCGTAATAGATCGACTATTGATCAGATTTTTTGTATTCGACAGATATTGGAGAAAAAATGGGAGTATAAGGGTACAGTACATCAGTTATTCATAGATTTCAAAAAGGCGTATGACTCGGTTAAGAGAGAAGTTTTATATAATATTCTTATTGAATATTCCCAAGAAACTAGTTCGATTAATTAAAATGTGTCTCAGTGAAACTTACAGCAGAGTTCGTATAGGCCAGTTTCTATCTGATGCTTTTCCAATTCACTGCGGGCTAAAGCAGGGAGATGCACTATCACCTTTACTTTTTAACTTCGCTCTAGAATATGCCATTAGGAAAGTTCAGCATAATAGACAGGGTTTGGAGTTGAATGGGTTACATCAGCTTCTTGTTTATGCAGATGACGTGAATATGCTAGAAGAAAATCCACAAACGATTAGGGAAAACGCGGAAATTCTAGTTGAAGCAAGTAAAGCGACAGGGTTGGAAGTAAATCCCGAAAAGACTAAGTATATGATTATGTCTCGTGACCAGAATATTGTACGAAATGGAACTATAAAAATTGGAGATTTATCTTTCGAAGAGATGGAAAAATTCAAATATCTTGGAGCAACAGTAACAAATATAAATGACACTCGGGAGGAAATTAAACGCAGAATAAATATGGGAAATGCGTGTTATTATTCGGTTGAGAAGCTTTTGTCATCTAGTCTGCTGTCAAAAAATCTGAAGGTTAGAATTTATAAAACAGTTATATTACCGGTTGTTCTGTATGGTTGTGAAACTTGGACTCTCACTTTGAGAGAGGAACAGAGATTAAGGGTGTTTGACAATAAGGTTCTTAGGAAAATATTTGGGGCTAAGAGGGATGAAGTTACATGAGAATGGAGAAAGTTACACAACGCAGAACTGCACGCATTGTATTCTTCACCTGACATAATTAGGAACATTAAATCCAGACGTTTGAGATGGGCAGGACATGTAGCACGTATGGGCGAATCCAGAAATGCATATAGAGTGTTAGTTGGGAGGCCGGAGGGAAAAAAGACCTTTAGGGAGGCCGAGACGTAGGTGAGAAGATAATATTAAAATGGATTTGAGGGAGGTGGGATATGATGGTAGAGACTCGATTAATCTTGCTCAGGATAGGGACCAATGGCGGGTTTATGTGAGGGCGGCAATGAACGTCCGGGTTCCTTAAAAGCCAGTAAGTAAGTAAGGAAGGAAGTAAGTAAGTAAGATAATGCGCTTCCACGCTCTTGTATTAATTCTGCTGGAATTTGATCGATAAACCTAGGGAAAAAAAAACAACCAGGTAATCAGTCCAAGCGAAGATAGAATCCGCGCCCGAACGCAGTTTCAGACCGACTGAGCCAAGCCGGTGGCTTCTAAAATAGAAAATAGATAATTTTGGACTTATCAAGTTTTTCCCTGCGTTCTTATGTTATAATTTTACAACACTTTGAAATGAATCTTCACCCGTTGGCTATGACGACCAGATGACTCTTTGGTCTAGTGAAAGTAATGGCTGCCATCGTTGCTGTAGTAACACGCTGGTTGCGTGTGATGACATTAATAAATATTATCAAAGCCCATACATGCAGCTCGTCAGTTATTAACAAGCAGTGGGCCCGGCAAAGCACCAGAATCTGCAGTCGTGGGCATGTGCAGCCAATGGACTCATGAATTATAAAAGAAGCCGGCTACATATCAATTTCCTCATGTCACGTCGACTGATTAGATTACATGACAAATCATGATCAACATTTTTTATGCATTTCAAACCAAGCAGTACAGCAGTCATGTCAATTGATGCCCACAGGAGCAAGCGCGCTTTAGAGCCCAGGAGAGCCTGAGCGCTTTACAGCGGAAAGGAAAGAGACAGACGAAAGAGGTGGTATATGCCGCTTGGTCGAGCTATATTCAGGGATGGCCAGCACTGATTCAATGGATAAAGGAAGAGAACTTATTAAAACTGTATCCATGGTAATTTTTAGATTTGTCTGAGAAGTATAGGTGCATTATAAGAATGTAAGTTTTAATTTTAATGCTCATTTTTCATAAGTTTGATTTTTTTATTCAAAAGAAATATTTTCTCAACTTTTCGTATAGAAAGTGAAATTTTCAGGTATAGGCCTATTTATTTAGTAGCCTTACAGAATGTTTTCGTAAATCTAATACACCGTACATACGTATTACTAAAGCTAGTGTATTGACTATTTTGAAAATATTCGCATGGAAATTGTTTGTAAGGAAATGAATTAACAAAGCAACTACTGTTACATCATAAGCAAAAGATACGTGCCCATGTATTGTAAAAATGTCAGCTCTATAGCTTCAGCAGATTTCGAGAAAAAAATTTAATATTATGATGATAGGAAGTTGCTCACAAATATCACCTTAAAAGCATAATGCGATAAGAGTTTTGTTATGGAATATTAGTTACACTTAAAACATATACAGCACCTAGGTAACTTTGCTTTGTACTGTAATATTGTTTTGATTGGTTGATTGATTACGTTTGTAAGGCCAAAGATACCATCAATATAAATTCCAACTTACCATGTCATACTCAATCTTTCTTTTTTTGGGGAATATCACTTTCTCTATGAATGATGTGTTTCATCCATTTAATACAATATAGTTTATACTACTATGGAATTTAAGTGAATATTCCTTCTCAACTCTCTATTATGTTATTAAGATTTAAAACACAAGTACAATATTAAGAAATCAGTGTTAGTACTTTTGTTTTACAGACAATTTAGATAATATTAAACAGAAAGAAGCCATATAAAAATAAC
Source organism: Periplaneta americana (assembly GCA_025594305.2). Lineage (NCBI taxonomy): Eukaryota > Metazoa > Arthropoda > Insecta > Blattodea > Blattidae > Periplaneta > Periplaneta americana. The sequence goes on along the minus strand of JAJSOF020000011.1, from coordinate 11,791,298 downwards.
GACATAAAATTTCACGTTCCGTTTGAAGTTTGTGCACCATTGTTTTCTTGATCCAACAGACTGCTTATTCATATACACAACCCTTCCTCTTTCCATACTTAGCGCTTGATGCCCGCGCACGACGTCAAGGTCAGAAAAATGCGCTTGCTTTGACATCACTGCAGTACAGAATGCTCGAAAAGTCCCTCTACGCCTGTCTGTTTTTCCTGCAAAACTAGTTTATGCATGAAAAATGTGTCGATGATGCTCGTATTGCATATGGCGAACGTATTTTCGAGGCGGGAGACATCTAGCGGACCTGAAGGAAACTGTAACACAACGGAAATTCCGATTCATTCCACGAGTGTGAGATAGCGAAGCGGTTATGAGAGTTTACAGTGTGGAGGTGAGAGTTATGAGAGAGAAGTTTTTATCATCCAGTCTGCTGTCAAAAAATCTGAAAGTTTGAATTTATAAAACAGTTATATTACCGGTTGTTCTGTATGGTTGTGAAACTTGGACTCTCACTTTGAGAGAGGAACAGAGGTTAAGGGTGTTTGAGAATAAGGTGCTTAGGAAAATATTTGGGGCTAAGGGGGATGAAGTTACAGGAGAATGGAGAAAGTTACACAACGCAGAACTGCACGCATTGTATTCTTCACCTGACATAATTACGAACATTAATTCCAGACGTTTGAGATGGGCTGGGCATGTAGCACGTATGGGCGAATCCAGAAATGCATAAAGAGTGTTAGTTGGGAGGCCGGAGGGAAAAAGACTTTTAGTGAGGCCGAGACGTAGATGGGAAGATAATATTAAAATGGATTTGAGAGAGGTGGGATATGATGATAGAGACTGGATTAATCTTGCTCAGGATAGGGACCGATGGCGGGCTTATGTGAGGGCGGCAATGAACCTCCGGGTTCCTTAAAAGCCAGTAAGTATAGGTCATCAAAATCCTAGCCCTAGTTATAACAGAATCGTACTGCTTTTGTTTCTTGCAAAACACCCGCATTTGAAGCTCATGGTAGGACGTTTATTTTTTTGACCACACACGGTACTCCCACACTGTCTTTGTCGTCATAAATCCTACTTGGACTCGAGGGGGCATTAACTCAGACACTCCAGCACAGACAAACATCATAGCGGCGGTCCGCATTGGATTATAAATGCAGCTGATCGTTCATGAATTATAGAGGACTTCATGCCATTCGGATTCAGCCATGGCACTGTTTGTGGAATTCCGCATTAAATGCAACGGCAAACAAGTCCCTCAAATGTTGACCACAGGCCTTCCGTCCCTAATCATTGTAATGGAGATAGTGATGATGTGCACGATACCGACGACAATCTCTGTCGCACAATCATACAATATCACCTAACACACGGAATACATAAGAGGAAATCTGCACGCGAGAAAAAGTGTTCATTCGGTCCCATTTGCGGTGATAGACTGTGATGTTTGGGATGAAATTAATTCTGTTAACCAAAAACGTTAGCCACGGATTTATCATTTCGAAGACCTGGGTTCAATCCTCGGCGTTGACTAGAATATTTGCGATAGATAAGATCAGATGATAATTTTCTCACATTTCATCCATTTTTCCTGACTTCACAAACGTCAGTGCACCTTTAAATGCCACACTACAGGTGGATTAAGACACAGTAGGAATTATGGACCAAGATTATACAATTCAGTATTGAAAAATAATCCAGATTTAAGCAATTTACACATTCTCAAGTTTAAAAATAAAGTAAAAATGTTTCTATGATATTTGTTTAATTTTATTATTATTTTAAGTGTTACTAGGATTAAATGTTACTAATATTTATTCTATTTATCTAATGCATGTAAGCTATTAGATAAAACATTGTAATTATATATATATATATATATATATATATATATATATATATATATATATATATTATACAGGGACATCATTTTATTTTTACTTCAATTTTTATTGTACCTAAGTTTTTTAATGTACTTCACTCCCACCACTTCAACCTCTTCCACACAGATCCAAGACCGAATATACAGTCATAGTAGCCACAGTACGTTCCAAAAATATGTTCGCATTTTCCAGTGACGAAAGAGCTTTCAATATTGAATCATTTTCGCACAGGTACTGTCGTCCATTTGCCTACGTCGTATCCCGGTTTCCCCAACCAGCTTTTATTCGCCAGCTAGTGGCTGGGCTGTCTTAGCTCTTTCCTGAGAACATTAATTTCTGTTAGGAATTGGACGTCTACGTAATATTATACAACTGTTTAAAATAACTTAAATAAAAGGGCCTCGTTAAGTAATTAACTGTCACGTGATTTCCTCCTTTCTACGACCCTACGACATAACCACTTGGACGGACAGTAGATAGTAATTTTATGTCTGAAGATTGAATTTACAGTACGTAAGGTACTCTTTTATAGAGTAGGTACAGAATTATTTCAACATGAGTTACTAGTACGAAGAACTGGTAATTGGAATTAAGTACAATATGCTATAGTGCGATAATATGCACATTAGAACTGAAGCCTGTATCGAAATGTGTTTAATATCCATATTATGATTATTTTTCAATTTAACTTCATTCTCTATATTGCACGTTAATGTGTTGTAGACAGTATAATATACACTGCATAATGAATACGTCCACATGGACAGCTCAGTTCGTGAGTAAAAACACTCATTGTTAATACTGTACTGTATTTTGATTAAACAAAAACCTAATGAAAATGATTAAATTCAAAAGCGCGATATTTCCTAGTTTACATAAATGGATTAACTACTTTTCTTCCCTCCTATACCTAGTAAAGTGATTTGTTTGTATATTACGCCAGTATCATCGAACTCCAGTCGTGGAAGGGGGTAGCAAACGGCGTTGATCCACAGGTATAGGCAAGTTAATATTAAAAATGTTAGTAAAAATAAAATGATGTCCCTGTATATATATATATATATATATATATATATATATATATATATAAATAGATCATTTTCTTAATTAATAACCGTGTATGTTTCCACATAAATGATTTTCTTAGCATCGCCACAGATACACTTGATTGTACTTGTCATTATCTCTGTCACTAGAGAGTTCTTAAAATTTATATTTTCCCCGCCTTTCATAAAATATTTTGATATGATACCTCTTGCACCAAAGAGAGATCCATAACTGAAACTCGATTAATATATTTCAGTATTATTATTATATTTATCCTGGTAATAATGAACAGTTTGACTCGTAGAAATTTTGTTTTTCAGCATTAACTTCCCATGATTTTACGAGAAGATTCGAAGAGAACGGCAGTTACGTAGACTTTCAGCTCCCCACTACTACCATTAATGCACAACACAATGTCAATACGGCGGTTGCTGTCGTCTGCGATACAACGAACTTTTCTGTTGATTTTCGAGTTCGTTATTTTTTTCCTGGTTATTATATGTTTATTTAAGTTGTGTTAACTCTCGCTAAGTGGTTTTATATTTTATTTTATCCGTCTTAGTTATTATTTTATTATTGTTAATATTTATGTTGTATTGGTCCGGCGTCGTGCTCTAAGGCATCCTGCCTAGGACTCGCGTTACGGAATGCGCGCTGGTTCGAGTCCTCACGGGGGAAGAAATTTTCTCATGAAATTTCGGCCAGTGTATGGGACCGGTGCCCACCGAGCATCTGATGGGGAGCTACAATAGGTAGCGAAATCCGGTTGCGAATGCCAGCTATAACGGCTGGGGCGATCATCGTGCTAACCACACGATATCTCCATTCTGCTTGGATGATCGTCCACCTCTGCTTCGGCATGTAGGCGTGAGTCCAGCAGCCGGCTGGTCGGTCTAGGCCCTTCACGGGCTGTAGCGCCAAGATTATTATTATTATTATTATTATGTTTTATTATTATTATTATTATTATTATTATGTTTTATTATTATTATTTATTAATTAATTTGTATTACTACCTTTGTATTATCTCCGTCACTATTATTCTACTACTACTACTACTACTACTACTACTACTACTACTACTACTACTACTACTACTACTACTACTATTATTATTATTATTATTATTATTATTATTATTATTAGTATTATTATCTTAGCTTAAAAACAGGAATTTACCCGTCACTTTGGAAGGAAGCATCCATTATTCCAGTTTTCAAAAATGGTAATAAAAACAGTGTTACTAATTATAGACCCATTTCTATCCTAAACAATATTTCTAAAATTTTTGAAAAAATTGTCCACAAACACATTTCATTTTATGTTAAAAATAAGATCAATTCGGCCCAACATGGATTTACAAGAGGGAAATCTACTACTACTAATTTAGTTTCCTATCTTAATCTCATAATGCCTATAGTTGAAAATCAAGGTCAAATTGACTCAATTTATTTTGATTTTAGCAAAGCATTTGATGTTGTTCCTCACAAAATTTTATTAAATAAATTAAGTAATTTTGGTCTCTCCACTAACTATGTTAATTGGTTTGAAAATTATTTAACAGATAGACAGTCTTGTGTTCGACTAGGTAATTCTCTCTCGGTTCCATTTAATAGTTTATGCGGTGTTCCTCAAGGGTCTACTTTGGGACCTCTCTTATTTTTATTATTTATAAATGATATAAGTAAAAGAATAAGTTCTAGCTGCCTTTTATTTGCGGATGATCTCAAAATCTTTCGCAAAATTAATAGTTTGGTTGATTGTCAAATTCTTCAAAATGACATTAATTCAATTTCACAATGGTCTGTTGAAAATGGAATGAAAATTAATCAATCCAAAACTTTTGTTATTTCCTTTTCACGGAAAACTATCTCCCTAAAATTTAACTATTCTCTCAGTAATGTCGTAATTACTAAGAAAGATTGTATTAGAGATCTTGGTGTCCTACTTGATTCTAAATTATATTTCCATGATCATGTGCAATATATTTATACCCATTCGTTAAGAATGCTTGGTCTAATTAGGTCTATAACTTATTCTTTTTCCACTCCTATGTGTTTATTAATTTTATACTATACGTTGGTTAGATCCAAGCTTGAATATGCATCTGTTGTATGGAACTCCATTACTTCCACTGACTCGGCTAAATTGGAGAATATTCAAAGAAAATTTATTTCCTTGTGTTCTTATAGATTTTTACCAAATTCCGATTATAACTATGAGATTAAATGCAATTATTTCAATTGCGGTAGTTTGTTCACCAGACGTCAGGATCTTGATTATTTATTTTTTGCAAAGTCATTAAGGGTGATATTGATTGTGAATCTTTCCTAAGCAATATCAGTCTTCGTATTCCTGCTAATGGTTTAAGATTTCATAAATTGTTTTATAATAAGAATCCTAAATCTCTCTCCGGTCTGCAGATGCATTAAATATGCTAATTTGCATGGATTCAACTTGGATCCATTTAATGTGTAGTATATCTTTGAGTTTTTAACTCACTGATCTAATTTTATAATTATTTGTCCATTTTATTTCTTGCATTTGGTCAATTGATTAATGTAGACTATTCCATTATTTCAATTATCTCATTGTACTAATTTTATAATTTTATAATTATTATTTGATGAATGATTATGTAGACCATTATATTGTTTGTATTTCATCTCATTGCCATTTTCTATCATTCATTCTCATCATCATTTGTTGTTTTGTTCTGTTTTGTATCGTGCTAAACTTTAATTGGTCTTGTGCTGTTGTTTTTGCACGTTAATATTCTAAATAAATAAATAAATAAATAAATAAATAGATTATGTTTTATTATTATTATTTATTTATTAATTTGTATTACTACCTTTGTATTATCTCCGTCACTATTATTCTATTACTACTACTACTACTACTACTACTACTACTACTACTACTACTACTACTACTACTACTATTATTATGTTTTATTATTATTATTTATTAATTAATTGTATTACTACCTTTGTATTATCTCCGTCACTATTATTCTATTACTACTACTACTACTACTACTACTACTACTACTACTATTGTTATTATTATTATTATTATTATTATTATTATTACCGTATTATTATTATTGTTACTATTATTTCTATCATTATTATTGATGTCTCTAAAATTTATGTAGACTACTGGATTTTACCCGAGCACGAGCATATGCTCATTTCGGGTATCTATTCATATGTACCATTTCAAATGTAAATTATGAATACATTTGAATTTGAAGTCTGTTAGGGCGAAATTTGTTGGACTTGCACCTTGATGCATGTCCGTTGACTTTTCTCCCCACTATACAGGATCAATATTCTAAGTAATGTCATTATTTCAGGTAATCATTCTTTGAGATATTTCAAACACAAAATCTTAATAAAATTTTGCTCCTTTTAGCTTCCTTTTCGGGATGAAAACTGTCTGAGAAACTAGCCTACAACCCAATTTCGATTTACTTGCGGTTGACAGCTACTCCAGTGGGAAACTTCACTAAGGACAACATCAGTGGCGTAGCGTCAATGTAAGCTAAAAAGGTCAGCTTCCCCAGTTAATGATAATTTCATAATAAACCGGCCGTTTATGGACAAAATTAATTATTAATTTTAATAGAAGTTATATTTACGCGTTAAATATTGTGATGCGGCAGCTCAGGATGATTTGTGATGCAGCAGTAAACAAGAAGCCTGCACACACCAGCTTCCAAGCAGACTGGTTTCTTCTGTGTAACCCACCCCGCAGATTTTCCATCCCTTTCTAACTTAACTACACTGGTCGCAAGGCTAGCAAGAAGCTAGCTTTGACATCGAAAATAAGTAGTTTCCGAGTTATCCGTTTTCGTCAGTTGTGTTCAGTTGAAGTGTTAGTGTGCTTTGTGGCTGATATGAGTGAAATAACAGTTCCTGACACTAATTTACTTGAATTTTTAGGACAATTCTATTATCAAGACTGACTTACGAACAAAAGTGTGATCTAAAAAACAAATGACCGACTCCCTTGCTGTCAATGAAGGACATACTCAAAATACAGACGAATACTTACGTAATGATACTAATACTGTATCTATTGACCGTTAATATTGTGATTTATCTAAGTATGACAGGCAGTGAGCGAATGTTATACGTATTTGTTAGATATATGTGTAAACCGTGAAATCATATTTTACTACGTATCATTTGAGGTCATGCCTTATTGGTGTTACTTACGAGGTTCCAACCAATCTTCGACTGCTGACTTGACATTGACTACTACAGGGACATCATTTTATTTTTACTTCAATTTTTATTGTACCTGAGTTTTTGAATATACCTCACTCCCACCCCTTCTACTAAGGAAGTTCCAACTCCACACACAACCAAGACCGCAGATAGTAAGCAGTACTGAGTTACTGAGTATAGTACGTTCCAGAAATATGTTCGCGTTTTCCAGTGACGAAAGAGCTTTCAATATTGAATCATATTTTCGCACAGGTACTGTCCGTTTGCCTACGTCGCATCCCGATTTCCCCCACCTGCTTCTGCTCGCCCCTCTGTAAAAGCTGGGCTGTCTTAGCTCTTTTCTGAAAACATTAATTTCTCTTAGGAATTGGGCGTTTACTTAATATTATACAGCTGTTTAATTTAACTTAAATAAAAGGGCCTCGTTAAGTAATTAACTGTCACGTGATTTCCTCCTTTCTACAATCATGCGGCATAACCACTTGGACGGACAGTAGATAGCATGTCTGAGTAATTTTTATTTTCGGGTCGGGCAGAAGTGAAGATTGAATTTACAGTACGTAGAGTAGGTACAGAATTATTTCAACATGAGTTACTAGTACGAAGGACGAAACTGGCAATTGGAATTAGATGCAATAGTCTATAGTGCGATAATATGCACAAAAGAACTGAAGCCTGTATCGAAATGAACGGCCACCATTTTCAAAATTGTGTTTAAATATTCATATTATGATTATTTTTCAATTTAACTTCTTTCTCTATATTGTACGCTAATGTGCTGTAGACAGTATAATATACACTGCATAATGAATACGTTCGCATGGATAACTCACTTCGTGAGTAAAAACACTTATTCTTAATACAGTATTGTACTTCGATTAAAGAAAAACCCAATGAAAATTATCAAACTGAAAATCGCGATATTTCCTAGTTTACGTAAATGGATGAACTACTTTTCTTCCTTCCTATACCTAGTAGAGTGATTTGTGTTTTACGCCAGTATCATCGAACTCCAGTCTTGGAGGGGGGAGCAAGCGGTGTTTCCGGTTCTCTAAAGGTATAGAGAGGTTAATATTAAAAATGTTAGTAAAAATAAAATGATGTCCCTGTATTTATTAGATATATGTGTAAACCGTGAAATCATATTTTACTATGTACCATTTGAGGTCACGCCTTATTGGTGTTACGAGATTCCAACCAATCTTTTACTGCTGACTTGACATTGACTACTATTTATTTTAAGACTGTATTTTTGTAATACGTTTTCTCATATTGCATGAAAGACAACTTGAGTTAGCTTCCCCTGCTCAAAATTTCATGCTACGCCACTGGAGATCATCAGGGATACTCAAATTAAACAACATTAAACAGTAAAGAAATACTTGCGAATACTATAGGTTCGTTCCAACAACAGTCAGGAACCGTCCGTAACCATCGTGAGCATGCGCAGTACAGAAAAAGCGTTCCAACACAATCCGAACCAGTCCTGAACCGGAAACATGTACTGCAGTCGGGCGTTCCAACAAGCTTTTGACACGGGTTCGGAACGGTCAGAAATAGTCCGCGGATTGAGGCATGTACGGAAGAGTACGCGAGACGCGCATGCGCATAAGCTCACCAACGTCTCCTGGATACTGAAGAAAGACATGATTGACTGTTCACATCATTGAGGTTAAGATGAAAAGTGACAGTGCAGGCGAATAATAAAACTAGAGATTTAATTTAAATTTTCGCCAAAAGGAAAGGGAATGGAAATTATTTGGGTATTGAAACAGTTAATTACAATTTCAACATGCAGCTTTGATTAAAAGTATAATAAATAACGTAAATACATCTATACTAATAATAAATCTGTAGCCGAAATTTTTCTGGTAATTTTCGATTTTCCAAAAATAATTGGTCCTAACATATATAATTAACCACCCTGAAACCGAAAATCGCTTTTTTGAAATTTTTGTTTGTATGTCTGTCTGTCTGTCTGTATGTTTGTTACCTTTTCACGCGATAATGACTGAACGGATTTCGATTAAAATTGGAATATAAATTAAGTTCGTTGTAACTTAGATTATAGGCTATATGGCATTCAAAATACATTATTTAAAAGGGGGTTATAAGGGGGCCTGAATTAAATATATCAAAATATCTCGATTATTGATTTTTATGAAAAATGTTACATAACAAATATTTCTTTAAAAATCATTTCCGATAAGTTTTATTTTTGAAAAATTTTAATAGGATTGATATTTAATGAGATAAATGAGTTTTAAAATTAAAATAACTGCCATCTAAGGCCGTGTAATGAATTAAAAAACAAATGACTTCGTCTATAAGGGGCTTTGGACAGCAACAATCGAAAGCTATGAAAGAAAGCCTACAGATAATGTTTCTGTGTTTCTATGAAGTAATATCTGAAGCTAAATTAACCGATTTGTATAATTAATTATTAATTCACCATTGGAAAGTGTAGTTTCTCTAGATGGACATAATGCTATAATGTTATTACAGTAACTTCTGAGTGAATCGAGGACAGGAAAGATTAAAATGGATTCTTATGCACCGAAAACTTGATAGGCTATTCTGTACATTCATTTCCTGTATTTCCTAAACTAATTTTTATGACCAAATGAGTGGTCTCTGGATCAAAATGATCGCATTTTAATTTTTTAATTAAATTTAAATTAAGTAACATAATAAACGATTTATCCTTCTATCAAACACGAATGTTCCCTGGATCAAATGTCCTATTTTAATTATATAATTACTTTATATTTATTTCTAATGGGTGCAGCGGAGCGCACGGGTACGGCTAGTACATTAATAATTAAAAAAAGAACTATTTTTAGATGAGAGTCCCCCAGTACACGACGTTGAATTATCGGAATTCTTGCCTTCCATATTTTTTGTCATCTTTTTATAGAAAATGATCGAAGTTCTATTTTCTGCAATCAGAATTAGCTGCGAAACGATAATAATAAGCATCCGTTCTTAGCAAAGATGATCACAGTTATAGCATCTCTGGATTTAGTACATAACGATCCGCGAAAGCGTTCCAACAGCATCCAGTCCAGTTTCAATCCCATAGCAGATGCCCAACTAGCGCATGCGATAAGATGATACAGGAACCGTACATGAACTGATCCATGAAGCGCTTGTTGGATCGAACCTTATAGCGCGCAAGTTGGCATGGCTTTTGAGTGGACTAATTTGTCTATTGAATGAAGCAGATGCCCAACTAGCGCATGCGCATAAGATGGTACAGGAACCGTACATGAACTGATCCATGAACCGCTTGTTGGAACGAACCTTATAGCGCGCAAGTTGGCATGGCTTTTGAGTGGACTAATTTGTCTATTGAATGAAGCAGATGCCCAACTAGCGCATGCGCATAAGATGGTACAGGAACCGTACATGAACTGATCCATGAAGCGCTTGTTGGAACGAACCTTATAGCGCGCAAGTTGGCATGGCTTTTGAGTGGACTAATTTGTCTAATGAATGAAGAAGCAATGCTACTCACATGTCGAGATTTGCAGAGTTTCTTGAGGACCCTCGTGATGACTCCCGGGCCATTGTTGCCCCAGTCGTCGCCCTTGAATTCGCTGCGGAGGTTGTCCAGGCAAGCTTCGGCCATTTCGTGGCCCAGCCCCTCGGAGTGGAAGTTGAGGACCCCGGCGGCCACGTCCGTGTTTGATTCGGCCCCGGCGAAATTACTCAGTCCACTCAGCGACCTGCAAGTTCATCACACAATTAGCGCGCTGTGCAATCCAATTACCCCTTCATACACATCTGTGCGTGCTTGTTTACATCTATACGCACATACACACACTGTAATGTTAGAGAAATACTGTACGTGCACATATTTTGATAGATTAAATAGACACGAATTCAAAATTTCCTTTTTTCCTTCCACTACCGGTTTGTACTGTAATTCGTCTATGTGATGTAGCTGATATTTCGTCACTGGTTTTCTATTTTGTCGATATTTTCTTCAAAATCTAGGGCTAACACCTTACTTACTTACAAATGGCTTTTAAGGAACCCGAAGGTTCATTGCCGCCCTCACATAAGCCCGCCATCGGTCCCTATCCTGTGCAAGATTAATCCACTCTCTATCATCATATCCCACCTCCCTCAAATCCATTTTAATATTATCCTCCCATCTACGTCTCGGCCTCCCCAAAGGTCTTTTTCCCTCCGGTCTCCCAACTAACACACTATATGCATTTCTTGATTCTCCCATACGTGCTGCATGCTCTCCCCATCTCAAACGTCTGGATTTAATGTTCCTAATTATGTCAGGTGAAGAGTACAATGCGTGCAGTTCTGCGTTGTGTAACTTTCTCCATTCTCCTGTAACTTCATCCCGCTTAGCCCCAAATATTTTCCTAAGCACCTTATTCTCAAACACCCTTAACCTTTGTTCCTCTCTCAGAGTGAGAGTCCAAGTTTCACAACCATACAGAACAACCGGTAATATAAGGGCTAACACCAAATTAGTAATTATAACAATGGCTTTATTTAACCTGGCAGAGTAAGATTATAGGGTCTTCTCTTACACTAAACCAGGATTAAAAGTTGCTTACATAGTTGAACATACATCTGTATCAGATTTAAGGGGTTATGTACAGCTTACAGCAGTAAAATTTTGGAAATATTCAACTTTTTTTTCCTCCATTACTGTATCTTGTACAATAATGAAAATTGGTATGTGTAAAACACTGTCCTTCTGCTATATGAAAAAAAAATTATGTAAAAAAATATTTATATACTATCCGTACTCGTGCGCTCCGCTGCACCCGTTAGAAATAAATATAAAGTAATTACATAATTAAAATAGGACATTTGATCCAGGGAACATTCGTGTTTGATAGAAGGATAAATCGTTTAATATGTTACTTAATTTAAATTGCATCCAAATAATTAAAATGCGATCATTTTGGTCCAAAGACACTCATTTGGTGCAATGACAATTCCTTTAAGTTGTTTCTTAATTTTTATTACATGCAACCATAGTTTAATGAAGATTGGCATCATTTAGATTTAATGTGTGTATTTTATTTTACTTGTTATAGGTTTCCATTGAATTATGGTAATAACTCAATTTTAACCCTTGTTTTCTACGTATTCAGTAAATGGCGCTTGGCCCACTATGGTTCTGAACCCTTCAAATAACTTAAATTATATAATATAATATTACATATTATATTATATTATATTATATTATATTATATTATATTATATTATATTATATTATATTATATTATATTATATTATATATTATATTATATCAGAAGTTACTGTAATAACATTATAGCATTATGTCCATCTAGAGAAACTACACTTTCCAATGGTGAAATAATAATTAATTATACAAATCGGTTAATTCAGCTTCCGATATTACTTCATACAAATACAGAAACATTCTCTGTACGTTATCTTTCATAGCTTTCGATTGTTGTGTCCAAGGCCCCTTATAGACGAAGACATTTGTTTTTAATTCATTACACGGCCTTAGATGGCAATTATTTTAATTTTAAAACTCATTTATCTCATTAAATATCAGTCCTATCAAAATGTTTCAAGGAATAAAACTTATCGAAAATTATTCTTAAAGAAACTTTTGTTATGTAACATTTTTCACAAAAATCAATAATTTCGATTTATTTAATTCAGGCCCCTTATAACCCCTTCAATAACGTATTTTGAATGCCATATAGCCTAAAATCTAAGTTACAACGAACTTAATTTATATTCCAATTTTCATCGAAATCCGTTCAGCCATTATTGCGTGAAAAGGTAACAAACATCCAGACAGACAGACAGACAGACAGACAGACATACAAACAAAAATTTCAAAAAAGCGATTTTCGGTTTCAGGGTGGTTAATTATATATGTTAGGACCAATTATTTTTGGAAAATCGAAAATTACCAGAAAAATTTCGGCTACAGATTTATTATTAGTATATATATATATATATATATATATATATATATATATTTTAATTGAAAATGGTGGCAGTTCACTGTGAAGTGATGAAGCGTTTCCCTGATAACTCATAAACTTGTTAACTTTTTCATGTTCTCTCTCTGTTATTTTATTGCTGAAACTCATGTTTATAATATCGTGCTCTTTCAACTACATTCCTTAATAAATATTTTTTTTATTTTGTGTTAAAAGAAAATACTGATATTTGACCATTTCTTAAAATGAATTTATTTTTTATCAGACAATATATCAAAGGTAGAGAAGTGATCTTGCATCATATTGTAGATATGACATGCATAAATACACATAACAAATTTCATCACAGAGTGTTGGAAAGTTTTTTTAGTTATGAGGGAAAACGCTTCATCACTGCACATGAACTGCCACAATTTTGAAGAGAAAATATAATTTTTTTTTTAAATCGTAAAAATATTTTTTTCATATAGCAGAAGGACAGTGTTTTACACATACAAATTTTCGTTATTGTACAAGATACAGTAATGGAGGAAAAAAATGTTGAATATTTCCAAAAATTTTACTGCTGTAAGCTGTACCTAACTCCTAAAGTAATTACATACAGATACGATTTACATATTAAGATCAAAAGGGGTTTTTTTATTGGGTTATTTTACGACGCTGTATCAACATCTAGGTTATTTGGCGTCTGAATGATATGAAGGTGATAATGCCGGTGAAATGAGTCCGGGGTCCAGCATTTGCTCGTATTGGGTTGAGGAAAAACCCCGGAAAAAACCTAAACCAGATAACTTGCCCCGACGGAAATCGAACCCGGGCCACCTGGTTTCGCAGCCAGATCAAAAGGGGCAGTTAAATAAAAATTTACCTAATAAAATAAAAATAAACATAGTGGAATACATATTAATGTTGTTATTGGTCCTTTAATTGATTTCCAAGTTTCTATCACACTTAGCAATGACATTTTGCTGACTGATGATCAATGGCGAAACTCTTAAGAAGCTTTTAAGGCTTAGCCTACAAAATTTGAGTTATTATTCCTAGTAACAGTAGGCCTGCAAGTTTGTAATAACGATGTATCGTAACATTTGGTTGCACTTCGATTCTTCCATATATTAAGTTCAGTGTTGACAGTCATTCCAGTATGGAGAGAGCAGTGCAAGCTGCGAGGCTTCAGGCAAAAGCCTCTAAAGGCATGGCTACGACCTTGACTCGCAAGCTTGAGGAGGGGACAGGGGAGGGGGTATCGATTCGCTACATCTCCGTACGTAACGAGGCTAGCCTTCCGTCACAATATTACGTCGCGCTATATTTTGGTGTTCTCTGAAAGCGCTGCGTTGTTGAGTATAGTTTAATCAAAAGTGCATGTGTGTGTGTGTGTGTTACATTTTAATTTTGTGTCAACGGCTCATACTGAGAGAACATTGAGGTCATTGTTTGTAGAATTAAAAGAGAAACCGTTTTCAAGTTGGACGTATGAAACAAAATGTGTTTACAAAGATAGGAGATTGACATTACATTTACATATTAAAATAGTGGATGGAGAGGGACAAAATATAAATTTTCAGTTTTCAAGGTATGAGAAATATGCTTGGCTAACAGGGTGCTCCGAGACAATTAAGTTATATTGTTATATATCTTTAATCTGTTTGGGGATGAAAATCAGCGGTCATCATCATCTTGTGGGATTTGGGTCACAAAAAATATTTTGATAGAATAGTCGATTTTGCTGTTATAGGCCTATATCTTTAATCTGTTTGGGGATGAAAATCAGCGGTCATCATCATCTTGTGGGATTTGGGTCACAAAAAATATTTTGATAGAATAGTCGATTTTGCTGTTATAGGCCTATATCTTTAATCTGTTTGGGGATGAAAATCAGCGGTCATCATCATCTTGTGGGATTTGGGTCACAAAAATATTTTGACAGAATAGTCGATTTTTCTGTTATAGGCCTATATCTTTAATCTGTTTGGGGATGAAAATCAGCGGTCATCATCATCTTGTGGGATTTGGGTCACAAAAATATTTTGATAGAATAGTCGATTTTGCTGTTATAGGCCTATATCTTTAATCTGTTTGGGGATGAAAATTAGCGGTCATCATCATCTTGTGGGATTTGGGTCACAAAAAATATTTTGATAGAATAGTCGATTTTGCTGTTATAGGCCTATATTTTTAATCTGTTTGGGGATGAAAATCAGCGGTCATCATCATCTTGTGGGATTTGGGTCAAAAAAATATTTTGATAGAATAGTCGATTTTGCTGTTATAGGCCTATATCTTTAATCTGTTTGGGGATGAAAATCAGCGGTCATCATCATCTTGTGGGATTTGGGTCACAAAAATATTTTGACAGAATAGTCGATTTTGCTGTTATAGGCCTATATCTTTAATCTGTTTGGGGATGAAAATCAGCGGTCATCATCATCTTGTGGGATTTGGGTCACAAAAATATTTTGATAGAATAGTCGATTTTGCTGTTATAGGCCTATATTTTTTATCTGTTTGGGGATGAAAATCAGCGGTCATCATCATCTTGTGGGATTTGGGTCACAAATAATATTTTGATAGAATAGTCGATTTTGCTGTTATAGGCCTATATCTTTAATCTGTTTGGGGATGAAAATCAGCGGTCATCATCATCTTGTGGGATTTGGGTCACAAAAATATTTTGATAGAATAGTCGATTTTGTGTTATAGGCCTATATCTTTAATCTGTTTGGGGATGAAAATCAGCGGTCATCATCATCTTGTGGGATTTGGGTCACAAAAAATATTTTGACAGAATAGTCGATTTTGCTGTTATAGGCCTATATCTTTAATCTGTTTGGGGATGAAAATCAGCGGTCATCATCATCTTGTGGGATTTGGGTCACAAAAATATTTTGACAGAATAGTCGATTTTGCTGTTATAGGCCTATATCTTTAATCTGTTTGGGGATGAAAATCAGCGGTCATCATCATCTTGTGGGATTTGGGTCACAAAAATATTTTGATAGAATAGTCGATTTTGCTGTTATAGGCCTATATCTTTAATCTGTTTGGGGATGAAAATCAGCGGTCATCATCATCTTGTGGGATTTGGGTCACAAAAATATTTTGACAGAATAGTCGATTTTGCTGTTATAGGCCTATATCTTTAATCTGTTTGGGGATGAAAATCAGCGGTCATCATTATCTTGTGGGATTTGGGTCACAAAAATATTTTGATAGAATAGTCGATTTTGCTGTTATAGGCCTATAGCTTTAATCTGTTTGGGGATGAAAATCAGCGGTCATCATCATCTTGTGGGATTTGGGTCACAAAAAATATTTTGATAGAATAGTCGATTTTGCTGTTATAGGCCTATATCTTTAATCTGTTTGGGGATGAAAATCAGCGGTCATCATCTTGTGGGATTTGGGTCACAAAAATATTTTGATAGAATAGTCGATTTTGCTGTTATAGGCCTATATCTTTAATCTGTTTGGGGATGAAAATCAGCGGTCATCATCATCTTGTGGGATTTGGGTCACAAAAAATATTTTGATAGAATAGTCGATAAACATTTTGCTGACTGATGATCAATGGCGAAACTCTTAAGAAGCTTTTAAGGCTTAGCCTACAAAATTTGAGTTATTATTCCTAGTAACAGTAGGCCTGCAAGTTTGTAATAACGATGTATCGTAACACTTGGTTACACTCCGATTCTTCCATATATTAATTCAGTGTTGACAGTCATTCCAGTATGGAATAGCGTTTATCAGCATTAAACATGTAAACAGATTTTTTCAGTCTACCCAGTATTTACTTCTTAGCTTCGCCACTCTGATGAGTGAAAGTTGAAGTTCGAATTCAAATAACGATGGAATGATTCAGCAGAAACTCAGGAATTCCCCGATATCCCTACTCCATAGTACGGACGTCATGTGCAGAGGTTAGCGTAGGTTTGGACTTTGGAGGTGACAATACGTGACTCACATGTGCTAACTTCTTTGATCATTGAGGAAGAGGAAGGTTAAAGTAATGTACTTCATCATAATTAAATGAAAATTGAACTATAGTCCCGTCGCTCTAATTTCCGGCAGCCAATCGCGTTGCAGGTCGGCTACATTTAAACGTGTGCGTCTTGTGATTCGCTGATTCATTTCTTAAGGCTCGATAAATACTTAATATAATCGCCCGCCATTTTAGCTCTTTCGTTGGCGTTCGCAGAAAGCACACGAAGACGTTATTTGCCGCTCAATTATTTGCTGAATAACATTGCATTTGATTTATTATCATAGGAGCTACGACATGATAATGTTTAACGGTGTGGCAAATAGATTCCTCGTATGGTAGCTCGGCAACGTAAGAACAAAAATGGCGAACGATACTACCTACCTAGACTTTATAGAGGCTTCACTTTCTAAGACGTAAGCAAAGAGGCGGAGTCGGGACTATAGTTTAATTATTTATGTGCTTTTATTTAAAAAATTAAACAGTAAAAACTGAAAATGGCTAGAAATGGCTAAATCATATTTTAAAAATGGCTAGGAATGTCACATAATTATATGAAAATTGAACTAGTTTAATTATTCATGTGCTTTTTATAAAATTAAACAGTAAAAACTGAAAATGGCTAGAAATGGCTAAATCATATTTTAAAAATGGCTAGGAATGCCACATAATTAAATAAAAATTGAACTAGTTTAACTATTCATGTGCTTTTACTTAAAACATTAAACAGTAAAAACTGAAAATGGCTAGAAATGGCTAAATCATATTTTAAAAATGGCTAGGAATGTCACATAATTAAATGAAAATTGAACTAGTTTAACTATTCATGTGCTTTTACTTAAAACATTACACAGTAAAAACTGAAAATGGCTAGAAATGGCTAAATCATATTTTAAAAATGGCTAGGAATGTCACATAATTAAATGAAAATTGAACTAGTTTAATTATTCATGTGCTTTTACTTTAAAGAATTAAACGGTAAAAACTGAAAATGGCCAGAAATGGCTAAATCATATTTTAAAAATGGCTAGGAATGTCACATAATTAAATGAAAATTGAACTAGTTTAATTATTCATGTGCTTTTACTTAAAACATTAAACAGTAAAAACTGAAAATGGCTAAAATGGCTAAATCATATTTTAAAAATGGCTAGGAATGTCACATAATTAAATGAAAATTGAACTAGTTTAATTATTCATGTGCTTTTACTTTAAAGAATTAAACGGTAAAAACTGAAAATGGCTAGAAATGGCTAGGAATGTCACATAATTATATGAAAATCGAACTAGTTTAATTATTCATGTGCTTTTACTTAAAAGAATTAAACGGTAAAAACTGAAAATGGCTAGAAATGGCTAAATCATATTTTAAAAATGGCTAGGAATGCCACATAATTAAATGAAAATTGAACTAGTTTAATTATTCATGTGCTTTTACTTAAAAGAATTAAACGGTAAAAACTGAAAATGGCTAGAAATGGCTAAATCATATTTTAAAAATGGCTAGGAATGTCACATAATTAAATGAAAATTGAACTAGTTTAATTATTCATGTGCTTTTACTTAAAACATTAAACAGTAAAAACTGAAAATGGCTAGAAATGGCTAAATCATATTTTAAAAATGGCTAGGAATGTCACATAATTAAATGAAAATTGAACTAGTTTAACTATTCATGTGCTTTTACTTAAAACATTAAACAGTAAAAACTGAAAATGGCTAGAAATGGCTAAATCATATTTTAAAAATGGCTAGGAATGTCACATAATTAAATGAAAATTGAACTAGTTTAATTATTCATGTGCTTTTACTTTAAAGAATTAAACGGTAAAAACTGAAAATGGCTAGAAATGGCTAGGAATGTCACATAATTAAATGAAAATTGAACTAGTTTAATTATTCATGTGCTTTTACTTTAAAGAATTAAACGGTAAAAACTGAAAATGGCTAGAAATGGCTAAATCATATTTTAAAAATGGCTAGGAATGCCACATAATTAAATGAAAATTGAACTAGTTTAATTATTCATGTGCTTTTACTTAAAACATTAAACAGCAAAAACTGAAAATGGCTAGAAATGGCTAAATCATATTTTAAAAATGGCTAGGAATGTCACATAATTAAATGAAAATTGAACTAGTTTAATTATTCATGTGCTTTTACTTAAAAGAATTAAACGGTAAAAACTGAAAATGGCTAGAAATGGCTAAATCATATTTTAAAAATGGCTAGTAATGTCACTAGTAAACTAATGGGTAACTACAACTTTAAATAGGATAAATATAGCCATAAAATGGCTAAGTTTGAATCACGGACTGCACGGTAAAGAGTTGTACGGTGGCTAGTTCCCTCTCGTGACATAATTGCTATATTTATGTCAATATGTCGGTCTGTAAATCCTCTCTTTACTAGGGTGACCATGATTCCTTTGAGTGAAAGTGGGTCCTTTACTCACTTTCTTTAAGGAACAAGAGGGACATCATGTTTTTCTAAAACCCAATATTCATTTGATTTAAATTTAATCATAAGACGGATATACATACCAAAATGAAACGTAAATAGCACTACAAGAAGAAAAAAAATGTTAATAAATTCACATTATACTTGTTAAAAATAGTATTATATCAATAAGAAGAAATTAAATGTACTTTCAAATTCATTAATATTTAGCTCAAGTCAAAAATTAGACTTCTAAACGGGTTTATTTACTTTCTTTACTCCAATCATACCTAGCAGAAGTTGTTATTGCATTCAGCAACTCAGGTTTTGCAAGCAAATATGAATAAAAATCACTGCAGTTACATTCAGCTGAATAGCTATTTGCCGTAGCTCTAAAACAAGGAAATTTCTTTTCAAGCTATCCTGTAAATTTGCACTGTCTCTTTGGCATGTTATAAGGAGTGAAACACAGTTCTAATGTTCACTATAAAAACGCATTAAATTGATTAAAACCCTAGCTGAACTTGGCAACTGAACAAAAAAAAAAAAACTGTAAGAAATCTCGAATATGATCGTTCTATCGATACACAAAACAGGTAGTACCAACCTAAAAACTTCTATCATTAATAAATACAATCTATAGCATAGAGAAATATCTCCCATGTCGACAGTATGCAAGTATTAAAGGTAAAATTTATCGGTACTTACTTACTGGCTTTTAAGGAACCCGCAGGTTCATTGCCGCCCTCACATAAGTCCGCCATTAGTCCCTATCCTGAGCAAGATTAATCCAGTCTCTAACCATCATATCCCACCTCCCTCAAATCCATTTTAATATTATCTTCCCATCTACGTCTCGACCTCCCCATAGGTCTTTTTACCTCCGGCCTCCCAATTATCACTTTGCTGTGGTCGTGCCAGAGAATCAGTCCCATTCCGAGGCTTATTTGAAGGTTTCGTAACAAGCTGTTGTTTACGGTGATGGGTTGTTAGCCCTTCGCCCAACCCCCAAGCTGGAGGACCACCCCTTATCGGCTGTCCGCGACTGCTTATTCAATATAAATTTAATAAAATAAAATAAATTCAATAAAATTTATCGGCACACTTGTAAAACGTTTATAACTTGCAAAGTTACGCCAAAAATCAGGACAAAATCCTATTTATTGAAAAAAAAAACCGGGACAGGCTTTTGAGACTTCGAAAACAGCACATCCCGATTAATTGGGACGTAAGGTCACCCTAAATCTATTTAATCTATTTAATTTCTCTAAATAGACTTACAAAACCTCTAATGGCAATTACATTAATATTCTCATTATAGAAATAGAAATATATATATATATATATATAAATATATATATATTCTCCTGTAACATAGTCCTAGTAAGCTTATATTAAATTAATTTTCATCATTTTACTAGCTATCTCAAATATTAAATTAATTATAATTCATTGAATTAAATTAGCTCCTAAATTAAGTTACCACTTTACCTTATAGATTTATCTAAATTTAAATAAATGTGTAGTGAAGAATATTGCTGGAGAACCTTTTAAGTGTAGTGTAAATATTTGTAATTTAAATTTATGTATTGTATTGATTAAGGCTGGTTGAGTGGAAGAGAAGGCCTTATGGCCTTAACTCTGCCAGCGAAAATAAAAATTACTATTATTATTATTGTTATTATTATTATTATTATTATTATTATTATTATTATTATTATTATTACGTCACTTCAATGTGACATTAATTCAGTCGCTAAATGGTCAGAAGACAATGGTATGAAAATTAACGTATCCAAAACTAATGTAATAACCTTTTCTAGAAAAACTTCTTCACTGAAATTTAATTATTATCTAAATAATGTACTAATTAACAGAACGGATTGCGTAAAAGATTTGGGAATATTCTTTGACAGTAAATTGTATTTTCATAGTCACGTTGATTACATTTACAATCACGCAATCAGAATGCTAGGAATAATACGGTCAATAACTTATTCTTTTTCCACGCCCGATTCTCTTTTAATGCTATACTATACATTGGTGCGATCGAAACTCGAATATGCATCTGTAGTTTGGAACTCGATTACAACTACGGACTCGGCTAAATTAGAAAATATACAAAGAAAATTTATATCCTTATGTTCATTCAGATTTCTGCCCATTAATTCCGGGTACAGTTATGAGAGAAAATGTGAATATTCTAATTGTCAAAATCTATATGCTAGACGCCATGAGCTAGATTATCTGTTCTTTTGTAAAGTCCTCAAAGGTGATATATCCTGTGACTCTTTCTTAAACAATATTACCTTACGTATTCCAACAAAAGATATGAGAGCCCACAAACTTTTCTATATTAGAAATTCGAAATTTCTTTCACCAGTCTCCAGATGCATTAAAAATGCCAACATGCATGGCTGCGAATTCGATCCCTTCAATGTTATAGACTTTGTTTGCTCTTGGCAACGATTTATCATTTATGTATTATTTTAGGCATTATACTCAATTAACATTGTCTCATAGTATTCTTAGTTATCCATTCATCGTCATTATTGTAATTAATTGTAATTGTATTTATGTGTAATAATTATTTTTGTTTTATGTTTTTGTTATATTTGTGCTGAACTGTAATTGGCCACTGGCTGTTGTACAGCACATTAAATAAATAAATAAATAAATAAATAAATAAATAAATAAATAAATAAATAAATAAATAAATAAATAAATAAATTATTCTATAGATAATATAGGTACAAGGGTGGTTGTAGTCATAATTATGACATACCTATGGCGATGACAGTGATCGGTGGTAGTGACTGGTACAATGTTTGATTGTACACAACTTCTTTCATGTACCTTCACTACATTTTTCACCTAGCAGCTCACTGATACACACATTTAAGACATTTCAAAAAATATTTTTGCTGGCAAGGGCTTTACACACCCAACTTCAGGACGCCAGATAGATTACATCCACGTTATTTATGCACATATTATACTAAAAAAGCTCCATTCTAATTTGAAAAAATGAAATGAAACTTGTTTTTGATTTGAGCCTGGAAATTCAGTAGCCTGCATTCTCTTTCCACTGACCTCATCGGTGTTGGAATGTTCGGCATTTCATGAACATGATCGCTATGTTGGGGATTTCCTGCGGCATAGTTTACTGCTTGCATGCGCCGCAAAACACGAGGTTGCGTTTACGCTGTTAATTTAATTACTTATTCATAAAAATATCATTAAATCCATGTCAAAAAATAAACCTCTTGCATCCCACAGTGCTTGTTATGACTTTGCTCATGAAGACACCAATGATTATGTAAACAAGTTCTCTTATTGCACTGGTGTTCAAAGATATCTGACCTACGATTTTTGATCTTGTAAGCGAACTTTCCAACCACGGGATAAGTCAGAACCAAAGACATAAAAAATTGACAAACTTCGAATACTTTTCGATTGCTGGTAAAATTCATGTTCTGGGAATAATAAGTTAATTAAGTAGTAAAATATCGCTACAATCGAAAATTATTGGGAATAAATTTTAATAGGAACAAAAAAAAAAAGGTTCCTTCCCAGGCAGGATTCGAACCACGAAAGTCTTAGTTACCAGTCTATCGTGCTCTGGAATGAACAAGGCTCTGAAATCAGCTAAGGGTCGGTCCGGTTTTTTTTTTTTGCCACTACTGTACATCTAGCATTTCTTTCTCTTGACATACTTATTACTTACTTACTTTTAAGGAATCAGGAGGTTCATTGCCGCCCTCACATAAGCCCGCCACTGGTCCCTATCCTGAGCAAGATCAATCCAGCCTCTATCATATTCCACCTCCCTCAAATCCATTTTAATATTACCTTCCCATCTACGTCTCGGCCTCCCCAAAGGTGTTTCTCCCTCAGGCCTCCGAACTAACACTCTATATGCATTTCTGGATTCGTCCATACGTGCTACATGCCCTGCCCATCACAAACGTCTGGATTTAGTGTTCCTAATTATGTCAGGTGATGAATACAATGCGTACAGTTCTGTGTTGTGTAACTTTCTCCATTCTTCTGTAATTTCATCCCTCTTAGCTCCAAATATTTTCCTAAGCACCTTATTCTCAAACACCCTGAACCTATGATCCTCTCTCAAAGTGAGAGTCCAAGTTTCACAACCATAATGAACAACCGGTAATATAACTGTTTTATAAATTCTAACTTTCAGATTTTTTGACAGCAGACTGGATGATAAAAGCTTCTCAACCGAATAATAACAGGCATTTCCCATATTTATTCTGTGTTTAATTTTCTCCCGAGTATCATTTATATTTGTTACTGTTGCTGCAAGATATTTGAATTTCTCCACCTCTTAAAAAGATAAATTTCCAATTTTTATATTTCCATTTCGTAGAATATTCTGGTCACGAGACATAATCATATACTTTGTCTTTTCGGGATTTACTTCCAAACCTATCTCTCTACTTGCTTCCAGTAAAATTCCCGTGTTCTCCCTAATCGCTTGTGGATTTTCTCCTAACATAGTCACGTCATCCGCATAGACAAACAGCTGATGTGACCCGTTCAATTACAAACCCTCTCTGTTCTTTCTCTTGACATAGTTTATATCATTCATTCCGTATTTTCGGGACTAAAAATATGCTCCTTATTGTACTTCTAAATGACAGTTCAAGAAATAAACTACGCACAGAATTACTGGTAAAAGGACAAAGACTGGGTGTAAAAGAGAGTACATATGAAATGTTAAATAAGAAAATATGACGTGTCATCTTCACGACAACGTTAAAGAAATACTTTCTCATAGGACATGGTAATGTCACACTGAAACAGAAGGCGTTTCTAGTTCGCTCCGTCCGTAGTTTCTCTTGCTGAAATCCTGTAACCTGCAATTCATTGGAGGTCAACGTCCTACACGAATGCCTAATGGTAACAGCCCGTCCCTTACTTCCTCCGTGTGAGAGTCCACTAGATAAGTGATTACAGCATGCGATTATAATGCACTCAAACACCGTGGTCACTACTACATGCAAATCAGATTCAGAGCAATGGTGATCAGTGCCGGATTAGGAAAGCAGGACAACTTGATCCAGCTCTCTTCCAGCGATTCGCCTGTTTGCCTTACTACATATTACAACTGGCAGTTGTAACTTATCACTTCCCCTTTATCGTTATGCGAATTAACAAACGAAGTACTCATGCTTTTCCAATTCACTGTGTGCTAAAGCAAGGAGATGCACTATCACCTTTACTTTTTAACTTTGCTCCAGAGTATGCCACGAGGAAAGTTAAGGATAACGCAGAGGGTTTGGAATTAAACGGGTTACATCAGCTGATTGCTTATGCCAGGCATGTCAATTGATGCCCACAGGAGCAAGCGCGCTTTAGAGCCCAGGAGAGCCTGAGCGCTTTGCAGCGGAAAGGAAAGAGACAGACGAAAGAGGTGGTATATGCCGCTTGGTCGAGCTATATTCAGGGATGGCCAGCACTGATTCAATAGATAAAGGGAAGAGAACTTATTAAAACTGTATCCATGGTAATTTTTAGGTTTGCTGAGAAGTATAAGTGCATTATAAGAATGTAAGTTTTAATTTTAATGCTCATTTTTCACAAGTTTGATTTTTTTATTCAAAAGAAATATTTTCTCAACTTTTCGTATAGAAAAGAGAAATTTTCAGGTATAGGCCTATTTATTTAGTAGCCTTACAGAATGTTTTTGTAAATCTAATATACAGTATATACGTATTACTGAAGATGGTGTATTGAAAATTTTGAAAATATTCGCATGGAAATTGTTTGTAAGGAAATGAATTAACAAAGCAACTACTGTTACATCATAAGCAAAAGATACGTGCCCATGTGTTGTAAAAATGTCAGCTCTATAGCTTCAGCAGATTTCGAGAAAATAATTTAATATTCTGATGATAGGAAGTTGCTCACAAATATCATCTTAAAATCATAATGCGATAAGAGTTTTGTTATGTAATATTAGTTACACTTAAAATAGATACAGTACCTAGGTAACTTTGCTTTGTACTTAATATTGTTTTGATTAGTTTATTGATTACTTTTGTAAGGCTAAAGATACCATCAATATCAATTCCAACTTATCATGTCATACTCAATCTCTTTCTTTGGAATATCACTTTCTTTATGAATGATGTGTTTCATCCACTTAATACAGTATAATATTATACTACTATGGAATTTAAGTGAATATTCTTCTTAACTCTCTATTATGTTATTAAGATTTAAAACACAAGTGCAATATTAAGAAATCAGTGTTAGTACTTTTGTTTTACAGACAATATAGATAATATTAAACAGAAAGAAGGCATATAAAAATAACAACATAAAATTTCACGTTCCGTTTGAAGTTTGTGCACCACTGTTTTCTTAATCCAACAGGTTGCTTTTTCATATACACAACCCTTCCTCTTTCCATACTTAGCGCTTGCTGCCCGCGCACGACGTCAAGGTCAGAAAAATGCGCTTGCTTTGACATCACTGGCTTATGCGGATGACGTGAATATGTTAGGAGAAAATCCACAAACTATTGTATTAGGGAAAACACGGGAATTTTGCTTGAAGCAAGTAAAGAGATAAGTTTGAAAGTAAATCCCGAAAAAGAAAGTATGTGATTACGTCTCGTGACCAAAACATAGTACGAAATATAAAATATAAAAATTAGAAATCTATCTTTTGAAAAGGTGAAAAAATTCAAGTACCTTGAAGCAAGAGTAACAAAATATAAATGACGCTCGAGAAGAAAAATTCTAAATTTCAAACGTATATCCCTCGAGAATAACGAAAGCAGCAAAGCGGCCGACTGTTTTGTAATATGCTAGCGGTTGTTATAAACTTTTTTTTTATTTTCAGTTTTGAAATAATTTAACATTCAAATTTTAATAAAGGAATATTTTTCTCGCAGTCACGATGTTAATAATTTTCAATTAAAACCACACAACGACATAGGTGTTATAGTTATCGCAAAATGCTCTTGCCAAGTTCAAGTTAAATACATAGATTTTGTACAGCATATAGATAATTATACAGTATGGACACTTCGCGTCGGTACCTTTGATGTAGCCGGACTGATTTCAATGACCTTCAAGCCAGCTAGAGCGTGAGATTCTGCTTTCTCCCTAGAGTTGGCGCTGACATCACACCAGCTAGCAGTCGACACATCGGAAATATAACACATATAATTAATACATCTAGGTACATTATGTACTAAAATAAAAGAAATTGTATTCATAAAATAATAAATCCGTCATTAACTGTAATGTCTAGACTCTAGAGTTCCTTTATAATGAGAGTTCAGACGTTGACCCCAACAACAATTAAAATATGTAATGATTAGATAGCACTGAAAATGGAAAAACAAAACTCTTATGAGAAGTAAAACCATATACCTATATTATATCATATACAAATATTAAACGAATTTGATACATAATTTTATAATGTATTATATTATTTTATAATATAATTTAATATATCTGAAATATAAAATATTATTATTACAACTAGTTTGCCACTGAGAAATAAGGAAAAGCTGTTAACTTGAATTTATTTGAAGCAAAGCGTTACTGGATTATGCAATAAGGTAGGCGATGTTTGGATCCTGTGTCTCAACTCTATACTCAGTTATTAACTTAGCGTGTGCTCGATTACACTAACCTCTAGTGCTTGAAAGTGGAACTAAAAGGCGCACAGAGAAACAAAACACAGGAAAATTCGCTCAGTGTCCATTCTTTATAATCCCTATTTGCTGTTTTAGTAGTCCTACTTTCATTTGTTCATATTGAAATAAGTTACGACAATGCAACTTACGAAGCCTTCGTAATTCTACATATGCCCAGATTAGAAACACAGTGACATCAAAAACTTTTTCCTTACATTTTTATTGTACATTGTTTTTTGACTATACCATCCAGGCTTTGCTTAATGGTAAGTTTCAGTTGCCATGGTAATATTTTACATTGCATAGGCACAATCAGGACATAGTTAAAAATGCAAGGAAAAAGTTTTTGATGTCGTTATAAAAACAAATATTATATTCATTTGCGAAAAATGAAAAATTCTTACTGTTTCCGTAAATTTTACAGTTTATACAGTTTTCCTGGAATTTCATTAGCAAAATAATAGTGACCATTAAATATTTTCATAGACATCATATGAAAGGGAATTTTCCTTAAGAAATAAGCAAGTTACTACCATTTTGCTTCCTGTGTTAAAAACCTTGGAGTTTACTTTGATAAGCATTTAAACTGGAATAACTATCTTCAACCCATATTACTAAAAAGTGTTTTCCATACTACATTCCTTAAACAGCATTGAAAATTCCTTCTTTTATCACTCAACAAAATACCAGTGGAAACACTAGTAATGCCCCACTTCGATTATTGTGATTTTCTATTTTGACTGACCTCAATGTCAACCAGTCGCAAAAATTACGTGTTCATAATTCTTGTGTTGCTTTTTCGATGTCCGTCGCGCTGACCACATTACCCCATCCTTCCAAACTCTAAACTGGCTACGGCTTAACGAACGTAGAAATTTTCATTCTCTTGTTCTCCTTTTCCAAGTCCTTCACACTTCTACACCTACCTACCTTGCCTCCCGTTTCAGTTACCTGTCATCATATCATGATCTCTTCACATGCACGCAAAATAGCCGCATACTAGCCATACCAACACATAAGACATCATCGTATTCATCATCATACACAGTCTCGCTCTCGCGCTTGTGGAATACCCTACCCAGTGACATTAGAGACTGTCGTCGGAATTTAGTAGCGTTCAAAACCAAACTTATTAAGCAGTTTCTTACTGCGTAGAGTAGGTTTAATTTTTACTTAATCAATAAAAGAAATGCTTCTCTCTTCTTAACTTTTACAATAAACTGTCTAGCTTTTATTAATCAGTTAATCTTTTAGTACTTTGATTTTGATTGTATTTGTACATTTAATATTAATTGTAATTATAATTTAATTGTATTCTTAATATTGTAGTTGTAATCCCGTGGTAGGGGGGCAAAATAAGGCCTGATGGCCTTATCTCTATCAGACGTTAAATAAATAATAAATAAATAAATAAATAAATAAATATTAAACGAACTGATTATATCACATTGTATTCTGACTATGACTGTTTCATATTTGATATTAGACTAATGTAGAAGAAAACTGTATGAATTTGGGATTTGAAAGCAGTGACACTGGTCTTTACTTTATTATCCTTGTGACTGTTCATCAAATACTTCCTTGTAACTTTACGAAGTTAGTGCAATCATGTGCCATATTAAAGATTCGTTTTCAGAACACGACACGCTCACGCTGGCAACTGAGCGAATGACTTGTTCATCCTTGACGACATAAACACTCAGCCTAAATGAAATCAAGCTTATGCAACCAGAGCTCTTTCTTGCGGAGGCCACCTTGCTGTAAATATAAGTTATTCATACAGAAAGTTAACGAAACAATGACTCATCATCTTTTGAATACGCGGCGTTACTAAGTGGCACAGGCGGCCATGCAATAATGTGTCATAAGCAAAGCTCGGATCTTGGGGACTTGTGTGTCGTGTGCTTGAGTAAGGTTACAGGCATAACGTACACAAAGCTAACGCTGCAAGTGCTCAGGGACAGTCGTTTGTACTAAGAAAGTGGTCACATCGAATGGCAAGATGACGAACGAATAAACTGTGTCACGTCGAAGCCAATGACATTAAGAGAATTACAGGTAAACGGTCTGTTTGAGGAATTAGAAAATACGTGTTATTCGAATGGGTGTTATGGAAGTTTGAAAATGCATTTCTTAAATTTTAGGTACAGAATTTCGTGGAGGAATTCTGAGGAGATACATTATTTTCTTCTAATGCAGAGTTTATATCTTTTAAGTTGTACCACACATAAACTAGAGCTGAAACGGGCATTCATTGAAAGACATTGCAGTCCTTTAAATTGATGGAGAATTTGTCCATAGCCATGGATCAAGTCGTAGAGGGACCTTCCTAGTAGTGATACACTAATTGAAAACTATTTGCGAGAAAAATTTAGGATATACTTATCTTTCTCAGATACGAGATCTGCTGAAAATCGAACAGGAAACAGTGACAGTGAAATATTCAGTATTTTATTTAGGCCCAAGACTTTATAATAAAATTTCAAACCATTTTCCAAATTTGAAATTTTTAAAATTGAAACTTTTAAAAAGAATTTTGTAAAATTATGCATGATATATAATAGTAACAAATGTACTTTTTTACCTTTTATTTCTATCGACTATATTCATGTTTTTATTGAATATCACTGGCCTCTGTCGGATTGTCAATTTATATTAAATGTGTATTTTCTCTCGTTTTCCCTTTCTTCTTTATTCTTGCTCTTGTGTTGTACTTATTGGTTTGAATTAAGTTAATTACTGTATTTAGTAAACTGTCCTTGTAAATTTTATGTTATATTATTCACTAAGACCACACCGTACACGAGCCTGACTCTTACGGTAGTGGCTAGAAACATTTTTATTTTATAAATGCAATTTGTACTCACTAGGTAGCTAGTTAAAATAAATAAAATAAAAAATTAAAGTTTGCTCCCGTCACTTCATGTGACGTGGAAATAAGTTTCCTTCGTTTCAAATCATGTTTAACTAACAGACGAAGAATTTATGGGTTCGAAAATCTTCGAATGCATGTAGTCATACACTGTAATGAAATGTACAGAGCAGAACTGTAAATTTGATGTATTTTGCATGTTTATTTATATATATGCTATAAAATTAGATGTTTCAACCTATCATAATATTATCATTATGTTGTTCCAGCCAGGAACCACTTTTATAGCAGACCTGACAGTACCTCCGTGCTGGAAGCGGGAGTTTGTTGACATTGAAGTCCGGTCGCTTAGCCACGTTCAAAGACACAAGTCCCCAACTTCCGAGCTTTGGTCATAAGTCATTGTGATATTACGAGTGATGTTAGTGTTACCACTTGCTACAGCTCACTACATCACAAAAATAAACAAGTTAACAAATTAATTAATAAACAATATTTAGAAATAGACCTCAATCTGCACCGAATGTTCAATTTGCATCCATATTCCTCTTGTACTGTATTGTACTGTATTGTATTTATTAACATCCCATGGTATTCGTACATTGTTTCACAGCTAGAATATGGAACAAATCAAAAAAATTAACTAACTTACTTACTGGATTTTAAGGAATCCGGAGGTTCATTGCCGCCCTCACATAAGCCCGTCATCGGTCCCTATCCTGTGCAAGATTAATCCAGTCTCTACCATCATATCCCACCTCCCTCAAATCCATTTTAATATTATCTTCCCATCTATGTCACGGCCTCCCCAAAGGTCTTTTCCCTCTGGCCTCCCAACTAACATTCTATATGCATTTCTGGATTCGCCCATACGTGCTACATGCCCTGCCCATCTCAAACGTCTGGATTTAATGTTCCTAATTATGTCAGGTGAAGAATACAATGCGTGCAGTTCTGTGTTGTGTAACTTTCTCCATTCTCCTGTAACTTCATCCCTCTTAGCCCCAAATATTTTCCTAAGCATCTTATTCTCAAACACCCTTAACCTATGTTTCTCTCTCTAAGTAAGAGTCCAAGTTTCACAACCATACAGAACAACCGGTAATATAACTGTTTTATAAATTCTAACTTCCAGATTTTTTGACAGCAGACTGGATGATAAAAGCTTCTCAACCGAATAATAACACGCATTTCCCATATTTATTCTGTGTTTAATTTCCTCCCGAGTGTCATTTATATTTGTTACTGTTGCTCCCAGGTATTTGAATTTTTCCACCTCTTCAAAGGATAAATTTCCAATTTTTATATTTCCATTTCGTACAATATTCTGATCACGAGACATAATTATATAGTTTGTCTTTTCGGGATTTACTTCCAAACCTATCTCTTTACTTGCTTCAAGTAAAATTCCCGTATTTTCCCTAATCGTTTGAGGATTTTTCTCCTAACATATAAAGTCTTAATTTATAGTCACAGTCTAGTTGAAATATATACAGAAGAGTTTTACAATATATTCTACTAGTACAACACAAAGTTTTAGTATCAATTTCATGAAGCGTTGTTGAATGTTATGAATTCATCTACAGAATAGAAGGCGTCACAAATTCGGTACTTCTTTAGTTTGGCCCTAAATAATCTTATGTTTTGAGTTTCATTTTTTATATCGACAGAGAGGCTATTAAAAATTTTTACTGCCATATAACGCATCCTTTTTGATAGCACGATAGACTTGCCGATGGAGTATGAAAGTCATTTTTGACGTGTATTTATGCTATGAACTGTTGAATCAGTTACAAAGTTTTCACGATTACATACGAGGAAGATTATTAATGAAAATATACTGACAAACCATGGGCATTATTTGTAGTTTTTTTTTAAATAGTCCTACACGATCCCCTACATTTTGCACCTAATATTATTCTAATTACTCTGTTTTGTAGTAGGAATATACTGTTACCATCTGTGATATTTCCCCAGAATATTATTCAACTGTTTTTTCAAGTGCGCTGCTGCTGGTGGTTGTGGTGGTAGTAGTAGTGGTGCTGCTGCTGGTGGTGGTAGCAGTTCATTTAACAACACTTTTAAATGCAGAGGCTATTTAGCGTGGAAGTTCAGTGTGGTCAAGAAATCGAAAACAAATTTTGCCTGGATACTCCTATCAGGAACAAGATCATTTTACGTGCTGAAAATCTACGACACCGTACCCACAGTTTATGCTACGTCGTGTAGAATATAACTGTCACAGAACTCGTCATAGTTTCGTCTTTATTTTATCACGAAAGGTAACAAAATAGCTAGGATTCCTTATTGCATCCGATTGTGTGCGCTAGTGTGTCGCGCTAAGTATCGATAGTAGAACTGGCCCTGATCGATTATTACGCTGTATTTTGGTCAAAGAGTGCAGTTACAGCAATATTTGTTTAATTATTCTGTTCTCTTTGATTTGTTTTTCTGTGGTTACTAGGCAACCATCATCATAAAAATATGACAGTCGATACGAACAGCTGTTAGAGAGGCGGCCATTTTTTTTCTCTATATACAACGCTTCAACAGGGGTTTCGTATGTATAACTACAGCAAAGCAATTCCCATGTATAGTTACACACTGCTTATACATCCATCGCATATATAGGGACTTCATTTTATTTTTACTTCAATTTTGATTCTACCTGAGTTTTTTAATGTACTTCACTCCCACCCCCTCTACTAGTAAACTGCCAATCGTTCTCCACACAGAACCAAGGCCGCGTGTGCAGTACTGAGTTAGTGAGTATAGTACGTTCCAGATATATGTTCGCGTTTTCCAGTGAACGAAAGAGCTTTCAATATTGAATCATATTTTCGCACTGGTACTGTCGTCCATTTGCCTACATCACATCCCGATTTCCCCCACCTGCTTCTGTTCGCCCCTCTGTAAAGGCTAGTGGCTGCGCTATCTTAGCTCTTTTCTGAAAACATTCATTTCTGTTAGGAATTGGACGTCTACATAATATTATAAAACTGTTTAAAATAACTTAAATAGAAGGGCCTCGTTAAGTAATTAATTTCCACGTGATTTCCTCCCCCTTTCTACGACCCTGCGACAAAACCACTTGAAAGGACAGTAGATAGCATTTCTGAGTGATTTTATCTTTTCGGATCGGGCAGAAGTGAAGATTAAATTTACAGTACGTAAGGTACTCTTTTATATAGTAGGTACAGAATTATTTCAACATGAGTTGCTAGTACGAAGGACGAAACTGGTAATTGGAATTAGGTACAATAGTCTATGGTGCGATAATATGCACAAAAGAACTGAAGCCTGTATCGAAATGAACGGCCACCATTTTCAAAAATGTGTTTAAATATCTATATTATGATTATTTTTCAATTTAACTTCATTGTCTATATTGTACGCTAATGTGTTGTAGACAGTATAATATACACTGTATAATGAATACGTCCGCATGGATAGCTCAATTCGTGAGTAAAAACACCAAGTGTTAATACAGTACTGTATTTTGATTAAACAAAAACCTAATGAAAATTATCAAACTCAAAATCGCGATATTTCCTAGTTTACATAAATGAATGAACTACTTTTCTCCCTCCTATACCAAGTAAAGTGATTTGTATTTTACGCCAAATCATCGAACTGCAGTCTTGGAAGGGGAGCAAGTGGTGTTTCCGGTTCTAGACCTTTAATCCAAAGATATAGCCAGGTTGATATTAAAAATGTTAGTAAAAATAAAATGATGTCTCTGTACATGGTTTATTAGAAACGTTTTCTGTCTCATTTTTGAATAAGCCTCGAATAAAAATTATTGGTACACAGTTTATTAGTAAGACTGACTGTGTTTAATAAAGATTATTAAATATTATTTTACCGTCTTTAAAATCCATTGTAGCCGACCGGGTTTGAACGGCGAACTTCGAGTCAAGTGGTCAGCATGCTAACTGCAGATCAAATAACTAACGTATCAATACAGAAGCCATTAAATTAAAGTCATGGTGAAAACAGAACAATAGTAAAATGTCTAAATCACAAAACAACAAACACTAGAATATATAAAATCGTCCCTAACTTACTATGTTTTATTAACTACAAATCACATAGGGGTTTGTCAGAGTCTAACTCAGGTCCCTTTTGATGAAAAGCTACCAATTACATCCATTTCCTATAACATAAAATAATCGTTTTCTTTCTTGTTGAATACTCGTAGAACGAAAGAAAACCACGTGACTCGCATTTCTTGGCATCCATGAACTTTAATTATTGTAGTAATTCCACTGAGCGTTCTTTATTGCAGCTGCCGCTGTAGCACCCATAAAAAATTACAACCTTTTAACCAATTTTCTCGTTCACTTACGAAGAATTGGCACAGTAAAGCAATTTTGTCAGATATTCTATTAGTCTTGGACTTGTGCCTATTTAAGGGTGTTAACGGAGAGTTTTTTGTTGCGTGCTTACAAGCACCCTTCTTGTACAGTTTACCCCAAAAGTGCAGTGTAACTAGACAGTACAGTTGCTATAACTGTTCTTTTGTTGGGGGGGGGGGTATTAATACCAGCCTGGAATTCAGTCACCTAGCAACGCAATGCAACCAGACGATGTGTAGTGTGTGTAGAATAAAATTGCTTAGAAGTACGTAGTTCAGCCACAACACACAATGTGATCTAATAATAATTTCACGGGAAAAATTGTTCCGGGCCGGGCATCGAACTCGGGGTCTTTGACATTTGAAAATACACGATCTGTAAAAGCTAATTATGAGAATAGAACTCTTACTAAACAATGACATTTTAGAATATACGACCTATATAATTATGTGAATCAGACTCTTTCTAAACAATGACATTTGAGAATATACTACCTATATAATTATGTGAATCAGACTCTTTCTAAACAATGACATTTGAGAATATACTACCTATATAATTATGTGAATCAGACTCTTTCTAAACAATGACATTTGAGAATATACGACCTATATAATTATGTGAATCAGACTCTTTCTAAACAATGACATTTGAGAATATACTACCTATATAATTATGACATTTGAATCAGACTCTTTCTAAACAATGACATTTGAGAATATACGACCTATATAATTATGTGAATCAGACTCTTTCTAAACAATGACATTTGAGAATATACGACCTATATAATTATGTGAATCAGACTCTTTCTAAACAATGACATTTGAGAATATACGACCTATATAATTATGTGAATCAGACTCTTTCTAAACAATGACATTTGAGAATATACTACCTATATAATTATGTGAATCAGACTCTTTCTAAACAATGACATTTGAGAATATACAGACCTATATGAGAATGTGAATCAGACTCTTTCTAAACAATGACATTTGAGAATATACTACCTATATAATTATGTGAATCAGACTCTTTCTAAACAATGACATTTTAGAATATACGACCTATATAATTATGTGAATCAGACTCTTTCTAAACAATGACATTTGAGAATATACTACCTATATAATTATGTGAATCAGACTCTTTCTAAACAATGACATTTGAGAATATACGACCTATATAATTATGTGAATCAGACTCTTTCTAAACAATGACATTTGAGAATATACTACCTATATAATTATGTGAATCAGACTCTTTCTAAACAATGACATTTGAGAATATACGACCTATATAATTATGTGAATCAGACTCTTTCTAAACAATGACATTTGAGAATATACTACCTATATAATTATGACTCTTTCTAAACAATGAATTTCAGACTCTTTCTGAACAATGACATTTGAGAATATACGACCTATATAATTATGTGAATCAGACTCTTTCTGAACAATGACATTTGAGAATATACATTTGACCTATATAATTATGTGAATCAGACTCTTTCTAAACAATGACATTTGAGAATATACTACCTATATAATTATGACATTTGAATCAGACTCTTTCTGAACAATGACATTTGAGAATATACGACCTATATAATTATGTGAATCAGACTCTTTCTGAACAATGACATTTGAGAATATACGACCTATATAATTATGTGAATCAGACTCTTTCTAAACAATGACATTTGAGAATATATGACCTATATAATTATGACATTTGAGAATCAGACTCTTTCTAAACAATGACGTTTGTGAATATACGGCCTATATAGATATGTGAATAAAACTCTTTCTAAACAATGACGTTTGTGAATATACGACCTATATAATTATGTGAATCAGACTCTTTCTGAACAATGACATTTGAGAATATACTACCTATATAATTATGTGAATCAGACTCTTTCTGAACAATGACATTTGAGAATATACTACCTATATAATTATGTGAATCAGACTCTTTCTAAACAATGACATTTGAGACTATATGACCTATATAATTATGTGAATCAGACTCTTTCTAAACAATGACATTTGAGAATATACGACCTATATAATTATGTAAATCAGACTCTTTCTAAACAATGACGTTTGTGAATATACGGCCTATATAAATATGTGAATACAACTCTTTCTAAACAATGACGTTTGTGAATATACGGCCTATATAGATATGTGAATAAAACTCTTTCTAAACAATGACATTTGAGAATATACGACTTATATAATTATGTGAATAAATAATTCTGGGTATTTTAAAAAACAACACGAGATAACTGTTCACTCAAAACAAGCTGCTACAACTTTTTTTTTTTTTTTATAATTATGTGAATAATTTTATGCACTGTGACAATGCAAATTTGTCTTCATTTATATTTGAGAATATATATTAAGATTCCTAAACAATGACATTTGAGAAACTTATATAATTGTGAAGGACAGTTCAAGAACTTTTGAAAAACAACACGAGATAAGCAACAACATAATTTGAGCAAGTATCAGGATTTTTAAAGGAACTGGCCTGTTTCGATTTTAACAAATAAACGTATAGTAAGAAAGACTGTAACACTACGACACCGGTTCCTGCAGCCTATATTTTGTGCTTGTTATCGGACAAGGCTCCTTTTTCATGTCAGTGTCTGCATTTATCGTCGTCAGAATGTTATCTCTCATGTTGTGTTCAAAGTAATTGTTTCTGTCAACAGTTCTGTACAGCGATATCAATTACTGATGTTTATGTTAATTTATAGCCTGTTCTTAATCACAAACTATATTAATACCGTCATATTATTTATTTCTTTAAGTTTGTTCGTTTTATATATTTGTTTATTCATTCAATTACTTATTAATTAATGTATTTATTTATCTATAATAAGGCAAAGCCATAATTACAACAAACAATACAAAATTTGGTGTAGTTACTTGTGCCATACCACATCCCAAGAGGAAGGACAAATCAAGGAAGACCTTGGAAAAGACTTTTGGACAGTGAGACTGGAACAAGTCAACAAATCATCTAATTCCATGACAGCTAGATGATGATGATGACTTGTGCCATATAAATTTAAAACATGAATGAAGAGTTAAATGCAGATATAAATACTAGGCACGAATATAAATACAAATGAGAAATACAAATTCAAAAATGAAAAAAAAGTTAAAGATACTCCTAGATTATTAAATACAAGATGCAAAATGTAAAATATCACAATGAAAATTAAAGTAACAAATATATCGGTACCTCCGACTGAGGTTCTGGCTGAAATTTACATATATTACCTATGATATGTACAAATGTATTGTTTAGAAACGGTTGTATTCATATAATTATATAGGTCGTATATTCACAAACGTCATTGTTTAGAAAGAGTTGTATTCACATAATTATATAGGTATATATTCACAAACATCATCTCACTTGACGATATGTGTTCAGAGGAAGAACAATTGTTTGAAACATCTGATTAGTGTAATATGTAACTAGTCAAACGTCATTGTTTAGAAAGAAGTTGTAAATGATTATAGCCTATCCCATTATCTCCAAACGTCATTGTTTAGAAAGAATTGTATTCACAAAGTTATGCCTTATTGGTATCACGTATGAGGTTCAAACCTGTCTTCCGACAGTTGATAAACAACAAACAGATCGCAATATTACTTCAAACAACTATTTTTAGAAAGTATTTTATGTACATCTTAAATAGATCCCATATTTTACAAAGTTCATTGAATTTAGAAACAGTTGTATTTTTTTCATAAATTGTATTTATTTCATTGTTTGAAAGATTGTACCAACATTACCACCGGGAGTATTCTGTCCAAACGTCAATGTTTAAATAATTATCTCATTCGTATCCTCGTCATATTAACGAACTCAGAGGACAGATTTCGGTGCCTCTTTTACAGAATACTCGTCAAACGTCATTGTTTAGTCACAGACATCTAACAATCTTTGGACAAACCGCGAGGAACATTTACTGCAGCGGAGGGTGGCTTGATGCCGTACAAACACAGGAGATGACCTATTTTTCGAAACGGAAGTGACAATGAAAGGAAAATTGTGGAAAATGTTGGTAGGATGACGAGGGACGAATGGTGGAACACGACAAAAAGAGTTATATTCACATATCTATAGCCTATAGGCCGTACATTCACGATCGTGCTTTGTTAACACAAATACAACCCGGACATCGCAGAAACTTGAACTCGAGTCTTGGCGGTCGTTAAGTCAGCGCTCTAGCCAACTAAGAAGGTTTAAGCTCAATAATAAAACCATTAATATAAAAATTGCTGACAATAGACATGAATTATGTAAACACATGGCTGCAGCTACGAGTATGTATCTATCGGAAGGACAATGACACAAAAATGTTGCACGAAGGGAGGCCGGAAAAGGACGAGTCTTCCGGGAAATGGCTTTATTGTTATTGAATTATTATTATTATTATTATTACTATTATAAATAATAAAATTGTAGACTAAAATTAAGGTGACATTCAAACATTTAATTTTTAAGGTGACGTGTATTTATCTAGCCTGACGAGTTTACTTCCTTGGTTTGAATTGTAAATTATTTAAAACTAGCGTGTAAGAGGGCCTTAGACTAGAAATGTTCAGTTTAAATGTAGTTCTGTTTATAAGTAAAGTATGCATAGAAGGCCAGCGCTGCATAAAGGATGTAAAATTCTTTGACTTATTTGAACTGTTGTATCAGTGAAGGATGGTGAGTCAGTGAGATGTTATGGTCTTACAGTGCAGTGAATAGTTCCGATCAGTGATAATTTATAGCGTCAATGAAATGTGTTCTAGGATGTCAGTGAAATGGTTGAACAGAGTGTCACGATCTTGAAATGTGTGCTAAAGTGTCAGTGAATCGCAGAAACGTGAAGTGCCAGTCAGGGAATGAGATTAAGTAAAGTGAAAGACTATTGAAACTTTTGAGGACCTATACATAAAACCATTAATTGTAAAAATTAGGTATTTTATTTTATGTTTTATTATTATTGCTGTTAAATTGTATTGTGTATTCTTATTGGAAGGACAATGATAAAAATGTATATGTGTTGTAAAATTGTCTTGTGTATTGTAAATTTTATTGTCATTGAATTATCATTTTATTGTGTATTTGTTAATATTTTATATACTATTATTACTGCAGTGTAAATAAATACATACAGACTGTTATACAGCAGGTCAAAGGTGAAAAAATCCCAAACAACAAAATTCCCCATTATGCAAAATCACTCAGCCAAATGTAAAAAGCAAGCTTCCTCATAAAAAAATATTTATGCAAACAGGTGACCGACTTTGC
Organism: Periplaneta americana; assembly: GCA_025594305.2. Lineage (NCBI taxonomy): Eukaryota > Metazoa > Arthropoda > Insecta > Blattodea > Blattidae > Periplaneta > Periplaneta americana. The sequence continues at coordinate 11,751,507 of JAJSOF020000011.1, read as the reverse complement.
ACATGAGTCCGCCAAAATAGAATGAGGGCAAAGTCGTGTGATTATTCTTTTCATGTTCTGCGTGCAGGGATGACAGGTACGCCACCAGTTGTTGGCTGAATTGTTTCGTCTCCAGCAGACGACAGGTGCACAAGACAATGACAACATCTGACTCTCGTAACTGTCCCATTCCCCATCAATTGTTAATATGTAGATTAAAGTCCACTACTTCAGGGCAAGACTGAGCTAAACGACACAATTTTAACTTTACACAAGAAAAAATTCTAAATGGTGAAATATGTAACACACAAGTAGGTATTTATTGAGATTCTGTTCCTAAAACAGACATTCATGGGCATTACAAAATTTGGGCAGATGTTTCTAAATTACCTAAAACGCATTTCGGATTAAGTTCCCTAACACATTACAGAAAATACCGCTGGAAATACTCAGCCTTTAGATATTTCGACAATCTGATGGGAAGATTTAAAAATTTCAGAAATTCTTAATAACTAGAAAATTCTTTGTCAGGACAGATGGAGTGAGATTACATTGTAAACTCAGCAGCCAAGAGCTTTTATAGCTTATAATAATAATAATAATAATAATAAATAATAATAATAATAATAATAATAATAATAATAATAATAAATAATAATAATAATAATAATAATAATAATAATAATAATAATAATAATAATAATAATAATATCACCTTTAGGCCTACTATTTAACTTTGCTCTAGGTCTAAAATATGCCATTAGGAAAGTTCAGGATAACAGATAGGGTTTGGAATTGAACGGGTTACATCAGCTGCTTGTCCATGCGGATGACTGAATATGTCAGCAGAAAATCTACAAATTATTAGAGAAAACACGGAAATTTTAGTTGAAACAAGTAATGTGATAGATTTGGCAGTAAATCCCGAAAAGACAAAGTATATGATTATGTCTCGTGACCAGAATATTGTACGAAATGGAACTATAAAAATTGGAGATTTATCCTCCGAAGAGGTGGAAAAATTCAAATATCTTGGAGCAACAGTAACAAATATAAATGACATTCGGGAGGAAATTAAACGCAGAATAAATATGGGAAATGCCTGTTATTATTCGGCTGAGAAGCTTTTGTCATCCAGTCTGCTGTCAAAAATCTGAAAGTTACAATTTATAAAACAGTTATATTACCGGTTGTTCTGTATGGTTGTGAAACTTGGACTCTCACTTTGAGAGAGGAACAGAGATTAAGGGTCTTTGAGAATAAGGATCTTAAGAAAATATTTGGGGCTAAGAGGGATGAAGTTACAGGAGAATGGAGAAAGTTACACAACGCAGAACTGCACGAATTGTATTCTTCACCTGACATATTTAGGAACATTAAATCCAGACGTTTGAGATGGGCAAGGACATGTAGTACGTATGGGCGAATCCAGAAATGCATTTAGACTGTCAGTTGGGAGGCCGGAGGGAAAAAGACCTTTAGGGAGGCCGAGACGTAGAGGGGAAAATAATATTAAAATGGATTTGAGGGAGATGGGATATGATGATAGAGACTGGATTAATCTTGCTCAGGATAGGGACCAATGACGGGCTTATGTGATGGCGGCAATGAACCTCCGGGTTCCTTAAAAGCCATTAAGTAAGTAATATAATATTATAATATATAGTAATAATATTATAATATAATAATAATAATATTATTATTATTATTATTATTATTATTATTATTATTATTATTATTATTATTATTATTACGATGCACTTTCACCTTTACTTTTTAACTTTGCTCTAGAATATGCCATTAGGAAAGTCCAGGATAACAGAGAGGGTTTGGAATTGAACGGGTTACATCAGCTGCTTGTCTATGCGGATGACGTAAATATGTTAGAAGAAAATCCACAAACGATTACGGAAAACACGGGAATTTTACTTAAAGCAAGTAATGAGATAGATTTGGAAGTAAATCCAGAAAAAGAAAGTATATGATTATGTCTCGTGACCAGAACATAGTACGAAATGGAAATATAAAAATTGGAAATTTAGCCTTTGAAGAGGTGGAAAAATGCAAATACCTGGGAGCAACAGTAACAAATATAAATGGCACTCGGGAGGAAATTAAACACAAAATAAATATGGGAAATGCCTGTTATTATTCGGTTGAGAAGCTTTTATCATCAGTCTGCTCTCAAAAAGTTAAAAGTTAGAATTTATAAAACAGTTATTATTACCGATTGTTCTGTATGGTTGTGAAACTTGAACTCTCACTTTGAGAGAGGAACGGAGGTTAGAGGTGTTTGAGAATAAGGTGGTTAGGAAAATATTCTTACCTAAAATTCATTCAAAAACATGCATCGTAAAGAAAGTGCAGCCTCTGACACCAACAGTGTAGCAAATTATAACAAATTTGTACTTAATATGCAGAGAAAATACATTATTTTTCATTTCCATTCCAATGTGTGTTGTAAAGTATCGCATTACAACATTTCTATGTGTGTCCTAAACTTAGATACTACGTAACAAAAGCGAATAAAACATTGTAATGGCGCTACGTTTCATTTTAATGATACAGATCGCAGGACACGCTCCGTAATTATGTCTCGACAACAGACCTGATCTGCGTCTCAATTCGCATACATTTTCGTGAAGGAAAGGTTCGCAGAAACAGAAGCCTGATTCTGGAGACAATCTTCCACTTCTAGGTCACAGGTGGCAGCAGCTGAGACTGAGGTGGAGTTTTCAGGGTACAAAAAAGATACTAGAAAGCACTGCAAAGCGCTGCGAAATCCAATAATGACTGTGTGACACGTCGATTACACACCGTCATCAGCTGGGGCTGCCTGGCTGGCTGGATTTAATTTTGCTCCAGGCGGAGGGAACAGATATCTTCGTGCACAAAAGTTTGTGACTCCAACACAACGCTGCAGCTGGATTTAGTGACGTGCACTTGGTTACATGCCCACAAAACTAGTCTGTGTGATATATCACGCCGCTCGTATAGCAGTGTTAATACAACATGAATGGACTGCTTTTTAATATATATGTATGTGTGTATGTATGTATGTATGTATGTATGTATTTATTATGTATGTACAATTGTGGTATATTCACCCGGTGGAAGTGTGTATATAATGTGTGTATATACTAACAATAAATCATGTGCCGAAATTTTTATGTAATTTTGATTTTCCAAAAATAATTGGTCCTAACATATATAGTTAATGTACCCTGAAACCGAAAATCGCATTTTGGAAATTTTTGTTTGTATGTCTGTATGTGTGTATGTTGTTACCTTTTCACGTATATAATGTATGAATATGTATTTCGTATGAAAATTGGAATATACATTGTTGTTGTAACTTATGATTTTAGGCTATATGGCATTCAAAATACTTTATTTAAAAGGGGGTTATATGGGTGCCTGAATTAAATAAATGAAATATCTCGCTTATTATTGATTTTTGTGAAAAATGTTAGATAACTAAAGTTTCTTTAAAAATGATTTGATAAGTTTTATTCTTTACAAAATTTTGATAGGAATGATATTTAATGAGATAAATGAGTTTTAAAATTAAAATAACGCCATCTAACATGTGGAATGAATTAAGAACAAATGACTTCCTGTATATGGGTATGTCATCAACAATCAAAAGCTATTAAACATAGCCTACAGAGAATGTTTCTGTGTTTGTATGAAGTAATATGAAGCTAAATTAATGATTTGTATAATTAATTATTATTTCACCATTGTGAAAGTGTAGTTTCTCTGTATGGACATAATGCTATAATGTTATTACAGTAACGTCTGAGTAAATCGAGGACAGATAAGATTAAAATAGCTTCTTATGTACAGAAAATTTGTGTGCTATTTTGTACATTGTTTTCTGTATTTCTTAAAATAATATTTATGTACACTCATTTTAATCTCAGAGAATTAATGTGAACAACGAGAGTGTATTGATTTAGTATGCAGTAATAGTACGTTAGCTTAGCAATCCATTATTTTATAATTCAAATTTTAACTATGTGTCAATTGAATCGTGTTAAAATACATAAAATACATATGCAATAAATGTAATGCAAAAAAATTGGGTAATGAGCGAAGCAGATTATCTTACGCTGTTGACAATAAAAACTTGTTAATTGATCAAACGTCCTAATTTTAATTATTAATTACAAATTTATATTTATTTATAACAAGGTGCAGCGGAGCGCAGTGGTATATAATATACAATAATACCATTACAATAATACAATAATTACAGCAATAAAAATGAAATAAACGAAAATTTACTTCTAACTATAAATAAAAGATACAATAAACCTAGGACTATAAATAAGAATTATGTTATAATAACGCCTACAATAAGCAAAAGTTAACCTAACTTATAAGTACTTCTATTTCACCCAACTATTACCAATTTAAGTAATTACGTATCAACTTAATTACATATAATCTTAATTAATTACATATCACCTTAATTAATTACGTATCAACTTAATTACATATAATCTTAATTAATTACATATCACCTTAATTAATTACGTATCAACTTAATTACATATCATCTTAATTAATTATATATCACCTTAATTTATTTAATATCATATTAATTTATTACATATCAAATTAATTAATTACATGACACAACTTAGTTAATTACACTGCACCTACAAATTACATTTTCAGTCTAATCTTTTCAACCTTTCCTTAAATGTATTGATTTTGAGAGGACCACCCTGAAAGATTGCCGCAGGTAAGCTGACAAGCTATAAATGATATATTAATGAATTGGTTTATTTTACGACGCTTTATCTACTGTGAATAAAGAAGATAAACGTATGAAAACTAATTGAGACAGTAGAGCAAGTGGACAGCTTCAAATACTTGGGGTGTACTATAAGCAGTAACATGAGCTGCTGCCAGTAAGTCAAAAGGAGGATAGCAATGACCAAGGAAGCTTTTAATAGAAAAAGGAGCATCTTCTGCGGACTTCTGGAGAAAGAACCAAGGAAGAGACTAGTGAAGTGCTTTGTGTGGAGTGTGGCATTGTATGTGGCAAAAACATGGGCATTACGACGAAGTGAAGAGAACGACTAGAAGTACTTGAAATGTGGATATGGAGAAGAATGGAACGTGTGAATTGGATAGACAGAATAAGAAATGAAGCTGTGTTGGAAAGAGTGGGTGAAGAAAGAATGATGCTGAAACTGATCAGGAAGAGGAAAAGGAATTAGCTGGGTCACTGGATGAGAATAAACTGTCTACTGAAGGATGCACTGGAAGGAATGGTGAACGGGAGAAGAGTTCGGGGCAGAAGAAAATATCAGATATTAAGATAAGTATATGGGTCATACACGGAGACTAAGAGGAAGGCAGAAAATAGGAAACATTGAAAAATGCTGGATTTGCAGTGAAAGTCTATGTGTGTTGTTGTTTTCTGTGTTTGTTATGTATTAAACCTTTGTGAGTCAATTTCTCTCGGCCTTGTTGCGATTTTATAAATCTGAATTCCTTGCCCATTCTGTAGAAATGTAGAATCTTCAACGAGAAGTAATTAATCTGTCACACTAGAAATTCTGAATCAATAAAGTTTTAAAATATGAAAATACCGCTCTAATTAATGGACGCTGTAATTCTGTAGTGCTCGAGAAAAGTGACACAAGTCAGTTTCCACAAACCATTTTTTGATAAATAATTTATTGACAACTTACGGAACATCTGCTCGCTTGGAAAAAAAATACATAGGTATTTCTCCCATTACAATAATTCATAGAGAAAAAAATCAAATCGACATAAACCAGTGTAAGTTATCAATAAATTATCAAGAAAGGTTTGTGGAAACTGACTTATGTCACTTTTCCCGAGCACTGCAGAATTGTTTGTATGCATAAATGACGTAATTACTGCCTATTAATTGTCTAAAGATTAGGTAATTAGTTACAGTCGCATATGTTCAGTATAAATACAGCGGTATAAAGAAAATTGATCGATGACGAATACGCCGTGTAGTATGTGACATTGCGGGATGACTAACACTAAATACGAGTATGTGACTAATTTTGTAATGATGGGAACGTAATGTATGACAGAAGCATAGAGTGACGACTGTATAACACATGAAAAATTGTGTGTTTACTAAAATGAAATGTGTGACGAATTTCCAGCGTGATCTGAAACTTGTGACGAATCCGCCGGATCCCGTACACAGCAGCTCTAATTCGTGTACTGGGATATCTGCAACAATGTGCGCGATGGAGTCTTCAACTCATCAGTAAAGTTGTCGAGAACACTCTTTCCTTCAGACAGCCCCACTACCAATAATCTGCTGCGTTAATATCTGGCGATCTTACAGGTCACGTTCCAGAAAAGTGCCTACTGCTAACACAACCACCAGAATAATCAGAAACAAACTCGTTGTCATGGTGATGTAGAAAATCCCATTTATTGTGTAATAAACCAGTGCCAGAATTTTTTCTCTTAAAGTAGAAAAGTCCAGGATAACAGAGGGGGTTTGGAATTGAACGGATTACATCAGCTGCTTGTTTATGCGGATGACGTGGATATGTTAGCAGAAAATCCACAAACGATTAGGGAAAACTCGGGAATTTTACTGGAAGCAAGTAAAGAGATAGGTTTGGAAGTAAATCCCGAAAAGACAAAGTATATGATTATGTCTCGTGACCAGAATATTTTACGAAATGGAAATATAAAAATTGGACATTTATTTTTTGAAGAGGTGGAGAAGTTCAAATATCTTGGAGCAACAAATATAAATGTTAACAAATAAACACAGAATAAATGACACGGTTGAGGGAGTCTGCTGTCAAAAATTAAACAGTTCTATTACCGGTTGTTCTTTATGGTTGTGAAACTTGGATTGTCACTTTGAGAGAGGAACATAGGTTAAGGGTGTTTGAGAATAAGGTGCTTAGGAAAATATTTGCGGCTAAGAGGAATGAAGTTACAGGAGAATGGAGAAAGTTATACAACACAGAACTGCACGCATTGTATTCTTCACCTGACATAGTTAGGAACATTAAATCCAGACGTTTGAGATGGGCAGGGCATGTAGCACGTATGGGCGAATCCAGAAATGCATATGGAGTGTTAGTTGGGAGGCCGGAGGGAAAAAGACCTTTAGGGAGGCCGAGACGTAGATGGAAATATAATATTAAAATGGATTTAAGGGAGGTGGGATATGATGATAGAGAATGGATTAATCTTGCTCAGGTTAGGGACCAATGGCGGGCTTATGTGAGAGTGGCAATGAACCTCCAGGTTCCTTAAAAGTAAGTAAGTAAGTAATTTTGTCGAAAATATGAGGAATTGAAGCTACCTCTTGATTTAAAAAACCCTCTATTTTATTACAGCACCACAAACATATTATTTATTCTGGATATCACAGGAAAGTGAAAATATATTATATTCATATCGACATTCATTACGCGGAAAAGAAAAAAAGCTTGAAACTGTGTGAAAAAAATAAGAATATGAAAACAAGGTAATTCAGAGTACTTTAAAATGTAGGTAACGTACGTATATTTTCCTTCATTGTATTACGTATCATAGTATTATATTATTCCTGTAACTACATTTATTGTCAGCTAATACAAACGAACGCAGTACAGTACGGTACTACAAAAGCTATTTCGGATACACACAAGAAACCACGCACCATATCGTGACAAGTACGTGTATATAGACATCGAGTTAGTCACGTGCAGTATCTATTAGTTTGTTGAAATATTGAAACGTCCATCGATTCTTCCACGGAATCCCACTAACTATGCAAATTGGGACACGAGACGAAAGTTCAAGGAACCTAACTGAAGTCCAGACTCATAAAAATTTAATACTAGAGTAAAAATCCAATATTTTACAGACGGCTACTATAGCAACCGACTGACTTGTACAAAAGATGACTCAGCTCTTTAACGGAGTACAGAAACATTTCTGATACAGCACATTTGTAAAACAAATGACTAATTAACGTGCAATCCATTTAATACCGTTTATAAATTAAGTCAAAAGTCTTCGTTTTTTATATTTTTTGTTACATATAGCTACGTAGCCCACATCAGTCATTTCTAGTTCCATTCACTCTCTGTATGTCCCTTCAGTTTTCCCTAGGACAGATTTTTTGTATTCTTTCACTTACAAGCAAACATTCTCATGGGCGCAGAGAAAGCTATTTTTTTCCCACCATGTTAATAATCTTAAACTTTCTTTAATACTATACAATTTTAAAATGTTTAATGCTTTTGTATTATCTTTTTTGTGTTATTGTCATTGTGAACGTTCTTGTTTGAATTAATATTATTAATTTGATTTTACGCTCTGTGTATATACAGGGACATCATTTTATTTTTACTTCAATTTTTATTGTACCCGAGTTTTTTAATGTACTTCACTCCCACCCCTTCTACTAATGAAGTTCAATCGTCCTCCACACAGATCCAAGACCGCATACACAGTCATAGTAGCCTTACGGTCATAGTAAACAGTACGTTCCAAAAATATGTTCGCGTTTTCCAGTGACGAAAGAGCTTTCAATATTGAATCATTTTCGCACAGGTAGTCGTCCATTTGCCTACGTCGTATCCCGGTTTCTCCTACCAGCTTTTATTCGCCAGCTAGTGGCTGGGCTGTCTTAGCTCTTTTCTGAGAACATTAATTTCTGTTAGGAATTGGACGTCTACGTAATATTATACAACTGTTTAAAAAACTTAAATAAAAGGGCCTCGTTAAGTAATTAACTGTCACGTGATTTCCTCCCTTTCTACAACCTTGCGACGTAACCACTTGGACGGACAGTAGATAGTATGTCTGAGTAATTTTATCTTTTCGGATCGGGCAGAAGTGAAGATTGAATTTACAGTACGTAAGGTACTCTTTTATAGAGTAGGTACAGAATTATTTCAACATGAGTTACTAGTACGAAGGACGAAACTGGTAATTGGAATTAGGTACAATAGTCTATAGTGCGATAATATGCACATTAGAACTGAAGCCCGTATCGAAATGTACGGCCACCATTTTCAAAAATGTGTTTAAATATCCATATTATGGTTATTTTTCAATTTAACTTCATACTCTATATTGCACGCTAATGTGCTGTAGACAGTATAATATACACTGCATAATGAATACGTCCACATGGACAGCTCAGTTCGTGAGTAAAAACACTCATTGTTAATACTGTACTGTATTTTGATTGAACAAAAACCTAATGAAAATGATCAAACTCAAAAGCGCAATATTTCCTAGTTTACGTAAATGAATGAACTACTTTTCTTCCCTCCTATACCTAGTAAAGTGATTTGTTTGTGTATTACGCTAGTATCATCGAACTCCATTCGTGGAAGGGGATAGGAAACGGCGTTGATCCAGAGGTATAGGCAAGTTAATATTAAAAATGTTAGTAAAAATAAAATGATGTCCCTGTACATGTATCTGCTGGCGTGGAAAAGAAGGCCTGATGACTTAAGACCATCAGAATAAATACATTTATTATTATTATTATTATTATTATTATTATTATTATTATTATTATTATTATTAAATAAAATAAGCATTGAATTAAAACCCTTATTTTTTATTTTTAGTTGGTTATTTAACGACGCTGTATCAACTATTAGGTTATTTAGCGTCGATGGGATTGATGATAGATGGTGTTTGCGAGATGAGACTGAGGATTCTTCATAGTTTACCTGACTTTCGCCTTATGGTTGGGTAATACCTCGGAAAAAGCACAACCAGGTAATCATCCGAAGCGGGAATTGAACCCACGTTCGAGCGCAACTCCGGATTGGCAGGCAAGCTCCTCAGCCGACTGAGCTACGTCGGTGTCATTATTATTTTTATTAAATGCAGACGTGAATAATATTGTGAAAATAGCATCGGAGTAGAAAGTCTAATAATATTAAACATCCCTACTGAAGTACAGCAACCTCGTGAAGATGATCTGAGACCCAAAGGTAAGAGACACGCACTCGGTGCGGAGTAACTAAGTGTAAATTATGCCCTAAAGATTATCACCAAGGATATCAGGTAAATAAAATCTTAGAGGTGTACTTCAGGAAAGCTAATTATTAAGAAACCTCAACGAAAACAAAACAACATTAACACAAAGGAAAACAACTCAATCAAGAGTGAAACGTGAGTAATTACGTGATATTTTACATACAAGTGAAGTCGCAAACCCACAGCAAAACCTTCGAGAAGCCAAGTAAAACGAACACCCGGAAAGTTGAAGTAATACGCTAATGAACTGAATAAGGAGAAAAGGGGACTGGCAACTTTAAGGAACGTGAAATCCGAACTTTACGTAACTACCAAAGGAACAAAATGATGTATAGAACACGATCCAGAAAACATGGCTAGAAGCTATGAAGGCAGCAAACAACTGATGGGATGAAAAGAGAACGAGAGAGGCGCAGAAGAAAAAGACCAAGGAAAGAGGGAAGCAAGAGAAAGAATGGCATGACAAGGAACACAAGAAAGGAGATAAAACAAAGATGGGAAAAGAAAACGGCACCAAAGAAGAAATGAGAAGAGGAGAGGACGTTGGGTTTCTGACCAGTGACTCCCGATATATTGTATTCTATGTTTTAAAGTCTGGTTAATTAATAACCCGGCACACTCACATTCATAAAAATTTACAGATTAGACATTCAGGGAACTTTTGTTCCTCTAGGAAAATTCCCCGAGAGCCGAGCTCAGAAATCGAATTTCGGGACATCCACAGCTGGAATTCAGCATGGTAACAACCAGACCACAGAGGCAGTTTACGGAAGGGAATGAAGAAAAGAAATTTGAGAAGAAGAAATATGAGAAGAACAAGAAATTGGAGCAGAAGAAGAAATCAGAGAAGAAAAGAAATTGCAGAACAAAAAAATTGAGAAGAAAAAAAAATTGGAGAAGAAGAAATTTGAGGAGAAGAACAAGAAATTGAAGGAGAAGAAGAAATTGGAGCAGAAAAAGAAATTGGAGAAGAAGAAGAAATTTCAGAAGAGAAAGTAATTGGAGTAGAAAAATAAATTGAAGAAGAAGAAGAAGAAATTTGAAAAGAAAAAGAAATTGAATAAGAAGAAATTTGAGAAGATAAAGAAATTGGAGAAGAAGAAGAAGAAGAAGAAGAAGAAGAAGAAGAAGAAGAAATTGGAGGAGCAGGAAAAATAAATTTGAGAATAAAAAGAAATTGGAGAAGGAGAAGAAGAAGAAGAAGAAGAAGAACAGGAAATTTGAGAAGGAAAAAATTGGAGGAGAAGAAAAAATTTGAGAAGAAAAAGAAATTGAAGAACAAGAAATGTGAGAAGAAAAAGAAATTGGAGAAGAAGGAAAAATTGAAAAGAAAAAGAAATTGAAGAAAAAGAAATTGGAGAAGAAAAAATTTGAGAAGAAAAAGAAATTGAAGAACAAGAAATTTGAGAAGAAAAAGAAATTGGAGAAGAAGAAAAAATTTGAGAAGAAAAAGAAATTGAAGAACAAGAAATTAGAGAAGAAAAAATTAGAGAAGAAGAAGAAGAAATTGGAGAAGAAAAAGAATTGAAGAACAAAAACAAGAAAAAAATTTGAGAAGAAAAAAATTGGAGAAGAAGAAGAAGAAATTGGAGAAAAAAAGAAGAAAAAAATTGAGAAGAAAAAGAAATTGAGAAGAAAAAGAATTTGAAGAACAAGAAATTTGAGAAGATAAAAATTGAAGAAGAAAAAGAAATTGAAGAACAAAAAATTTGAGAAGAAAAAATTGGAGAAGAAAAAGAAATTGGAGAAGAAAAAGAATTTGAAGAACAAGAAATTTGAGAAGAAAAAAATTGGAGAAGAAAAAGAAATTGAAGAACAAGAAATTTGAGAAGAAAAAAATTGGAGAAGAAAAAGAATTGAAGAACAAGAAATTTGAGAAGAAAAAAATTGGAGAAGAAAAAGAATTTGAAGAACAAGAAATTTGAGAAGAAAAAAATTGAAGAAGAAAAAAATTGGAGAAGAAAAGAAATTTGAAGAACAAGAAATTTGAGAAGAAAAATTGGAGAAGAAAAAGAATTTGAAGAACAAGAAATTTGAGAAGAAAAAAATTGGAGAAGAAGAAATTGGAGAAGAAAAAGAATTTGAAGAACAAGAAATTTGAGAAAAAAAAATTGGAGAAGAAGAAATTGGAGAAGAAAAGAATTTGAAGAACAAGAAATTTGAGAAGAAAAAAAATTGGAGAAGAAAAAGAATTTGAAGAACAAGAAATTTGAAGAAGAAAAAAATTGGAGAAGAAGAAGAAAAAGAAGAAGAACAAGAAAGAAACTGAAAAGGAGAAGAAAAGAAATTGAGAGGAAAAGAATAAATCTGTGGTGTTCGGGTGAAGGGGTATAAGTCATTTTTTTGTCCAGGTGGAATTTTGTTCCCCAGATGAACACACAAGTTAAATTATACAAGTGGGTGTGCAAAAATCAAAGAATACTAGCAGTTGATGTGTTTTATTTGTGTAGAAAATTATTTGTAATAAGGGTTCCAAGTTTAATTGTCATTTATCTCCGAACTCATTTTTATGACTTATCTCCCTTTACCCAGACACCACAGAAATAGAAACAGGAATACATTAAAAGGAGGAAGGAGAAGAACATGGTGGACTGCGACATGGAGATCTCTCGTTGGTGTACGCAGTGCAAGTGCAACAGGCTCTACCCTGACCAGGATCAACAATTCACCTCTGCCCCGACAACCGGAAGGGCAGCGATGCTGGGGCTGCAGAGCCAAGTCGGAAATAAATCTCACTACCTGGACCTCTGGAAGAGCCGCCAGCTAAATTACGGACTACGCATGCGCGCGTGGGACGCAAATGTGCTCCACCGATCCAGATTGTAAATCTTCCGCGCACAACTGTATCATTAAACCGCTGAGGAGAAATATCAGCCCATGTTAGAACAAGAGTTAGGAGTGTCTGCTTTCTGCCCCAGAACCTCTGGTTCACACTCGGCTTTGCCAAGGGGGATTTACAGTCAACGAAAGACTATATCAGGGCATTTTGTTTTCAGAGTCATCAACACTATGACAAAAGCCGAACAGAAGGTATATAGGAAATGCTATTACTAGAGTCTACAAGGCTACAAGATTATTTATTACTGGAGTTTCTTAGTCGACGACGCGCGTGCATCTAGCAAGCGAAGTACTTGATTGCTTACGCGATTCCTGTTTCGTCAAGCGAGCCAAAACAAAACAACGTTCTTAATTCGTCCCTGCAACAGGGATTAAAGCAATGTACTGTACGTACTCAAATATATTATGGAGAAAGTTTTTAATGTAGAATTAAGTAGTACTTACACTAGTCTGTACATATTTTATATTTTTATTGCATATTTTCGTAACTTTTTGAGCATATTTGCATGCATATTTTCATAAATCTACAACCTTATTCTTTATATAGGGTGTTTCAGAAATACTTTGACGAACCTTGGGAGCATGTTCCTCACACCAAAACAAGAAAAAGAGTTCATATAAAATATGTCCGAAAATCGTTAGTTTTTTTTTTTTTTTAATGAAAGAACATGATGAAACATCGGTTGGATATTGTCAGCTTGGTAACAAGTGTTGCAACTTTAATCAATTTAGAAACTCATAACAAATGTTCAAAATGTTCTCCTCTTGCTTCCATACACGTATGCATGGAATATTGCACCCTTTCAAATACTCCCACATGGTATCGACTTGTATCGATAACATCATTCGATTATCTAACAAAATGAATATTATTATCGGTTACAAACTTAAGTTGTTGAATTGTACCTCGAAACGCGTTGAACGTAAACTTCCATTGTTATGAGTTTCTGAATTGATTAAAGTTGCAACACTTGTTACCAAGCTGACAATATCTAACAGATGTTTCATTATGTTCTTTCATTAACAACTAAAAAACTAAGGATTTTCGGGCATATGTTTATATGAATTTTTTTCCTTGTTTTGTTGTGAGAAACATGTCCCCAAGGTTTGTCAAAGTATTTCTGAAACACCCTGTATATAAGTATTTTTAACAACAGTGAAAAAATAAACCATAAACAGCAACATTCCTCTCATTGAGGTTCTGGCTGATATGTACATCTGTTATCAGGCAGTACATCTCACTTGACGATATGTGTCATTGTTTGTGTGCATCTGAAGTCTGACTAGTCTAATATGTAGCTAGTCGGCGATCGCCGCGCTAGCCTGAGTAACGACCGGCGAGGCTTTGATATTTATAAGTCATTGTTTGTCACTTCTGATTGTGGTTCTTTCAGTCCCACCGCTCCAATGAAATTCTACAAAAAAACTGTTGCCGCCGATGGCAATCCAGGATTGAATTTTGACTTGTACATATCAAGTCCACGTGGAGTAAGAACCAAGGTTGCGATTTTTAATAACAAATAGTGAAAGTTGTTCTTTTCCCGGAACAGTTCCACGGTTCCGGTTCCGAAAAAATTATGTTCCAAATAACAGTTCCGAAATTTCACCAGTGGTGATGAGTCGGAGTCGTTATCGTTCAAACGAACGGTACAGTACCCTCCCTCTTCACCATAGACAAATAACACCACGCAGCTCACACTGGAGCACCTTACAAATGTACACATTCTTTTTAAGCACTGCAACCATTCGAATCGATTTTGGAAAATTCTGTTGCGGACAGAACTCAAAAGCTTAATGTTAGTAATTACACAGCACTACAAGGAAGAATACAACACTTTGTTTTCCATAAAGTTATAAAGACATGGTAGCCAACTAAAAAAATAACATAACATTTAAAACATATGGTATGTAATTTCTGTTCTCTCTCTTACATAATAAAAAAAAAAAAACAAATCATTAATTTTTATTTTTCTTTTCTTAATGCACAGTTATAATAATAATAATAATAATAATAATAATAATAATAATAATAATAATAATAATAATAAATATTACAATTTCATAAATAAAAAAGATATACATTGGCAGTACAGAAACCTGGTCCCTAAAATGTTGAATCATCTTTGCCAAAGTGTAATTAAATCCAGTCTCTCCAAATCAGTACCCCACAAATAATGCTACAACATTTTTGTCGTTCTTTGATAACAGAAGATAGCACAAAACTTGTTTTTCAACAAACGACATACAGACATTGTAACTAAACCACTCATTACCCAACCTTTGTATAGAATCAGCTGATCAATGAATTAATAATAGTATGCGTACTTTATGACTTTGTAGAATGTTTATAAAACAGAATTAGTCAACTAATGGTGAAATAAACCATAAAGCGGGAATGAATATTACAGATTATTAAATACTTACTATAACATTACAGATGATTGGCCAGTCTCCAAATGTTGATATTAAAGTTCCCAACTCCAACACGTGAGAGTTTCAAATATATGCAGTTTTCAGTGTAATGCTGTCGTTGGTTCATCGGAACAATCCGACGTTCCGACTGTTATCTCGGAGTCGGAACATGCCTTGTGCAACCATCTCAAACGTCTGGATCGGAATCGGAACACTGTTATGAGGTTCGACCTAATTTTTGCAACAGTTCGAGACGGAACAGTTCCAAAATAACTGTTGTGTTATTTTTTTACCCATCTCTAATAACAAATGTTTCGTTCAGTTTAGTAAAGCATTTCAAGTGGAAGTTATAAGTTGGTGTTAATATTTAAGATGTGGAGGCCGTGGGAAGGCGATGATGAAGTTGAAAGTAATGTAAATGCGTGTGTCCCTTCATGTTCTAAGTTTATTTAAGTCATATTTGAATAACAGAAATCAAGTAACTAAAATTGATAATGATTTTAGTTTTACTCAAAACATAAAAGTAGGGGTCCTCAGGGCACAGGTCTTGGTCCAATTTTATTCTTGATTTATATAAATGATTTGTTATTAACAGATTTACGCAAATATAATGGGGTTATATATTCATATGCGGATGATACCGTAATTCTTTTTGGTGAACAATCTTGGGAAGGCACTTATATTAATGCGAATAATGGATTACAGGTAATTAAAGAGTGGTTTGATTCAAACGCTCTTTCCTTAAACACATCCAAAACAACTGTTGTTCCATTTTCACTAAGGTCCAGTGGTCTTCAATCTCCTCAATCTTCCTTTAGGCTCAAAATTCATCATTCTGATTGTTCTTCTCAAAATTGTGATTGTCCCATATTAACCGAATCCTCAGAAGTTAAGTATTTAGGCATTACGATCGACCAACACTTATGATGGAACAAATATATTACATATTTATGCAATAGATTACGTAAAACAATTTATATCTTTGTTATACTTCGGTCATATTTACCAGTTAATATTTTACGTCTCATTTATTTAGCTTTATTTCAATCCATTCTCCAGTATGGAATTTTAGGGTGGGGAAATGCTTGTAATTCTAATCTCACTCCACTAATACTTATTCAGAAAAGAATCATTAAAATATGCCTTAATAAACCAATTGATTATTCATCTGATCTTTTGTTTACTGATTTTAATGTTTTGAAAATTAAACAGATTTATTATATTGCCTTATTAATCTTCATACATAAAAACCGTAATAAATTCAAATTGTATCACCATAAATATGGAACTAAAAGATCCGATTTTATACGACTAGAGGAACCAAAGTGTTTCACAAGCACTGCTCTGAGCCATGGTACCTACTTTGGTCCAAGGCTATACAATAAAATAATTCATAAATATCCAGATTTGCAAAATTTTAGTATCAGGAATTTCAAAAATAGCGTTAGGAATTTAATTTTTAAAGAATATATATTGATTTAATATGTATATGTATTTGTATGATTTAAATTGTTAAAATTGAAATTGTATTTTTAAATTTAATTTAATCCTGTAATTTTTTTTTCTCGACCCAGTTTGTGTCAAAAAATTATCTTTGTGTTTAGATATCTCCCTGAGCACGAGTTTTTTACTCCTTCAGGGAAGAACTAAGATTGTATTTCTGTCAATGTTATTTTATTAACAATAAACAACAATAAACAACAATAAACTAGTAGAAGTAAGACAATTACAGGTAGCAAATGTATAAACAGTCTCAGAAAATAATTTGTAATGTGTATGCTTATGTCAAAAGTAATAAATTGGGCAAGGGACCGATTAAAGAGACCGCAAAAGCTGTTGGATTAAGTAGGCAAGCCGTAAGCAGAGTTGTAGAAAGAGATCCTAAAACACCCAAAAATATAAAAATAAAAACAGAAATTTGAAAAAGTTGATAACTTCACCTGCGATCTGATTCGTCGAACGGTGTATGATTTTTTAAAAATGGACAGTCGCCAACAGTTAGTGAAATATTTATAGAACTTCAACACACGGGTGAATTCCCCTACAAAGAAACACTGAGAGAATTATTGAAAAAGTTATGATTCAGGTTCCGAATTCTTAAAAAAGGCGCGTGATAATGGAGTCATCGAGAATAGTAACGTGGAGGTACAAATAATTGAACACACTTCGTTCTAAAAGATCGACAGGCCATAAAATTATATTTTTGGGCGAGACATGGTATGACACCCATGATGTCCCCAAAAGAGGTTGGGATGATGGGAGTTGCTCATGTGCCTTCAGTGCTCCTGTATCTCGCGGGAAACGAATTATGGTTTTGCACGCAGGTATAGTAGTGACGGCTGGGTTCCAAATTGTTTGTTCCTTTCAGCTAGAAATATAGGTGACTCCAAAGCAGATTCATGATGAAATGAATTCTGAAATTTTCGAGGACTGGTTTACAACCAAATTAATGAAAAATCTTCCAACAAGCCCTCCATGCATAATTGTAACGAATAACGCTGCTTATCATTCCAGGCTACAGTTTAGGCTGCCAAATAGATCCACAAGAAAGGATGATATTATTAGCTTCATGTATGTATTTATTCACACTGCAATGGGCATATACCCGGTGGCAGTGGTAACTAATTACACTCAATAATGACAATTAATTAAAAATACAATTAATGATAATAAATTAATAATAATAATAATAATAATAATAATAATAATAATAATAATAATAATAATAATAATAATAACAACAACAACAACAGGGAATATACTAAATTAAATGAAACGATCACTTAAAATAACATTTGAAATATTCTAATTTGTATCTTAAAACTAAGATCGAACTAAAACCCACGAGTATATGTTCATATTTGCACAAGTACCTTTCAACATTACACTCATTTCGCTGTCAACTCACTCACTGCACTGGAACTACGACACATTTCACTGATTCTATCCTGATTTCACTAACACTTCAAAAACATTTCACTGTTCAAATACTTTGCACTGCCACTATAAACTATAAAGCTTCACTGACAGGAACACGTTTCACTTACACAGCACACTTCACTGACACGACATACTTCTTCACTGATACAACACACTTCACTGACACAACATAATTCTTCACTGATACAACACTTCAATAATAACATATCATTTACACCCTTTAAGTACTGTGTATAATTACAGTTTATTAGTAAAGGTCCTTAAGCCTATTTTTAAATACATTTTTGGTTGTTGGTAAAGCCTTTAGTAAGTCTGCAGGTAAAGCATTCCAGTCCCTGATAGTACGATTGAGAAAAGAAAACTTTCCAGTGTCCGTCCTCTGCCTTCTTTCCATTAATTTATATGAGTGGTCGTTCCTTGAAGAGTAATTTGGCGGCTGCAACCTATTTTTTATTTCTCTCCAGGCAGGCTCACCTCTGTATGTTTTGAACAGTGCGCATAATCGAATTCGCGTTCTCCTGTCCGTGAGTGTGTCCCATTTTAATGGTGAATTTTTCCGACAACACTTGAGAGCCCGTTTTTAATCTTTTCCAGTGTCTTAATATGTTCTAATCTGTAAGGATCCCAACATGCAGCACCATATTCCATTACTGGACGTACTAGTGATTTATATGCAATCTCTTTGGATTTATCAGAACCTTTTCTTAGTACCATCGAAGTACTGGTGCACTAGAAGTACGTAATCCATTCCCCACTATATATGTATTGCTTGAAGTTATAAAAGAAGCTAATATCAGTAGAAAGTTTGTCATTGACAAAATTGCAAGAGATTTCGGCCACGAGGGTTTGCGGTTGCCCCCATACCACTGTAATTTAAATGCTATTGAACTTATTTGGGCGCGCTTAAAACATGAAGTTCGAAAACGAAATGTGATTCCATCACGTAATGACAGTGT